>JAGFMF010011469.1:945036-971115 GCA_019455555.1 Galemys pyrenaicus
CTCCCTGGCCGGCAGCAGGGATCGAACTCGTGCTGCAGTGGCTGCGGTTTGCTTCATAGTGCGTTGCTTAACCCACTGCGCCACCAGGGAGGGCCCCCACAGGGTCGTTTTAAAGTGAGTCTGGAGCAGCATGTGCTTCCCTGCAGGTTAGGGGCAGAACAGAGCTCGGGGTTGGATGTACCTCAGCCCCCACCCCCACCCTTGCCCTGCTCCCCGGGAAGCCTGCCCCAGCCTCCTCCTGCATGCCTCGCCCACGCGGGGCAGCCCTGGCCGCCCTGGTGAACTAGCCCCGAACCCTCATCTTTCACGGGCCTTGCAGTCCCCCCTCCTGCAGCCCTCACCAAGGCCCACGGCATTCCTGGGTGACCTCAGCTGGCTGCTCTCGCCCAGGTGTGGGACGGCCTGCCCCCGCCCCTGCCTGGGCAGGAGCCGGGTCCGGTCAGAGTGACAGCTGGCCGGCCCCGGGTGCCCGGTGTGGCTGGCTCGGCACAGGCCCAGCGGACGGGGCCTCCGGACCCGTGTAAGTAGTAAGTGAGGGCTCAGGTGACCCGGGCCACACGGGCTGGCCCAGACTCCTCACCACGGAGTGACCCTTCATCAGACACCCTGTGCTGGACCCAGGCCCTCTGCCCCTTCCTGAAGACAAGTGGGTCACCCGTACTTCTTTTTATTTATTTTTTTTTTACCGTAGAAGAACTGGGGTACAGGCCAGAGGTGCAGGGGGTGAGAGGATTCACCAGAGACAGAGCGGGGAGCAGAACAGGCAGATCGCTGAGGGGAGCAGCAGGGAAACAGGAGAGGTCTGCTGTGCTATGTGGGTCAGCTCCCTGACCGGGGATCGAACTCGTGCCGCAGTGGCTGCGAATGCTTCATAGTACGGCGCTTAACCCCTTGCGCCACCAGGGAGGGTCTACCTACATACTTTTTTAAAAAGTAGAAAGAAACAAACTCTGCTGAAGACAGAAGCTGCTGAGAGGGAGCTTCCTGGAGGAGGTGACAGCTGAGCTTGAGGGATCATCCCAGAAGTGGGGAATAGGAGCTGAGGCACATAACGCACAGGAGCACACATAAGCGTCGCTCACGTACATTCGTTCGCTGGGCTGTTCATTTGCTCATCCGTAGCTGACGGGCCAGCAGTGCCGGGGACTGGTGCGCGGTAGTCGGCGCTGTGGTGGGCACAGGCGCGCCCAAGGGCTGCAGAGTTCAGAGACCGTGGAGGCCGAGTGCAATGTGTCTGGAGACCTGCGGGGTCAGACACCAGGGAGCCAGGGTGCTCGCCTTCCTGGACTCCCAGGGAGACGGGCCCCACGGGACCCCAGGAGAGTCTGCCCTTGTGGGGCGAGGACCCTGGCCAGGAACGCGAGGGCAGGCGACTTCAGTCGTGCGCCCCTCACCGCCGCTCTGCCCTCTCCCCAGGTAAGAGCAAGGAGGCGGAGATCAAGAGGATCAACAAGGAACTGGCCAACATCCGCTCCAAGTTCAAAGGTGGGCTGGCCTGGGCTCCCGGGCTGCGGGGGGACGGGCTGGGCCTTGGGTTCCTGGGGCTGCTGCTTGTGGCCCTTCCTCACGTTGCCTCTCCTTTCTGCCTTCCTCTGCCCCAGGGGACAAGGCCTTGGATGGCTACAGCAAGAAAAAATATGTGTGTAAGTTGCTCTTCATCTTCCTGCTTGGCCACGACATTGACTTTGGGCACATGGAGGCTGTGAACCTGCTGAGCTCCAACAAGTATACAGAGAAGCAGATCGTGAGTCGGGGTCCTGACCCCCGGGTCCGGGGGCAGCGGGTAGCCGAGTGGGGGTGAGGGTAGGGCCTGGGGTGAATTAGCCGCGAGGCCCCAGTGCCCACTCCCCCCTCAGGGCTACCTGTTCATCTCCGTGCTGGTGAACTCCAACTCCGAGCTGATCCGGCTCATCAACAATGCCATCAAGAACGACCTGGCCAGCCGCAACCCCACCTTCATGTGTCTGGCCCTGCACTGCATCGCCAACGTGGGCAGCCGGGAGATGGGCGAGGCCTTCGCCTCCGACATCCCTCGCATCTTGGTGGCTGGGTGAGACCCTGGGCCCCGGGGGCGTGGGGGACATGGGGGGTGTGGGGGCTGAGGCTCAGGGGGGCCGAGGCTCAGGGGGGGCGGTGTCACCTGCCAGCACCTCCGGCAGGGTGCGGGCCCGCGGGTCGCACCCTCTGTGGCTCTCGGCCACCCTCCAAGGCCGCCTCCCTCAGGACGAGGTGGCGAGCTGGCCTGTGCCCCCGGCCGCACAGCCCCCAGGAGCCCGCGTCCTGCACACCCGTGTGGTGAGCGTGTCGGGGCGTCTGCTCTGCGCCGGCACCAGTGGCGGGTGGCGGCCGTGCCCGGTGTGGCTGTCGTCCTTCGGGCTCCAGGTGGGAGAGAACGTTGGTGAATGGTTGCAGGGTGAATTGGGGATTTCCCCTCGGAGCCTCGTTGTGGGGCACAGGAGCCCAGACGGGCATTCTTGGGGGCGCCTGGCCCTGCCAGTCTGGGTGGGCTCCCTGGAGGAGGTAGCCGCAGACTCAGACCTAGAGGAAGAAGCGTCATTGCTGTGGAGAGGGCCGTGGCTTGGCGGGCAGGGTCGGCCGCGGGGCGCCCTGGGCAGGAGGCCCGCTGTCTCTCCGCCCGTGCCATGTGCCGCGCACCGGTGGGCATGGACCCGCGCTGGGCACGAGACCCTGCGCCCGCCTGGGGTCCCTCTTGCGGGGGCCTGAAGGCCAGGCGCAGACGTGGTGAGTTCGGGCCGGGCAAGTGTTCAGGAGGAAACGAAGCAGGCGCGGGAGACCGTGTACGTGGACTCACTGGCGGGGCTGAGGCGGCGGAGGGCAGCGTTCCGAGCTGTGGCGAGCCCCGGGCGGGGGAGCAGCGTGGCTGTGAGGAGCCGGAGCTCGCTGGGGCGGCGCTGGGGAGCAGGCTGGCTCTGGGCTTTCAGGGGTGCTGCGCCCCGCGGGCCTGAAGTAGGGCTGTGCGGACTCCCTGCGGGCTCTGCTGAAGCCGCCGTCGTGCTGCTCTCAGGCCGCGGGCTGGGGACCAGCGGCTCCACGGTGAGCAGGCGCCCAGGCTGGGGCTGCTGCGAGGGCGAGCGCGGCCTGGGCACCCAGGCGTCGCTGCGGGAGCCGCTGCTGCGGGCAGGGGACAGCATGTCGAGCTGGAGGCCCGGAGGCCGCGCTTCAGAGGGAGGGTGACCCAGAAACAAGCCGCCCGGGGGCGGGAGCAAATGACCTGCTTCGAAGCCGGCAGCCCACGCACTGGTTTTCAGCCTGAGGTCGTCCTGCCGGGGTCCCCGAATCCTCAGACCGGCGTAGTGCCTTCCCGGAGAGGCCCCCCGGCCCACAGGCCTCGGGTCTCCGCGGCGAGCGCGGCTCTGAGCAGCCGAGTGACACGCGTCGGCCCCGCAGGCTGCAGAGCGGGCGTCTGCTTAGAGGCCACCAGGGCCGGCGATGGGAGGCCGGCGACTGCGCGAAGAGAGCGACGAGGGGCGGCCCGCAGGGAGAGCACAGAGGAGGGAACATGTCCAGGGCGCCCAGGAGAAAGCCACACCCGCCAAGTAGCGTCTGTCAGGAGGGGGGCGGGCGGGGCTGGTGGCGGCTCCCAGGGGTGTGGGGGCGGACAGGACCTGCTGCGGGGAGGCAGCGCTGGCGCCCCAAGCCACAGATCGTTGGGGCGGCTGTGTGCAGGTCAGCTGGCCAGACAGGCTTCGTGGGCGTGAAGGAGGCGTGGCGGGGGCAGGTGGCTGGGTCTGAGCGGCCTGTGCTGGTGGTCGGCCTGCGGGAGTCGGGCCAGTGAGAGTGTCTGCCCTGGGCCCCAAAGCAGTGCGGCCGCCTTGAAACTCGGGGCTTTCAGAGCAGCGCAGGAAGCCGCTCTCTCCGGAGCCTGCCTGGCCGGCGTATTTCCATCTGTGACTGGGCACCCAGCGAGCCCCGGGCACCCATTGCCTCGCTCTCCGTGCTCATGGCGCAGCCGCCGCTGTGGCCGGGACCCTGTGCCGGAGGACACGGTCACTCCATGAAGTCCTCGGGAAGGACGTGGGCAGGGGTGGGAGGTGACCCCAGGCGGAGCCCTGGGGCGGCCGAGGGGTAGAGCCATCCCACAGGGGGGAGGGCCGGCCGCGCCGTTGAGGCCCAAGACAGGACAGTGGACCCTGCTGGCCTGAGTGGGACCCAGTCGCACCCCAAACAGCTGGTGCCTCGAGGGATGACCAGGGGCCCAGGGTGAGCCAGGTGATATCCTGGGGTGCCAAAGGGCCGGCATCAGGGTGCAGGTGAAGTGGTCCGAGTTTGCCAGGCCCCGGCCTGGGCTGTGACTGGGCACGGAGGAAGCCTTTTCCTTCCACCCCCACCCCATACGTTCTCAGTGGAGATGAAAGTCATGTAAAGGTCAACATTTCAGCTGTTTTGACGTATGTACAATTCAGTGTTTTTCGGTGGAGTCACGATGTTATGCAACCACTGCCGCTAACTCCAGAACATTCTCGTGAGCCCGGAGTGAAGCCCCATGCCCGTTAGCGGAGTCCCCACGCGCGCTCTCCAGCTGCAGGCCAGCGCTGCTCCGTGCCGTCTCCGGGCGCGCCTGTCCCGTTTCCTATCGGCATCGCCTACCGGGTGGCCTTTTGCGTCTGACCTGGCTCCATCGGCGTCATGGTCCGAGGCTTGTCCCTGTCGCAGCCTGGACTGGGGCCGCCTTCCATTTCACGGCCCCGTGGTCATGACAGTACCCCAGCTCTGGACGGCCCACATTCCACGGGCCCACTCAAGGGGACCGTCCTGCCGGCGTGCGTCAGCGGGCACGGTGCCGTGAGCTGCCTTCGGCCCTTGCTGCATGCTGGGCACGGGGGCGCCGGGTCACGCGGCGTCTTGGCTTCTGGGTTGTCCCCGGCTCATTGTTCCTCTGCGGCGCTGTGTGTGTTTGGTGCCCCCGGCAGGGCCGCGCCGCCACCTCCGTCAGGCCTCGCTGCAGGACTGCCGGGCCAGCAGCTTCCTGGGCTGGAAAGCAGAAAAGGAAACGGTTACAGTAGCGCTCCCACCCTTCCCGCCCCTCACGCTCCGGGCGAACTTGATGGTGTGCTTCCAGCCTCGCTGGCCCTTTCATCAGCCTGCGAGTGTGTGGCTTTAGGCTTGACCTGAGGAGTCCGCAGTGTTTGTTTGATTTGACCGAGGTCATAAACAGCCCTCACTCCCTCCTTTGATGTCTGGGCTTCCCTACCTGTAACTGGAGACTGACGGCCCCCTCCTTGGAGGGCTGGCGCGGCTCGGCGGGCGCGTGAGGACCTGAGGACGGGGTGAGGCACCACCGGTCCCTTCACAGAGCCGCGTCTTGTGGGGAGACCTGCCGGTGTCTGCTTCTGACAGGACTGCAGGCGGGGCCTTCACCCTGAACCCTTCTCTGCGACTCGCCAGGCGGGAGCAGGAGCAGAATCCACGGCCACACTCGGCCTCGTCCCACAGCCTCCCGGCAGCAACCTGGCCAGTGGCGGCCTGGCCCCTCCACTTGCGGCTGCAGCTGAGGGCTCCGTGTCCCCAGCCTGGCCAGCGTCCCCGTGTCTGCCTGGCTGGCGAGAGGGTGCCGCTTCTGGCGAGGTGCTGCGGGCGGGGTGTGGGGGAGGGCTGCTTGCAGCCAGCAGCCCCGCTCCTGCATGCCCTCCCGGAGGGTCCAGGAGAAGGCCCCGCCTGGCCGGTCAGAAGCGGACACCTGCGCTTCCTTGGAGGCCTCTCCTCTGGAGTCCCCAGCCTGGGTGGTCGCGACGGCTCAGCGCCGCACACCCCTTCGTGTAGTCAGACCTTTGCAGTCCCCTCGGGCCAGGGGAGATGGGCTTGGCCTCTGGGCATGGGGTGCGGGCGCCTCGCAGACGCCTGCTCAGCGTCTCTCTGCGGGCAGCCGGGCTTCTGCTACGCACAGTGCAGGGCTCGGGCAGGGAAGGGGCTTGCCAGAGGCCGTGACACCAGGCTCCAGTTGGACACCGGTCCAGCCTGGCGGGCCCGGCCAGCCGCTCCCCGGGCCCTCAGCGCCTCAGCTCTGTCTCTTGATCTTGGACTGCAGTCGGTGACCCTTCCTCGCTCTGGGCCCCCACACAGCAATGGCCGTGCCCCGTGTCCCTCCCGTCAGCGCCTGCAGGGCCCCCATGTGCCTCCCCACTGCTCTCCCCACACCAGCTCAAGGCAGCTCGCTCGGCCAGAGAAGGTCCCGGGCGGCCGCTCCTTGCCGGACACGACTGGCGAGGCCCAGGCTAGCGCGCCCGGCCCTGGGGAAAGCAGAGTGTGCTGGCAGGTCACTTGGTGCGACTCAGCAGCCACGCCGACGGGGCAGCGGCCCCCAGGTCACAGGCGAGCCCTGGGGAGGACAGAGCGGCCGCGGGCGGCGCAGGGGCGGGGCGGGCAGTGAGTGCCGGTGCCCGCAGGGACAGCATGGACAGCGTGAAGCAGAGCGCGGCCCTGTGCCTGCTGCGGCTCTACAAGGCCTCGCCCGACCTGGTGCCCATGGGCGAGTGGACGGCCCGCGTGGTGCACCTGCTCAACGACCAGCACATGGTGAGCCCCGCCGCGGGCTCGGGCGCCCGTCTGCCCCACTCCCCGGGCCCGACCCAGCCCTCGCCCCGCTGTGACCCAGCGGCCTCGCGACCCCGGCCCAGTGCCCCGGCCCCACCCGGCCGTACAGAGCCTCCTTACTGCCCTGGCGCCCCGCTGTCCAGGGGCCTCCCAGTGACCCCAGCGCCCACCGACTGCTCGGGAAACCCCAGCCCGTTTCTGATACCCCGGGATTGCCTCAGTCTACACGGTCCCAGCTTGTGCCGTCCCCAGGACCCCAGACCCCTCTCCCCCCACCCCCAGGACTCCCCCAGATCCCTGAGCCCTCCCGGGCCCCCTCCAGACCACCATGTCCCTGGGCTCTGGAACGCCCACCAAGACCCCGTGCACGCGCCCGCCCTCCTGCTCCGCGGTCTCGGGTCCACAGCCTGCCCCCGACCCTGCCCTGCTGCCCCCCTGCCCTGCAGGGCGTGGTCACGGCCGCCGTCAGCCTCATCACCTGTCTCTGCAAGAAGAACCCAGATGACTTCAAGACGTGCATCTCCCTGGCGGTGTCGCGCCTGAGCCGGGTGAGTGGCCGTGCCCGGCACCGTGCTCTCCCTGAAGGCGCTGCGCTGGCTCCCGGCTCGGCCGCTTCCTGGCTGTGTGGTCCTGGGCACGGGGTTCCCCCTCTGCCCGTCGAGGGGTCGGGACATAGCAGGGCTGCTGGTTGGAGGTCGGAGTAGGCCCCGGCCCGCGGACGCTCCGGGAGGAAGAGCGGCTGCCCGACCTCCGCCCCCACCTGTCGCCTCTCTCCCCCCTGCGCCCTCCTGCTCTCCCGCAGCCCTGCCCTGCCCTGGGAACACGCCTGAGGCCTCTCCGAGCCAGGCTGTGTGGGCAGGTGCCAGGGCGTGTGCGCTCCGGCCTGGCCTGTTGGCGGCAGGGCGTGTGGGTGTCCCACCCACTGGGCGCACTGACCTGAGGGCGGTGGCTGCAGCCTGGGAGCACGGGCCCTTCGGCAGGCAGCTGCCCAGCCTGGACGTCTGAGAGGCCTTCCTGGGGGCGGAGGTGACTCTTGAGCTGAGACTTGGAATAAAGGGAGTGTTTCTGGGCAGGTGACCACCGAGAACCACGCCCCAGCCTTCCCGTTCCCTCAGGTTCTGTTCTCTCGTTCACGTGCGTCTCCTGTGTGCCGGCTGGTGGGGCGCACACAGCCTCAGTGGTGTCAGGGCAGTTACTGTCCAGAGGTGGCCCAGAGCACGATGGGACTGCTTCCTGGAGAAGGGGTTTTTACGGTTGAGTAGGAGTTTGTCAAGAGGCAAAACAGCCCCGTGCTCTCAGTAGTTGCCACCTCCTCCCTGAGTCCCTCTCGTGACTGGCCTGTGTTAACTAGACCAGGGGATCCAGAGAGGGTCAGGCCCAGTCAGCCCGGGGCTGCCCGGCTTGGGGCGCTCCAAGGTGCCGTCTGCAGTGAGCCGGGACGCCCCCGCAGTGAGGTGACCGGACGCCTGGGCAGAGCGGGACAGGGCTCCGGACGGCCGCGTTGGTAGAGGCGTCGGGCCCGGCACCGGCAGCGTTGTCAGCCGCGGAGGCCCGGGCTTCCTCGCCCCCCAGCTCGGCTTCCTGCTCCAAGAGAAGTGCCCACGGGGACTGCACCCCGGCCCGCGCCTCACTCCTCTGCTCCACCCCAGATCGTGTCCTCCGCCTCCACCGACCTCCAGGACTACACCTACTACTTCGTCCCGGCGCCCTGGCTCTCGGTGAAGCTCCTGCGGCTGCTGCAGTGCTACCCCCCGCCAGGTACCGCGGCCTGGTGCCGGCTGCACGCGAGCAGGCGCGTCTGGAGGGGCAGGGCCTGCCGGCGAGGAGGCTCTGGAGCGCGGCACGCCCGGCAGCGGGCTCGGGTCACGCCTGGGCCAGGCCCCACGAGGCCGCCGTGGAGCTTCGGGCCGTAGTCGCCTCCGTGACCGTCAGCGGTGCCGAGGCCGGGAAAGGGGGCGCCTTGCCCAGGGTTACCCCGCAGGCCCGGCGACCCCCGCCACCCACTTGAACTGCGGGCGCTCTCAGGGCTTCCCACGGCCCCTGGGCTGTGGTTTGTGAAGAAACCCGAGAGCTTGCACGGAGGGGCTCCTCACTCTGGATTTGGTCTCCTCCTCTGCCCTGTGGCTTTGCCGGGGGCTCGGGGCCGTGCTCTGCGGGACATGCTGCTCGGCTCTGCGTGGTGTCACTGCACGTCGGGTGGCAGCGCCGGCTCCTGTGGCCTCGCCCGGCGTCTGTCTCTGTGCGGCCGAGCCTCTGGCCCTTGGACTCCTAGCCCAGGCCTGGAGCCCAGCCCGCGTGTAGGGGTGGCCTCTGGCTGAGTCGGGGACAGGTGGCAATTGTCTGCCTCTGCGGGGACTTGGCCATCAGCCTGGGTTTCCGGGTCCTCTAGGGAAGATTCTTAGAGCTTTCTTTGCTCTGAGACACCTTAGAACATTGGTGCTGCGGAAGGAGAAACAGGCTCAGGGTTGGCGGCCCTCGCCCCGGGGGGTCGGCGCTGGGAGCCCACGTCGGGGGGACCAGGCCTGTCCACTGCTGCTCCTCCGTTCCCCTGGGGGAGCCTTGGGGGCTGCGACCCGCCCTCGCGGCAGCACTGGGCCCTGCAGGGCCGCGGGGAGCAGCGGCGGAGGGCTCAGTGGGCTCGGTTCCCGCAGAGGACGCGGCCGTGAAGGGGCGGCTGGTGGAGTGCCTGGAAACCGTGCTCAACAAGGCGCAGGAGCCCCCCAAGTCCAAGAAGGTGCAGCACTCCAACGCCAAGAATGCCATCCTCTTCGAGACCATCAGCCTCATCATCCACTACGACAGGTGGGCCGGGCCGGGGCGGGGCACAAGGGAGGGCCCGCGGTCTGACTGGCTGCGGCCGGGCACTGCTGCTCGGCCCACACCCGGAGGTCTGGTCCACAGTGTGGGCGTGGCAGGAGGAGGGCGGGCGCCGGGGCGGGCTGGGGTGCTGGCCCGCTCACGCTGCCGTGTCCATGCGCCCCCAGTGAGCCCAACCTCCTGGTGCGCGCCTGCAACCAGCTGGGCCAGTTCCTGCAGCACCGCGAGACCAACCTGCGCTACCTGGCGCTGGAGAGCATGTGCACGCTGGCCAGCTCCGAGTTCTCCCACGAGGCCGTCAAGACCCACATCGACACCGTCATCAACGCCCTCAAGGTGCCCCCTCAGCCCGGCCGCCCCTGCCCGCCCAGCCTATGGTCCTCTGCCCTCAGAGGGCCGGGGCCGGACACCCTCGGGCACCAGCCCTGTGCAGGACAGCCGGAACGCCCTCTGCTCTCCTCCCCAGACGGAGCGGGACGTCAGCGTGCGGCAGCGGGCGGCAGACCTCCTGTACGCCATGTGCGACCGGAGCAACGCCAAGCAGATCGTGTCGGAGATGCTGCGGTACCTGGAGACGGCCGACTACGCCATCCGGGAGGAGATCGTGAGTCCTCGGGCGGGGGCGGGGGCAGGGGCGGGGTGGGCCCTGCCCGCCCGCACCTGCCGTGCACAGCCACCCCGCTCCTCCGGCCGCAGGTGCTCAAGGTGGCCATCCTGGCCGAGAAGTACGCCGTGGACTACAGCTGGTACGTGGACACCATCCTGAACCTCATCCGCATCGCGGGCGACTACGTGAGCGAGGAGGTGTGGTACCGCGTGCTGCAGATCGTCACCAACCGCGACGACGTCCAGGGCTATGCCGCCAAGACCGTCTTCGAGGTCAGCGCCCCCTGGCGGCCGCGGGCCCTGCACCACTCGCCCGGCGCCGGCCGGCTCCTTCTCAGAGCCTGGGGGCCCGGGCGAGGCTGCAGAGCGTGGCGTGGGCTGCCCGGTGCTGGTCGCTTCCCTTTCCCTGCCCCAGAAAAGGGGTCTGTCCGCCTGTCCACTCCCAGTGCGGACAGAAGCCAGTCACCAACCCTGCGCCTCGGGCTCCCGCGTAAACCACCCGCCCCGGGTCGGAGCCTCCCACTCCGACGGCAGCCCCGGGCAGCCCTGCGACCGGCCTCCCCCTCCGTCCCCAGGCGCTGCAGGCCCCTGCCTGCCACGAGAACATGGTGAAAGTCGGCGGCTACATCCTCGGGGAGTTTGGGAACCTGATTGCTGGGGACCCCCGCTCCAGGTGAGGGGCAGACACGTCTGAGGGGCCCCAGGTGTCTGGGCTGGTGACAGTGGGCGCCGAGGAACACCCTCAACCCCAGCTCTCAGAGCCTGGGGCCAGGGCGTGGCGATCCCGTGGCCCAGGGTGGGCCAGGGCTCCCAGAGGGTCTCCTGGGGGCGGCCGGGGCCGGGGCTGCCGCTGACGCCGCCTCCCCACAGCCCCCCGGTGCAGTTCTCCCTGCTGCACTCCAAGTTCCACCTGTGCAGTGTGGCCACGCGCGCCCTGCTGCTGTCCACCTACATCAAGTTCATCAACCTCTTCCCGGAGACCAAGGCCACCATCCAGGGCGTGCTGCGGGCCGGCTCCCAGCTGCGCAACGCTGATGTGGAGCTGCAGCAGCGCGCCGTCGAGTACCTCACCCTCAGCTCCGTGGCCAGCACCGATGTCCTGGTCAGGCTCGCCCCGCGCCCCTCCCCGCCCCCTCCCCGCCCGGTCCTGCCCGGCCGGCCCTGACGCTGCCGCCCCGGCCCACAGGCCACGGTGCTGGAGGAGATGCCGCCCTTCCCGGAGCGAGAGTCGTCCATCCTGGCCAAGCTGAAGCGCAAGAAGGGCCCAGGGGCCGGCAGTGCCCTGGACGATGGCCGGAGGGACCCCAGCAGCAACGACATCAACGGGGGCGTGGAGCCCACCCCCAGCACCGTGGTGAGGCCCCGGGGGCACTGGGGCGGGCCGCTGGCTGGGGCCTCGCCTTTTCTCACTGCTGCCTGTCCTGCAGTCGACACCCTCGCCCTCCGCCGACCTCCTGGGGCTGCGGGCAGCCCCTCCCCCCGCCGCACCCCCGGCTCCCGCGGGTGCAGGGAACCTGCTGGTGGACGTCTTCTCCGATGGCCCCGCTGCCCAGCCCAGCCTGGGGCCCACCCCAGAGGAGGCCTTCCTCAGGTACTGCCGCCCGGCCCCACGCACCCCTCCCTCCTGTCCCTGTCCTCTGTGCCCGGCTGCTGCCTCTCCCCGCCGCCTCCTCCCTCTGGCCACTCTGAATGCCGCTGACCCTGGCCTCCCTTCGTTGCCCCTCCCCACACCGGGTCTCAGCCTGCTCTTCCTTCTCTCGTCCCTCTTCCCTCCCTCTCTCTCCCTCTCCCTCTTTCTCTCTCTCTTCCTTCGGCCTCTTGCTGCCTCTCTGGGATTGGCTGCCTGCCACGCCTGTCTTCTCTTGTCTGCTCTGGGATTGGACGGCCCAGCGAGCTGGAGCCGCCTGCCCCTGAGAGCCCCATGACTTTGCTGGCTGAACCGGCTCCAGCTGCTGAGTAAGGGGCGGCCTTGGGGCTGGGGGGCAGATCTGATGTCCCCAGGGAGGGCTCGGGAACAAGGGGTTCCTGCTGCGCTGCAGAGGCGAGACCTGGAGAAGCCGAGTCGGGGTCCTCCGGTGCAGGGGGCAGGGGTAGCAGACGTGTTGGTCTTGCTCCCATTAGAGGCGACTGTCTGTCTGATCCTGGGCTTCTCTGTGGTTCTTTAGGGGGATCTGAGTGTGTGTCTGGGGTTCCTTTCAGTTCTTCCTGCTCCCCCTAGCTTGGGGCCTTTCTCTCTCTCGCCTGTTGAGCCCCCTCCCTCCCACCTCACTGCTCTGCTCCTTCAGCCCAGGTCCCGAGGACGTTGGCCCTCCCATCCCTGAGGCCGACGAACTGCTGAACAAGTGAGTCGGAGAGGCGGGGCGGGGAGGGCCTGGCGGCAGGGGTCCTGCCAGAGCCCAGACGGCAGCCCTGATACCGAGCGCCCGTCCTCAGATTCGTCTGCAAGAACAACGGGGTGCTGTTCGAGAACCAGCTGCTGCAGATTGGTGTCAAGTCCGAGTTCCGGCAGAACCTGGGTGCGCGGGGAGGCCCTGGGGGCGGGCCGGGGGCAGCAGGGGCGGGTGAAGGAACCAGGGTGGGACATGCTGCCGCTCCCCCACAGGCCGCATGTATCTCTTCTACGGCAACAAGACTTCCGTGCAGTTCCAGAACTTCTCGCCCTCCGTCGTCCACCCCGGCGACCTCCAGACCCATATCCTCAGCCCGGTCCAGCCCTGCCCCTCGGGTCTGCTTTCTGGGGGCTGGTGCACGTGCCCATCCTGCACGGTGGGCGAGCCGGGCCCGCTCCTGTAGTGCAGGCGGCTGTGCCCCCAGGACGGAGGGCAGTGACGCGCAGGCGTGTGGGTGTCCCCAGCCCGGTCCTGACCGAGTGCTCCGTTGGCCTCCCCGCCCCCCCCCCCGTTCCGGCTCCGCCTCTGAGGGCCGGGCCTGGGCCTGGGCCTGGGCATCTCAGCGCTGGCCAGGGCCTTCAGCCTAGACTGGGCCTCGGCAAGCTGCCCGGCCTCTCTGTGGCCCTCCACCTCCTCCCTGTGGAGCTGAGCCGGGTGCACAAGGACGAGTCTGGGCTGCCCACGTCCCAGCTCCCGAGCCGGGGTGCCCACACGGGCGTGTCTCCCCAGCGTGCAGCCCCTCACGGGAGGGCTGCTCACCCTTCACGTCCCTGTCAGTGTTTCCAGAGTGGCCTGTGGGCTCTGCTCTGCACCGGGCAGACGTCCAGGCAGGCGGGGTCTTAGTGTGACTGCCCCATGCACGGCCAACTCACGTGCTGGGGATGTCCAGCTGCAGGTGAGGCTGGGAGCGTGACCGTGCTGGCTCCTCGGTCAGCGGGCTCGCTGTCCCCGGCGCCTCCCTGCCCGCCGCGGAAGCCAGAGGGGCCTGAGGGTGGGTGGAGGTTTTGCTCGGGGACGTTGGCCCTCGGCCTTGTGGGGAGGCAGGGCTGCAGGGCCAGGCCCGCGGGGAGGGTCTGAGCCACCGGGTCTCGCGCTTGAGACGCCCCGACGCGCCAGCCCACCTGCTGCTGCTCTGGCTTCCTTGACCGGCGGGCACAGCTGGCCGTGCAGACCAAGCGCGTGGCCGCGCAGGTGGATGGCGGGGCGCAGGTGCAGCAGGTGCTCAACATCGAGTGTCTGCGGGACTTCCTGACGCCCCCGCTCCTGTCCGTGCGCTTCCGGTGAGTCCACTGCTGGCCGAGCAGCTGGGCGGGGCTTGTGTGTGGCGCAGGGCCTGAGCCCGCCTTGCTCTCCCCCAGGTACGGAGGTGCCCCCCAGTCCATCACCCTGAAGCTCCCGGTGACCATCAACAAGTTCTTCCAGCCCACGGAGATGGCGGCGCAGGACTTCTTCCAGCGCTGGAAGCAGCTGAGCCTGTGAGTCTGGGGCTGGGGCGGGATCGGAACGCAGCGGGTGGGCCGGGCACCCAGGTCCCTAACTCGGCCTCTCCGCCTCCAGCCCCCAGCAGGAAGCGCAAAAAATCTTCAAAGCCAACCACCCCATGGACTCGGAAGTTACCAAGGCCAAGGTGAGAGAAGGGTGCCCTTGGGCTGGCATCCCGGCCTGGCCTCCCCTAGGTTTTGGGGCGCACTGGCCCAAAGTGACTTCCAAGTCTGTTTTCCCATCTGTGAAGTCGGGCGGTTTTCACTCGAGGGGTTCTCGGTGTGGGGTGGGGCCGGCCTTCCGACCGCCACCGCTCCTCCCTAGCTCCTGGGATTTGGCTCTGCTCTTCTCGACAATGTGGACCCCAACCCTGAGAACTTCGTGGGGGCAGGAATCATCCAGACTAAAGCCCTGCAGGTGGGCTGTCTGCTCCGGCTGGAGCCCAATGCCCAGGCGCAGGTGAGTAGGCCGAGAGGCTCCCCCTTCCTGCGCGCCCCGCCCCTCCCCGCGCCATCTACTTTCCTGCCTCTGCCGCTTTGGTTCCTCCCTCCCACCCACGTGTCACCTTGGTGATCCCTGTATCCGCTCAGCGACCTCCCCTGTGGCCTCCTCCTGAGCCCCTTGTCCTCCTGTCCCCCAGATGTACAGGCTGACCCTGCGCACCAGCAAGGAACCCGTCTCCCGCCACCTGTGCGAGCTGCTGGCCCAGCAGTTCTGAGCCCTGGACTCTGCCCCGGGTTTGGCTGGCGCCGGGCAGCCCCTAGGACCGAGGCAGCTTTGTGGGTGGGGAGGCGAGGGGCCTCCACTGGTGACAGGAGGACCCGGGGTGCCTGGGGCCGTCCTCCGGCCTTTTGTATTTTTATTTTTGTTCATCTGCTGCTGTTTACATTCTGGGGGGTCAGGGGGAGCCCCCTTCCTCCCTCCCCCCAAGCACAGAGGGGAGAGGAACCAGGGAAGTAGGTGCCTCCCCCCCCACCCACTCGACCCCGCTCGTCGTAGCCCCTCCGCCTCCTCCCCGCCCGGGGGTCTTGTATTATCGTGAGCGAATAAACAGACGCCAGCGGCCCCGTGTCCGCTGCCGCTGGTCAGAGGAGCGGCGTGAGGGCGTGCAGCGTGCGGGTGGCCAGGCCCCGCAGCCCGTGGATGGGGCTCTGCGCTGACAGCAGCAGCAGCAGCCGCCGCGGCCCCAACTGCAGCGCCGCCAGCCGCCAGCCCACGCCGGGTGGCTCCGTCCCCGACACCAGATAGCAGGCTCGAGGCACGTGAGCCTGGTGGGCAGCGACCTCCGCCTTCTCCTCCGGCGGCCCCGGCTCTGAGGAAGGGCAGGGAAGGCTGGGCTGCTGGGCAGCAGCGACACTAACCCGTGGCAGCCGCACCCCATCTTGGGCCCACGTCCTGACCCCAGGCGGGAACACAGCTCACGCTGCTGCCTCGCGTGACCCGAAGCGAACCCTGCACCTTCCCGCTGGGCTGCTGGCTCCTGTGCGGACTCCCACGCCGTGCTCGAGGCAGGCTCGGGCCCTGCCCTGCCTGAGCGCCGCCTGCCTCAGCTGTGGCAGCAGGAGGCACAGTCCTTGGGCCCCTTCATACCTCCCACGGAGCTCTGCGCTGCTGGGGTCTTCCTGGGACTGTAGCTCTGCCCTGCCCCCTCCCCCACACAAGGGCAAGGTGGTTTCCAAGACCCCGCCTTCCTAACATGCACCCTGAGAACCCCCCCCACCGCCCCCCCCCCCCCCCCCCCCCCCCCCCCCCCGTGAACGTGCGGATGGGCTGCAGGGCCTGGAGTCAAGGCTCTGCTGTTAGCCGAGCCTCAGTTTCCCCAGCTGTGGTACAGGCTCTCAGGGAGGCACCCTCACGCAGGAGGATGAAGCCAGTGCTGAGACAAGCGCCTCCCCGAGAGGTGTCTGTGCTAAGGACCAGGGTGGCCGGGAGGCGCTCACACTGTCAGACGCGCGCGCACACGTGTTCCACTCTGAGTCTCAAGGAGAGCCATGGCCAGTGCGTGGGGGGCCTTGCAGTGCAGCCCTCCCTGTGCAGCGGGCCCTGTGTTCACCACTCACCTGGCGGGAAGTGCGTGGCGGTGACCAGGGTGTAGAAGGAGCGGAGGAGACGCCGCCGCTGCTCAGGGGAAGGCTCTGGGGAAGAGAGGGTGGTAGAGCCACAGGCCACAGCCCACGCCCCTCCTGGCTGCACCCCCACCCCAGTCACCTTTATCCGGGGAAGGCTCCACGGTGAAAAGGCAGCGTTTTAATTCCAGGTGGAGCAGCAGCAGCCTGTGGGAAGGGGGTGTCACGGCCAGGAAAGGGGACGAGGTGTCCCAAGCCACCGCCCCTCCGAGCCCTACCCGAGGATGTCCGCGTGGAGAGGGAAGCCTGCGGGCAGCGCTCGGGGGCCCAGCGCCAGGCAGGCCCGCAGCGGGTCCAGCAGTGGCTGCCACCAGCGGTCCAGCAGCTGTGGGGGGCGTGGTCAGCGGGAGCCGAGCGGATGGTCGTGGCCAGGCAGGTGGGGGCCCACAGGCCACAAGGGCGAAGGGAGTTGGGTGGGCACCATACCAGAAGTATGGGGTCCCCTGGCGGCGGCAGGTGCGGGACTGGGTGAAAGTGGTTGGGGCGCCCATCGGAGGGGCGGAGCTGGCTGAGGACCGGCTCGAGGTCGAGGGTGTGACAGGGACAAGGGGGACAAACCCGATTCACCTGTGGATCCAGCTGGCTGAGGGGAGGGCGCGGTCCGCAGAGCAGACACAGCTCCACGCCTGGGAGCAGCGTCAGGGTGAGCAGACGGTGCGGCACCTGCAGTGGAGCAGGGATCCCCGTGCTGAAGCCCGGCCCGCGAGGCCCCGCCCCTGCCCCGAGGCCCCGCCTTCCAGATGCTGGCCCCGCCCACTCACCGTGGGGCTCCCGTGGGGCAGGTACACCGGGTAGTCGCGGGCAGCCTGCGGCGGCAGGGACCCCACCAGCCAGGGCAGCAGCACGGCCTCCGGCGACCCCAGCCGCCACCAGCTTTCTGTTGCCGCCACCACCCGGCCCGACACGACCAGGCTGACGAAGGCCGTGCCAGCTGCCTCCGCGAAGCCACAGAGGGCTTCCTGGGTGAGGGGAGGCAGCGGCTCAGAGCTTGCCCAGGGAACATGCTCATCAGCTTGGGGAAGGGGTTTTCGCAGCTCACACAGGCACACACCCCGAGCCCCACTGTGAGCTCAAACTGCACAGGGAAGGTGTCTGCTACCGCGTCGCAGCTTGGGCTCCTTGAGACCCACTGCGTGCCGCGTAGGCTCACCGATGACCTACTCCAGCCAGAGCTCAAGTCACCTGCCCGGAGTGGCGCTGGTAGGAACCAGGCTAAGGGAGCCACCAAGGGGTGTTTAGGGAAAGGCTGAGGGAACAGCATGTGCTAAGTCTGGGGGGCTGGTCAGTCGTTGGAGTTAATGAGACCCTTGAGGTGGTTGGGCAAAGGCTAGTGGTGGAGTTAGCAGGGGAGAAGAACAGATTGGTGGGTGCCAGATTCCATGGGTCCTCACACACCGGATGGAGGAGGCAACGGAAGCCTGGCAGGGCTGTGAGCAGGGGAGGGGCGTGGTCACTTGGGTAATCCTCTGGGGGCCCACCGGAAGCCAAGAGCATGTCAGTTGCTGGGCGGTGTTCAGGGGGTAGAGGATGAAGACTGCACCAGGGCCAGAGGGACAGGCGCAAGAGCTCCCAAGGCTTCCCCAGTACCTGGAGGAGGGAGCCCTCTGGAGGAACCACGCAGTCCACACACTGAGTCAGGTCCCCTATGAGCTCTGGCTCCCCCAGGAAGCTGTCGATGAGGCGGTAACTGGTCTAGCAGAGGAAGAAGGGAGGCGCCTAGGAGCCTTAACACGAAGATCTGCTGCATCCCCTCAGAACTGACCCTGCTGTGAACAGCAGGGTCTGACAACCAAGGTGTCCACACACCACAAGGTCAAGCGGCTGCCCCAGGGGCTGCTGGGAGTGGCAGTGTCCAGGAACCCCAATGTCCTACTCTTTTAGTCTGGAGCCTCACCCTCAACTCCTTCTTCAGTCTCTCTACGTTGCGAATATTGGTCAGCTCTTCAAGTCCCACGAGAAGAACCTAGAAGAGCCCAGTAGGAGGGTAGGGACACTTGACAACTGGATTTAGAAGAGGGGCTGAGACTCAGACACCTGGGTCAGAAGGAGGAGGGGCTGGGGGCCTGGACTCTAGTCCTAGGGAAGAGGCTACTGATTTTCTGGGTTTGGGAAAAGCGTGGGGGAGACTCACCATGGCTCCAAAAACCATCTGGAGTAGCCTTTCCAGCTTCAGCTCCGAGGTGCCCTCCTCAGATGACAGGACAATGAGGGTGATGCTGTGGGAAAGGAAGGTGGAAGGAAGGATGGGAATAGGCAGTCAGCCTGGCCAAGCAGTCCCCGATCCACGATCTCTCTGGTGCTGCCCAGCCGGCCTCTGATCCAGACTCAGGGATCAGAGAGGGTCACAGGATTATCACAGGTCCCACCGAGAAACGGCCTTGGAGAGCTTGAAGGCCTTGGGGTCATCTCCAATGGGACTGTCACCAGAGCCATGCCCTACAAGCTACGGCTTGGAAACCTGTCATGGAAGCTTTTCCACACCACGGTGGTGTCCTCGGTCCTCGCAGAG
Organism: Galemys pyrenaicus; assembly: GCA_019455555.1. Taxonomy (NCBI): domain Eukaryota; kingdom Metazoa; phylum Chordata; class Mammalia; order Eulipotyphla; family Talpidae; genus Galemys; species Galemys pyrenaicus. The sequence goes on from JAGFMF010011469.1 coordinate 963,519, forward strand.
CTCAGCTGCACCTCGAGATTCTGCCCAAACATGTGGACTCCATTGAGGGAGCCGATGACAGAAAACGGAAGCTGGGGAAAGGTTCAGGCCATTAGACAGCATTCCCCCCAAACCCCCTTGGGGCCCAAATGTCGGCTCCCCACCTCCCTCCTTCTAGATCGCCTGACCCCTTATCTTCTGGGAAACAGAATTATTGGTCCACTACAGCCTACACCCTTTAGACGCAACACTAAAATATTCTCCTACTTTTAAAACCTACTCCCTTTAAAACCCAGAACTAAGCCCCTTAATCCCCTTTTAAATACAGAGATCCAGTCACGCAGGGCCCCACCTGCTGGCGGGCGGGGGTGCCGCTGCGGCTGCTCCTGCAGAATAGGGGGACCCCGCTGGAAGCAGCAAGGCACAACAGATGTACGGTGCCTTCAGCCCCCTCCTCTCCCATTTGGGAATTCCCACGTCCCCCACGTGGGGACGATCAGAGTTCGCCTTGGAGTATGACGGTAGTTCCACTAAATCGAGCTGCGGTCCGAAGCCGCCAGAGGGCGAGAACGGGGAGTTGACTGGAAGAAGAGTCTACTCCGCCACCTTCTTCCAACTCAAATGGACCCTCAGTGCCTACTCTAGCCCCGCCCCCAAGGCCCTCTTCCGCCACGACCGGAAGTCACGACACCCCTAACAAAGATGGCGGCCAGTTGTACTTAAAAACCTCCTTCGTAGCACTCCTTCAAGTGTTCTGATTCCATGCATTGAACAAAAGGAACGAAGAGGCCGGACAGAAGGTGGTGACTGAGCCAGAGCGTTGCCTGGGAACCGTCACGTAGGGTACTCTCCTTTACATTCTAAATTGGTAAACAACTGTGCCCCGTTCAAAAATGGCGAGGGTGCCGAGGCGTTGCCTAGCAACCACATTCCACCACTGTATCCATTTTCTAGTAAACACCTTGCTTGCCTCAAAGATAACAGCGGCGCCGTCGCGTTGCCTAGCAACAACGATGCGCGGGTGGCCAATGTCCAGTCCAAGGCTGTAAACAGCTGTGACCCGCTCAAAAATGGCCGCGAGCGAAGTTCCAACTCCCTTCCCTAGAGGGAAATCGAGAAAAAAACACGACCTCCCTCTTCACCCTCGAGAATGGTTTGGTCCCGAGACCGTTGCCTAGTAACCTCCCAAGGAGATGGTTGTTTTTGTTATTTGAAAAAGATGACAGTCTTTATTTTCACAGTCATGACAATTATGTTATTTTTCTAATAAATTTATACTGTATGTGATACTGTATTATGCAGAATGTGAAAATACACCTCCTCCCAAAAGCTTTTTCTTCAAATAGAAAGTTGGCAGTGTAGCCCCGAATATTTATACGTGTTTTCGCAAATTTGATCATTGTGCCAAGGCTATTTTCACTCTTTCTTTCTTTCATCGAACGATGTAAGCCAACACTGTCCATGATCTGCATTATAGAGGTAACAAAATGGATTTCATCAATCCTGTATTGGTATAGATGAGGTTCTCTCCAGTGTGTGTGTGTTTTAAAATGATAAAGCAAAAAGTTTCTTTGGTTATCCTTTGAACCAGGTGAATAGTTTTCTTTTTTTTGAGAACAGTTGGCTTCCTCCATCCAAATATTTTCAAAATACAGTGTTATATTTTGTAACACCTGTTCCTTTGAAAACATGTTTTGCCTGCATTCTGGATTTATTTTTTTTTAAAGATTTATTTATTTATGCATACAAGAGCTGGGGTACAGGCCAGAGGTGTGTGTGGGGGGTAAGAGGATTCACTACAGAGAGCGGGGAACAGAACAGGCAGATCAACTGAAGTACACTGCTGAGGGGAGCAGAGGGCACAGCAGGAGAGGTCTGCCGCACCATGTGGGTCCCCTCCCTGGCCGGCAGCAGGGATCGAACTCGTGCTGCAGTGGCTGTGGTTTGCTTCATAGTGCTTTGCTTAACCCACTGCGCCACCAGAGAGGTCCCTGCATTCTGGATTTAATTGCTAATATCTGACAAAGAAAAATAAGAGTTAGACATATACCCTGTTCATTAAATTCTATAAACTTCTGGGCCCTCCCTGGTGGCGCAGTGGGTTAAGCAATGCACTATGAAGCAAACCGCAGCCACTGCAGCACAAGTTCGATGCCTGCCCCCGGCTGGGGAGGTGACCCACATCGCGCAGGCAGACCTCTCCTGCCTGGCCCGCTGCTCCCCTCAGCAGTGTGTTTCAGTCCATCTGTCTGTTCTGTCCCCTCCTCGTCTGGTGGATTCTCTCACCTCCCCACACCTCTGGCCTGTCCCCAGTGCTTGTATGCATAAATAAATAAATCTTAAAAAAAATTCCATAAACTTCTAAAGGAATAAACAAGCATAAAATAACAAATGAAGATATCTGTTTCTCCCTGTTTGATTAAGGTTTTTTTAGTCATTTATATTGACAGTTATTATTTTTGTAACTACTAAAATATCTGGATTTTTTTCCTACTGTCTTATATACTTACATATCTATTTCTTTTCTTCTGACTTTTCCATACTTTCTCCCTCTTTCTTCTGGTTTAAAGTGTAAACACTTTAATTCTCCCTTTGATGAAATTGGTTATCCTTCCAATTTTACCATACACATTTATATTTCATTTAGCAAAGTCTAAATTGAAGATCTCATATGACCATATAGCAGCTTAACTCTGTTCAGCTCCTCCAGCTTAACCAACCAGAGATGAAGTTTTTTTTTTTAAAGATTTATTTAGCGGGCCTCCCTGGTGGCTCAGCGGTTGAGCTCCACACTGTGAAGCTGCTGCCTGCACAGCAGCATGAGTTCGATCCCCGGCCAGGGAGGGGACCCACATGGTGAGGAAGACCTCTCCTGCCTCACCGGCTGCGCCCCTCAGCAGTGTGTTTCAGTCTGTCTGCCTGTTCTGCTCCCCACTCAGTCTCTGGTGACTCCTCTCAACTCCCGCGCCTCTGGTATGCCCCCTGCTCTTGTATGCATTAATAAAAAAAAAAATCTTAAAAAAGATTTACTGACCAGAGGTTGGATGGGGGAGGCTAGTGAGAGGATTCACCAGAGACAGAGTGGGGAGCAGAACAGGCAGATCAACTGAAACACACTGCTGAGGGGAGCAGCGGGCGAGGCAGGAGAGATCTGCTGTGCCAGGTAGGTCCCCTCCCTGGCCAGCGATTGCTGGGCATGGATGCTTCACAGTGTGGTGCTGAATGCTCTGTGCCACCAGGGAGGTCCTGGTCCTTCCCTAAACAACCAATGCCCCCACAAACAGAATTAAAATACTTCATCTATCATAATGCTAGAAGTTGAAGTTCCCTCCTAAAATCTAATTGTTTTTTTTAAATTTTTTTTAAAGATTTATTTATTTATGCGTACAAGCACTGGGGTACAGGCCAGAGGTGTGGGGGGGGGGTGAGAGGATTGACCACAGAGAGCAGGGAGCAGAACAGGCAGATCAACAGAAGTACACTGCTGAGGGGAGCAGTGGGCACAGCAGGAGAGGTCTGCTGTGCCATGTGGGTCCCTCCCTGGCCGGCAGCAGGGATCGAACTCGTGCTGCAGTGGCTGCGGTTTGCTTCATAAATGCGTTGCTTAACCCACTGCGCCACCAGGGAGGCCCCTAAAATCTAATTGTTTACCATTTGTAATACATTAGTGGAAATGCTTAATTATCAGTTAATACAACTATTGTACATTCAACTTATCTGTTCAGCAAAGTTTCCTTATTTAATCTGCCTTGCATGGTTAACAGTGCAGATTAGAATGTTAAGTACCATTTTAATCTTACCAGTTGATCATTTTTCTGTTCTCTTATTTCCTCTACAGTTTCATTACAAAATTAGTTACAAGGGCATAGAAAAGATGGGTATTTTGTAAAACAAATACAAGAGATAAAATGGGGGCCTCCCTGGTGGCGCAATAGGTTAAGCAACACACTATGAAGCAAACTAGCCACTGCAGCATGAGTTTGATGCCTGCCCCTGGCTGGGGAGGTGACCCACATGGTATGGCAGACCTCTCCTGCCCTACCCACTGCTCCCCTCAGCAGTGTATTTCAGTGAATCTGCCTGTTCTGCTCCCCACTCTCTATCTGGTGGAACCTTTCACCTCTCGACAAGTCTAGCCTCTGCTCCAGTTCTTGTATGCATAAATAAATATTAAAAAAAAAAGAGATAAAATGTCTAAGTCTGCCTGTATGGTCTTTGGATCTTGATTCAAATAAAACAATTGGAAAACATTTTTGGAGAACTGGGGAAATTTTGTAATTGGTTTATTGTTAGATGATACCCTGAAAAAAAAGTTGTTGGAGGAGATAATGGCCTAGTGATATGTTAGAAGATGTTCTTAGGTTTTTAGAGATATCTGCCAAGCATACAGGGGTAAAATGATATATGAGGGATTTGTTTTAAAAGATTCATCCTGGGCCTCCCTGGTGGCAAAGTGGGTTAAGCAGCGTACTATGAAGCAAAGTGCAGCCTCTGCAGCATGAGTTCAATCCCTGCTGTGGGCCAGGGAGGGGATCCACATGGCGCAGCAGACCTCTCCTGCTGTGCCCGCTGCTCCCCTTAGCAGTGTACTTCTGTTGATCTGCTTGTTCTGCTCTCCGCTTCTGTGGTGAATCCTCTCACCCCCTCACACACACACTTCTGGCCTCTACCCCTGTGCTTGTATGCATAAATAAATAAATCTTAATAAAAAAATAAAAGGTTCATCTAAGAAAACAAAAGAAAAAAGGGATGGAAAAGGTAATGTGACCAAAGGTGACTTGGCTGTGTGGGAGACAGTGCCCCCTGTTAACTTGAAATTTATTGTCAAACTGCATCAGAGCAAGTTGTCATGAATTCGCCCCCCACTAATGTCTGAACCTGCTCATTTCACCTGCACCCCCCACCTTTGAGGACACTATTCCTTTTGATGTAAATTAACACGACAAAATGCTGTAGCATTGTACTTGCTATTAGCACTTATTAATAGAGATTTCAGATGTTTGTCATTGAAAAGTATGAACATGGTGTCAGAAAGCCTGCTTAGATTCCTTCATGGTAAAAAATAACAAAGTATTTCTAATTTCCTAAATTTTAATGGAACAGAAATATGTATCTGAGTAGGACATTTCTTTTTAAAAGATTTATTTTTATTTATGCACAGAAAACCTGGGGTGTGTAGGCCAGCGGTGGGGGGGAGTTGTTTAGAGGATTCAGGAGAGATAGAGTGGGGAGCAGAACAAGCTGAATTTGTACTGAAATAAGAGAGTAGCAGGCGAGGCAGGTAAGGTCTGATGTGCCATGTGGGTCAGCTCCTTGGCCAGGGATGGAACTCCTGCTTCAGTGACTATGGATGCTTCATAGTGCTGAGACTTAACCCCTTGGGACACTAGGGAGGCCCAGAGTAGGACATTTCTTTTTTTTTTTTTTTAAGATTTATTTATTTATGCATACAAGCACTGAGGTACAGGCAGTGAGAGTATCCACCAGAGACAAGCGTGGGGAACAGAACAGGCAGATCAGCTGAAATGCACTGCTGAGGGGAGCAGCTGGCGAGGCAGGAGAGGTTCTCTGTGCCTTGTGGGTCAGCTCCCTCCCTGGTTGGCAGCAGGGATCGAAATCATTTGCTCCACCAGGGAGGCCCCCAGAGTAGCACTTTTCTGTCAAGAAATGTTCAGTGGCTTTCCCGGTTTATCTCCCCACCCTAAAAAAACAAAAGAAAACTGAGTTTCATGAGGTTTAGGGCGCACAAATTGTTACAGGGCAGGGAGAGGAGCACCCAGAACCTCCAAACCTGCCCTCTTTGAATGGGTTTTGCTATTCCCCGCATAAGACAAACATACAAAACTTTTAATGGAAAGGAACTTCAATACAACTAGGGTACAATAAAGAATGAACAAAGAATATAGTTACTAAGTTAAGCATTTAAAGTTACTCATTTCTTTGAGGGTAAAAGTTTAGCCAAATAGGATTGGCCCAAAGCAAGGCCCAAAAACTTGCCACACATTTAAAGGACCTTTCAGTAGAGACCTATTAAAAAAGGGTTAAAAAGAGTTAAACAATTTTGAAAAAAAAAGAGTAAAATTAAAATTAAAAGCTGCCATTGTAACCTCCCCACGGGTCTCTCACCCACATCTGTCCCAACCAGTCCAAGACCAAAAAGCAAGCACAGTTTTTTTACATGTCCCTCTGCTCCACGTGCCTCCTCCAAGTCTTTTTGCTGTTCTCCATCTTCCTTTCTTCTTCCTCTTCTCTCTAGAAATCTTTTTTTTTTTCCTCAGCTCCACCCACTTAGGGCGAAACCAGGATCTTAAAACTTCCCCTTTTCCTGGGACCACCCTGTTACAAAATGACCGATATTTTAAGTTTTCCGGCTTGGCTGTAATGTAGGAAGTCTTTTTCTAGCTTTCAGGGTTACCGGATGTGCTTTTTTTTTTATGGTGTCATTGGCTGCCTTTACTTTTTTTTTTGTCTTGTAAAGAAAGGTTTATTTAGGAAAAAGGGAAGAATAAAGCCTCCCAGGTGTATGGTACCTGGGAGGGGCAAGAGAGCCCTTTTTTTTTTTCCGCCTTTACATTTAAATCCACCTGGACTGTATTTATGTTCGGGCAGGTTTCTGACCCGTCTCCCACAAAACAACGATCACGTGTTGCCTAGCAACCCCCACTTGGGCTGGAGTTCGGCTTCTTTTCTAGCCCGAAGGAAAAAAAAGACCGCTGCACTCCCTCCAGAGTTGACTGCACTCTTCAAGCGTTGCCAAGTTACCCAGTCTCGGCCGCTGTGATTGGACCCTTCACCCGACCCTCCTCCCTTTTCCCCTCTTAGCGCGCCAGAAAGAAGATCACTAAAAACTTAATCTCTCTTGTTGGAAAACAAGGGCAGCGTACACGTTGCTTAGCAACTGATGCTGGCCCCTCCCAGGGAGGCTGGAGTCGGAAACGCGTGCCACGCTCAAAGATGGCGGCAGGCCATGCTGCTTGCAATCTATTTCTCTCTCGACGGCGCTGATGATAATCCCATTTTCCTCATCAGGTCACCGAAGGGGTCCCCTGTTGCCCCTCTGGCATTTACGCCTTCTGAGCGCGAACGAGGACCGAGATAGAGCCAAAGCGGCCCGGGTGCCCCGCACAAACATGGCGTCGGGCACGTCGGCGGCGGCGCGAAGCTGCCCGGCGCGGTTGCGTGCTTTGCGCAGGCGCGGTGGCGCTCCTTCCGCGGTGGCCGCGGCGGCGGTGGCGGCGGCTACCTCTCGGGTTATGGTCCCCGGGTCGGAGGGCCCGGCGCGAGCCGGGGGCCTCGTGGCCGATGTGGTGTTTGTGATCGAGGGCACGGCCAACTTGGGGCCCTACTTCGAGGGCCTCCGCAAGCACTATCTGCTCCCGGCCATCGAGTGAGTGCGGTGCCCGCGACTCCTTCCTCGCCTTCCGCTTTTAGCTTTTAGGGCCTCTTGCGGGGGCCGACCTTTCACCTCCTGCCTTTACAGGTACTTTAACGGTGGGCCTCCTGCCGAGACGGACTTCGGGGGAGACGTGAGTCCTGGGACGCGCGGGTCTGAGGGAGGAGGAGGCCGGGGCCTGGACCCGGGTCTGAAGGAGGAGGGGGGGGGGGCCCTGGACCCGGG
>JAGFMF010011469.1:971290-1041648 GCA_019455555.1 Galemys pyrenaicus
GAGGAGGCTGGGGCCTGGACCCGGGTGTGAGGGAGGAGGGGCGGGGGGGCCTGGACTCGGGTCTGAGTGTGGCGGGGGTGGGGGGGTGGAGGGGTGGCTGGACACCTGGGTTTGAGGGAGGGGGGGCTGGAGCCCTGACTCCTTGTCAGAAAGCGGGAGCTGGGAGCCCAGCTACAAAGCTCACTCGTCCTCCCCTCCCAGTATGGGGGGACCCAGTACAGCCTCGTGGTGTTCAACACGGTGGACTGCGCTCCCGAGTCCTACGTACAATGTCACGCTCCAACCAGCAGCGCCTATGAGTTTGTCACCTGGCTCGATGGCATTAAGTGAGCTTTCCCCTGCCTGGGGCGGGTTGGGACCTGCGAGGGGGGAAACGGTGGTTTGTTAAGTCCATGCCGCAGAAACCCTTCCCTCACCTTGAGTGCTAGAAAGGACCGCGAGGTGGTGGTTGCCCACCCGCCGCCTTTGTGGTGGGCTCCGTGTTCTTGGAGATCCGTGGCCATCCTCTTTGGAAGTAGAAACTATTCTCCGCCCCGGAGTCTGGTGGAGCCCCAGCACCCAGCTCTTCCTCTGCTTTCTGTCGCAGCATCTCTCTACTCCAAACGCCCTTTCCCCACGTGTGCACTGACGCTTGAGTCCAAGGCCGTGGAGAGAGGCCACAATCAGTCCCTGTGTGGATCTGATCTCCATCCGACGTTGCAAGCACTTGGCTTTCCAGCCAGCCCGGGTCAGGTCACAGCTGTCCCAACGATGGGCCTTCCAGCCCAGGACTCCTGCTGCTGGGCCTCCCATAGCTGGCTTCTGCCGTGGGGCTATTCATAGCACTCAGTAGTTGTTACTACCCAGAGGCTTGGCCTGACTGCGGACAGCTTCTTCCCACACTTGACAGCTTATACGTTTACCTCGTGCAGTTTCCTTTCCGTGGGGAAAGGATTCAGGAATGGCGAATGGTTCAGTGTCTGGATGGTTCTGGCAGTTCTGCGGCATCTGGGACTGCAGTTACCAAGGTGTGGCTGGATCTGGGAGTTCCGCTCCCCAGCGGCTGGCCCGCTGGCTGTTGGCTGCCTGCCACAGATCCTCCCCTGCGGCTCTTGAGTGCCCTCAGCCTGGCAGCTGACTCTTCGGGCCCTGCAGCCCTACAGCAGGAGCAGAGAGGAAGGGTTCTTAAGATCAAGTCTTAGAAGTCACATGCCATCCCTTCTGTCACTTGTGTCTGGCACGCACGCCAGTCTTGGTCACTGTGTGAAACCTGCATAAGAGGAGGTGGGGTGTCGGGGCTGCTGGGACATCCTGGGGTACTTTGGATGAGATGACGGTGTGCGTTTAAAGCAGCGTCTCAGTGCTGTGGGCCGTTTGCCGTGCGGTCGGGGTTGGCTAAGGAGTGGGTCGCGGTGGTGCTGCTGTGCGAGTGCGTTGAGAGGCGCCCTCTCGTGGGTGCCGCTGGCAGCTGTGTTCAAGCCACAAAGGTGTGCTTTCTTCCAGAGTTGGCCGAGTTAACGGTCAGGGTAAAGCAGTTTCTCAATCTCTGCTCTGTTGAGGCGCCGCCTATCATTCCTTGTTTAGGGGGGTGGAGGCTGTCCTGGGCACTGTGGGGTGTTCAGTAGCATCCCTGCCCTCTCCCCACCAGATGGCAGTAGTCGTGTCCTTCAAGGTGGGTCACATGTCTTCTAATGTTGGCTTTTTTTTTTTTAAGGTTTATTCATTTATGCATACAAGCACTGCGGTACAGGCCAGAGGTGTGGGGGGTGTGTGTGTGAGAGGATTCACCACAGAGAGCGGGGAGCAGAACAGGCAGATCAACCGAAGCACACTGCTGAGGGGAGCAGCGGGCACAGCAGGAGAGGTCTGCCGCGCCATGTGGGTCCCCTCCCTGGCCGGCAGCAGGGATCGAACTCGTGCTGCGGTGGCTGCGGTTTGCTTCACAGTGCGCTGCCTAACCCACTGCACTACCAGGGAGGCCCTAATGTTGGCTTTTGTCTGAGCCGCCAGACCCACTGGATTAGATGGTGCCAAGACTTGCATCGCGGTCCATGGGGCTTCCAGTCCCCAGTCCAAGTCTTGACACCGGTCAAGTGCCTCGCACCCAGTCCAGAAATGCGGCCCGAGAAAGCTCTGCTGAATGAATGAGTAAATGAATGATGTCCAGATTCTCCCCGGAAAACTCCTGCATTACCTTGAAAACCCAACTCCAAAGTCCTCCCTAATTCTGGCAAGCAGCCAGTTGCTTCCTCCTCTGTCCTTATTACTCCCAGGTGACCCCTGGTATAGCCCACGACCTCTGGTTTGAAAGTTGAGGCCCTGAATTCTTCAGGAGGCCTCAGGAGATGGTGGTGGAGTAAATGAACTGGTGCAAGCTTTGGGGAAGGTAATCACTAAGGAACCAAGCGCCAAGAAAAGCAGTCAAACCCCCTTATTTTAAAAGTTCAAGGGAGAGTAAGCAAGAAACTTTCTGAAACCTTTTTTGTGTTTCCAGTCATGTCTGCTTCTTAGTCACCTTAGACTGCTGTGCCTTTACCCAAAGAAGGCCTCGTGGGGTGCTCTGTGGGGTCCTCCTTAAATCCACGGCCCATCAGGATTTGGAGCCGTTGTTGGACAGTCACAGCCCTTTTTACTGCTCAGCGCCTCTGTCACCATCTAATTCAGTTTCAGGGGCCTCCCTGGTGGCCTCGGGGTTAAGTCTCAGCGATATCACTGCCACTGCCTGAGTCCAATCCCCACCCAGGGAGGGGCCCACAGGGCGCAGCAGACCTCTCCTTGTCTCCGCTGCTCCCCTCACAGTGTGTTTCAGTGGATCCGCCTGTTCTGCTCCCCGCTCTGTCTCTGGTGACTCATCTCACCCCCCTTCCCCGCACCTCTGGTCTATAGCTCTTCTACTCTTAAAACAAAGTAAATGCAGTTTCAGGGACCTTGCAAGTGGCTGTGACAGATCCCCTAGAAAATTGGCAACTTCGTTTCACACCTGGGAGAAAACTTTATCTCCTCAGACCTTCTTAACTCCAGGGACAGAGCCAGCAGTGTGACTTTTGTCTGAAATGTCCTTGGGCTCCTGTCTGAGGTTGCACTTGCCCTCCCACGTGGCTGACCCAGAATCAGGAAGGGCGGCTCTTCCCACAGCCGGGGCAGTCTCTTCATTCGTGTCTTTTCATGCCAGCTCTGTGGGGCGGACTGCCAAGGCCCCAGGGAGTCCGGCCTCTCGAGGCAGCCAGTCCTGGCAGTTTCTGTGCCGGGTGACAGGCTGGGGGGATGCGTGCGGGGGGCCTCAGTCACAGCTGGCTGCTCTTCACACTCACTCACTCTGACCAGCACCCCTGGGGCCTCCAGTGTGCCAGGGCAAGACTTGAGGTGGACCTTCCCGCCGGTGGGCAGGCTGGGGGTTTCGCTTGCCCGTGACCACGTGCGGGGCGTGTTTGAACAAAGATGTATCTTGAACCCATGGTCCTTGGATGTGCTTTGCCACCAGCCATGTTTTTCCCCCGCACATCCCGTTTCCAAATTTTCCTCATTTCTTGGACAGTGCATGTCGGGGTCATCTCTGAGCTCAGCCAGTGGTTCTCATTCAACCTTCAGTTTAAAAAAAAGTTTTAAGGTCTCAGCGTGGTCTGCAGATCACACACTTCCTCAGTTAGTATGGAAAGTCCAATGTAAAATGTACCTGTTAGGCCTAATACACTAAAGCAGATGATTCGCCAGCCTCTTGTACATGCCCCGTGTGGTGCCAGTACCACCTCCATCTAGTTCTAGAACACCTTCATCGCATGCAGGACGGAGACTCTGCCTGTGCAAAGCCACTGCTCCCTGTCCCACAGCCCGCCTCACGCGCCCAGCTCCCTCCCAGGCACCTTTGCCTCTGGTCCCAGGCCTGTGATGAGAGGTTTGGTTTTTTGTGGAACTGGAAGCTGGTGGGTGGGAGGACCCAGGGTTGGGTCATTGATCCGATTCGTGCCCTCCCCACCCCCCACCCCCCGTTGCTGGCCTTAAGATTCCTGGGTAGAACAATGTCCACATGAGGAAGGGGTCTGGAAGTGGGTGGTAGTTCGGGGGTATCCTGAGGGAGAAAGCAGGTTTAGGGCTCCTTAGTGAACTCGCAGGGTGGTAGGAGCCAGGGTGCACACCTGCAGCTGGGAAGAAGTCAGCGTGCACCCGCCTGCTCTTCGGGCAGGCGTTTCCCTCCCTGTCTGTCCTCAGACACCTGGGACGTGAACTGCTGTGGCTGAGATGACTCAGCCGCCCTCGCCGTGGGGGCCAGTGGGCTGTGGAGGGAGCTGGTAGTGTCCTTGTCAGTGGATGCGATATGTTGGAGTACGGGCCCTGAGGTCCGGTGGCAGACAGGGAAGGCTTCCTGGAGGAGGGGTCATGGGGCTACAACCCAGGAGGTCTGGAGGCTGGGTGGGCAAGGTTCCCCCCAGGGCTGGAAGTGGGGTTCATTGTGGGCCAGGCAGCATGCGTAGAGGCCTGGGCTTGTGCAGATGACAACAATGACTACCCGGAGGGCATACCCTGGACGCCTGGCTCAGGGTTGCCTTCTGGCCACGCATGGGCTGAGGAGTCGCCCTTTCTGTTTCCCCTCACCATCCCTTGCGGCCCCTGCTCCTTCCTCTGCGCCCCTCTGAACCTCAGACACCCCCTTGACTCAGTCACGGCTCCAGCACATGTGTGGGGGATTTTGTCCGCTGTCTGTCCGATCCCCGTACGGTTTGGCCTGCTCTCCCCACACCGCTCCCTCAAGCTGCCTGCATCCTGCTGCCAAGTGCCGCCTGTGCCCTCTCGCGTCCAGACATGCCACCACTCGGACCAGCTTGCTGCCCATGGGCCCAGCCTTTCCCCCTGGGGCCGAGAGGACTCAGCCCACGTCCCTCTTATGTGGGAGGCGGGTGCAGACACGCAGGTGGGCACGCTTCGGGGGGGGCACCACAGGTGTCCCTTGCAGGGCGTCAGGCTGACCACCGCGTAGCCTATCCTGGTGGGCCGTTCCCATCACAGCAGCTGGGGGAGGGGGCTGGGGCGGGGTGGCCCTGTCGCCTGGGCTGACCGCCTGGCCCCCGCAGGTTCATGGGCGGGGGTGGTGAGAGCTGCAGCCTCATCGCTGAAGGCCTCAGCACGGCCCTGCAGCTGTTCGACGACTTCAGGAAGATGCGGGAGCAGATGTGAGTGCGCCCTGGTTGCGGGGCCCGTGGGAGTCTCTTGCCAGCTGGGGTGATGTGCTTGGTCCGTCTGGTGACCTTACTCCCCGCCTCATTCTGGGGACTCGGGGGGCTCTTGGTATTGGGGCTTTTTGGGCGGGGGAGTCAGGGCTGCCTCCAGGTCTCCCAGGACCCCAGGTGACTCAGGGAGAGCCCAAACTGGGGGTCTGTCCCTGACGTCCTCTGGAGCGGAGGGCCAGTCCCCCTGCTGGAGCAGGGCCCCTGTGCTGCCCGCTCCATGTCTCTCCTTGTCCCCGGCAGTGGCCAGACGCATCGCGTCTGCCTCCTTATCTGCAACTCACCCCCGTACCTGCTGCCTGCCGTCGAGAGCACCACGTACTCGGGGTACACCACAGAGAGTCTCGTGCAGAAGATCGGGGAGGTGAGGACCCCAGTCTGAAGGCGGAGGGCTGGCGGCTGGGCTCCTGGACAACCACGAGTCGCAGACTGAGCCTGGTGACTCCCAGGATCCTCTGGGGCAGCTAGTACTGGGGCCATGGTCCCGAGCCTGGTGGGAGCTGGTTGTTTTGGGGCTGGGCCCTGTGATCCCATCCTGACTGCTCGTTCCCCACCTCCTGCAGCAGGGGATCCACTTCTCCATCGTGTCGCCCCGGAAGCTGCCAGCCCTGCGGCTTCTGTTTGAGAAGGCGGCGCCCCCGGCCTTGTTGGAGCCGCTGCAGCCGCCCTCGGACGTGAGCCAGGACCCGCGGCACATGGTGCTAGTGCGCGGGCTCGTGCTGCCGGGTGAGGCCCGGGCACCGGCGGGGCGCAGGGGTTCTCCCTGAGCCCCGCTAACTTGGATTCTCTCCCTGCCTCCATGCCGCTTCTCACGGGCTCACCCTGCTGCAGTCGGGGGAGGCTCAGCCCCAGGTCCCCTCCAGCCAAAGCAGCCTGTCCCTCTGCCTCCAGCTCCACCCTCGGGGGCCACGCTCTCAGCAGCCCCCCAGCAGCCGCTGCCTCCCGTCCCCCAGCAGTACCAGGTATGGGTGCTTCTGGGGCCCCCCCGGAGCCCAGGCTGCTTGGGCGGGACCTTATTGGAGCTTCTGACTGGGGTGATAGGAGTCACATTGGAACTTGGTGGAGGGGGGTCCCTGGAATCAGGAATCACCTCCACGGGGTGAGGGAACAGTGAACTCCTGAGAAGTGGTTTTGCCTTGTGGGGGTGTGGGTGGCGAGGCTTCATACGGCCCCAAGACCAGAGTATGTGAGCTTATCAGCCACGCCCCCCCATGCCCCCCAGGTGCCGGGGAACCTGAGTGCAGCGCAGGTGGCTGCCCAGAACGCGGTGGAGGCTGCCAAGAATCAGAAGGCAGGACTGGGCCCGCGCTGTGAGTGCCCGGCAGGCCGCAGGGTCGGGCAGGCCGCAGGGCCGGGCAGGGGGCAGGGTTGGGCAGGCTGGGCCTCCTGCTGTGTGCCTCTTCCCACCTCTTCCCTCTTCTCTGCAGTCTCGCCCATCAACCCCCTCCAGCAAGCTGCGCCAGGGGTGGGGCCCCCCTTCAGCCAGGCTGCAGCTCCTCAGCTCACCCCTGGACCCCCTGGTGCCCCTAAGCCGCCCCCTGCCTCCCAGCCTAGTCTGGTCTCCACCGTGGCCCCTGGCCCTGGCCTGGCTCCCTCATCGCAGCCTGGGGCGTCATCCATGGTACGTGTCCGCCCACCTCCCGGCTGCAGCCCCTGCAGACCCCAAGCTAGGGGCCAGGGAAGGACATGGCCACCAGGGCCAGGCCGCAGGCCCCGAGACGAGTGGGGCTGTGGGCCTAGTGGGGCCCCCTTCTGAGGCCGGGGGGCCTGTGAGCCCCGGAGGCTCAGGGCTGGCAAGTCCTCGGGGCCTACAGGCTGGTGGAAGACTGGGTGGGGTTCTGGGCACGGGGTGTTAGCCCCCCGTCTCAGGACAGCCCCTCGGCGCAGGTCTGACCGCCTTCCTGCTGCCCCCCCCCTCCCCACAGACTGGCACGGTGCCCCCAGGCGGGGTGACTGGGCCGTCCGCAGCCCAGCTCGGAGCCCCGGCCCTCGGGGGGCAGCAGTCGGTCTCCAACAAGCTCCTGGCCTGGAGCGGGGTCCTTGAGTGGCAGGAGGTGAGTGGGCGCCTGGAGCTGGGGCCCGACACGGCTGGTCCCAGAGCAGCAGCTTTGCAGTCTCGGGCCCCGCTGGGGCGGTGCTGGGAATGCAGAGTGGAGGAGAGGCTCAGATTCAGGGTTGAGGTGGTGCTGAGGTTTGTGGCTCCCAGAGGACGGGGTCGGGGGTTGGGGGCCAAGGAGAGGACCCCCAAATTGGTAGAGTTGGAAAGCTGCTAGACTGCGGGGTCGGTGGTCCGGGGACGGCGCTCGGCTGGACGGGGCCGGCCGGTGGACGGTGCTGGGACACGCCCTTGTCTCCCCAGAAGCCCAAGCCCGCCTCCGTGGACGCCAGCACCAAGCTGACCCGCTCCCTGCCCTGCCAGGTCTACGTGAACCACGGCGAGAACCTGTAGGTGCCTGGGCTGGGGCTCGGGGCGGGCTGGCTCGCATCCTCTGACACGCCCCTCTCCCGCCACCCCCAGGAAGACGGAGCAGTGGCCCCAGAAGCTGATCATGCAGCTCATCCCGCAGCAGCTGCTGGTGAGCCGGGGGGCTCGGCGGGCGCCCCTCGACCCTGCGCTGCCGGCTTCGCCTCGCCCAACACGCCCTCCGGTGTCTCCCCAGACCACTCTGGGCCCCCTGTTCCGGAACTCGAGGATGGTCCAGTTCCACTTCACCAACAAGGACCTGGAGTCGCTCAAAGGCCTTTACCGCATCATGGGCAACGGCTTCGTGAGTGCTGGGCGCGGGGCAGCTGGTGCGGACTCCCTTCCTCCCTTCGCCAGGAGCCCCGGGCCGATGGCCCTGGGGCTGCATGGGGCAGGGCGTGCGTGGTGTCCTTGGGCCCTCAGCTTCCTGCTGGAGCTGGAGCGCTGGCCGAGATGGGAGTGTGCACCACAGGCAGGTCTGTTTCTGCCTGAGGCTGCCGGCCGGGCGGTGGGTGGCGCTGACGGGCTCAGCCGGGTCTTCGGGTCTTCGTTCCTGGGCTGAGGACAGTTCTGGGGCTGGAAGTCTGAGTCCGGCGTTGAGGGCCCTGCTCGCAGGAGGCTCGAGGGCAGCGGGGAGCCCGCCTTGGCTCAGGCAGCGGGACTCCCTTCCTGCTGCGGCCTCCCGAGCCGAGGCCGGGGTCGCTGCAGCCTCCTGGACTTCAGGGTGCTGGGGGTGGCTGGGCCTGGTGGCAATGCGGCGCCCATGGGCTCAGCCTTCTCATAGCCTGGTGCCCAGTGGGGCACTGGGACAGCTTCTGTCCAGAGGTGGGGCCTGGGCTTGGCCGCGGAGCCTGGCTCTGTGGCCGTAACCTCTTGGCTCCGGGCACCTTGTGGCCCGAGGTGGGCTGGCTGGTGGCAGCTCGCACCGGCTGTGTGAGTTTGGGTCTCTGGGCGAGTAGCTGCCCCTGCGCCCCCGGCAGGCCCCCTTGTTTCGCAGGCTGCAGGGTCACCCCTAGCTGCAGGGGAGGCCACGGGGAGCAGACACCCCTGGGTACCCTGGGCCAATCAGAATGGGGATTCTGCGCGGGGCGAAGGCAGCTGGGTGCTGGGCAGGTAATGGGCAGGGGCTTCCCCTGCAGAAGAAGAGGGTGAGCGTGG
Organism: Galemys pyrenaicus; assembly: GCA_019455555.1. Lineage (NCBI taxonomy): Eukaryota > Metazoa > Chordata > Mammalia > Eulipotyphla > Talpidae > Galemys > Galemys pyrenaicus. Next base: position 980,111 of record JAGFMF010011469.1, read on the forward strand.
AGCTGCACACTCGCTCGGCCGCGGTGCCCGGCGGGGTTCCCCCGGGAGCCTCCTTCTGAGCCTCTGTTGTCCGACTCCGTGGCTGCTGTCCCCCGGCACTCCCTGTGCCTGCAGCTCCAGGCCAGGCAGCTGGGCCGCCGGTCAGCCCCAACTCTGATGTGGAGGCCATGGCGCTGACCGCCATCTGGGGTCTAGAGTCCCCCTTGCTGGTCAGGTCACCACCCTTGGGTGCCAGCTTGGTGCCAGACCACTCCCCTCAGTCTTGTGCGCTCCCAGCAGTTCTTGGGGGGGTGAGCACACGAGGTAGGTGCGGTGGGTCAGGGTTGCAGGATGGGGCTCATGCCTCGTCCGGCGCGCGCTCCCCTGCAGCAGCCAGCCTCGCCCGGTCCCTCTGGGCCCCTCCTGTGCTGTGCCCTCCCATCCCCACCTGCCACAGCAGCAGCCGCGCCACCCCAGGCTCTGGGCCCGAGGGGTGGGCCGCCCGTCCCACGCTGCGCCGCTTCCCCCCAGGCCGGCTGCGTGCACTTCCCGCACACGGCCCCCTGCGAGGTGCGCGTGCTCATGCTGCTGTACTCGTCCAAGAAGAAGATCTTCATGGGCCTCATCCCCTACGACCAGAGCGGCTTCGTCAACGGCATCCGGCAGGTCATCACCAACCACAAGCAGGTCCAGCAGCAGAAGCTGGAGCAGCAGCAGCGGGGGGTAAGCGACGCCGCGCCCCTGCCTTCGGCTCCCGGGCCCCCCTGGTGCAGGCACCCAAACGGTCCTGCCCCTCGTGTCTGCGTGCGTGTCACATGCCCAGAGCCCGCACGTCTCTCTGGGGTCCCGTGGACTGCCGATTGGAGGTTTGTCAGCATGTCCGCCTTCTCAGGCCGTCAGGACTGCGGCGGCGTGGGGCGCGGCCGTAGCTTGGGTCAGGCCTACCGGGCTGCGCAGACTCGGCAGAGTGCGCGGCTGGTGCTCTCAGGTGGCTCTGGGAGCTGTGGCGGCTGTCAGGCTGCGTCAGACGCGCCTAGGCAGAAGGCCGCGTCCACACTTCCTTCGCCGGGGCTGGGCCTTCTCCTCCCCAGGCCACCCACCCCCGAGGGAAGCTCCCAGCTCCTGACGCAGGGCCCCTCTGCACCTGCCGCTGACGTGTTTATTCTCTTTCCCCACACAGATGGGGGCACAGCAGGCACCCCCTGGGCTGGGCCCCATTCTGGAGGACCAGACGAGGCCCTCCCAGAACCTGGTGAGGACAGGGCCGGGGCGGGGAAGACCCCAAAGTACATAACCATTGTAACCCCAGCTTGGCGGCCAAGGGCTCCGGGAGCCCGGCCCTCACTCCATCTCTCCCCCAGCTCCAGCTCCGCCCACCGCAGCCCCAGCCTCAGGGCACCGTGGGGGCCTCTGCAGCTTCAGGGCAATCCCAGCCTCAAAGTGCTGCCCAGGCCCCCCCAGGCGGCCCCCAAGGCCCTCCTGGAGCAGCCCCTGGCCCACCCCCTCCGGGGCCCATCCTTCGGCCGCAGAACCCTGGGGCCAACCCCCAGCTACGGAGCCTCCTCCTCAACCCGCCGCCGGTGAGATTCAGCGGTGGGGCAGGTGGAGCCCTGGGTCCAGGCCCTGACAGTTGCGGTTCTCGCCCCCTGGGAGGCGGGTCGATGGGTCACTGATGTGAGAGAGCCCCAGGGGCTGGGCCCAGGCCTCCCACCCTGCTTTGTCTCCCACAAGGGCCTCTGCTGAGATGCCCTGGAAGGAGGAGGCCCCACGAGGTGCTCTCAGCAGCTCAAGGGGGTGGGGGGCTCTCGAGCAGGGCCTCTGAGCCACTTTGTTTGTTCTCTCAGCCCCAGACTGGGGTGCCTCCACCCCAGGCCTCCCTCCACCACCTGCAACCGCCAGGGGCCCCCACCCTGCTACCCCCACCACACCAGGGCCTGGGGCAGCCGCAGCTGGGGCCCCCCCTCCTGCACCCACCGCCCACCCAGCCTTGGCCTGCGCAGCTTCCCCCGCGGGCACCACTGCCAGGTAAGGGGGTTCCTGGGGAGGGCAGGGGTCTGGACTAGTGTCCCCCAGACTTGGGCTCCTGGGGAACGAAGTTCTGGGATTCAAGAATAGCGGGTCCCCCAAGGGCTTATGGGACTTCTGGGGTTCATGGGAAATACGCCCCGAAGGACCAAGCATTCAGCAGGGTGAGAGCTCTGTCCCCGTTCCCTTCCGTGTGTCCTCGCGGGGGTGTTGGGGAGCTTAGTCCTAGGACCAGAGGCGATCTGAGGCGCGGATGGGCTCCCAGAGGCTCATGGGAAACCAGTGTATGGCCAAACGGGGCCGGAAGGCGCCTCTGATGTCCCCGAGACATCTAGAAAACAGTGCATCGGGCTCCCAGAGGAGGAGGGAGGAAGCCCAGGGCCCTCCAGGGCCCCAGGGACTACTGGGAGATGCAGTCCCTTCCCACTGCCCCCCAGGTCAGATGCTGCTGAGCGGGGGTCCCCGGGGCCCGGTCCCCCAGCCGGGCCTGCAGCCCAGCGTCATGGAGGACGACATCCTCATGGACCTCATCTGAAACCCCGACACCCAATAAAGTTCCTTTTAACACACGCCCCGGCTCCCGTCACTGACGTCCCCCAGGCCTGGGCAGGAGGAGGCCGGGGACCACCTTTGTCCTTGCTCAGGCCTCAGCAGACGTCCCCGAGACCCCGAGCTGGTGACGCCGCGGCATCGGCGGTGCGTCAGGCACGGCCTGTGTCCGGGGGGCGCCGTGGAGGCAGGCAGGCAGCTCGCGGGGCCCGTGCTCTCATGGAGGCAGAGGGCGCCGAGCGAGCCCCGAGCTGGCGCTGACCCAGCCGGGCTCAGCAGCCCTTGGAGGAGCCGCAGGAGTCAGGGAGGCGGGAAGGGCAGGGGCGAGGCGGGGCCAGGCAGGGTAGGCGCGGGCAGCTGGGAGGGCAGAGGGGCTCAGAGGGTTAGGTGCCCGCTGGTGGGGGCCGTGTCCCTGCCGCGCGGCTGCGGTCTATCCCAAGGAGGTGCGAAGCCAGGGCCGGGGCAGACCTAGGTCGACTCAGCGTCGGCCCCCTCTGGTCTGTGGGTGTAAGGGGTGAGACGAGGTGGGGGAGAGGGGAAAGAGGAGACCACAGGTGGGCCTGGGCAGGAGGGGTGAGCTGGGGGCTGCATGCCACACAGAGGACTTGGGGGTGTAGGCCAGCCCTGGGGTCTGGCCTGGGTGCTAAAGGAGGAGGTGGTCACGGGAGCCAAGGGCTGTTCCCGCCCCCACCCCGGTTGCCGCCACGGAGCTCGGGCTGTGCCAAGGCGCAGTGTGCGTCTGGCGGTTGACGCTGCGGGAGTAGGTGAGGCTGGAGAGCGCAGGCCTGGGTCCCCACCAGAGACCCGCCGTCTGAGGCTTTGCAGGGAGGGGACAGCTCGCTGTCCCTGTGACGGGAGGCCGGCAGCCAGCAGGTCAGAGAGGTGAGGGCAGCGGCCTTGGAGAGCGTTCGGGGACGGCAGGCTCCAGGCGGGGAGCGTCCTGCAGAGGCGAGGCGGTCAGCACAGCGTGGTCCACGCCGGACCACCGGCATCCCCACATTAGACCCCGGCCCTGCCCCTGGAGAGGTTGCAACCCGGTGGCCCGCGGGCCATGGCAGATGTTTTGTTTGGCCTTCCCTGTGTTAGCATAACGTGGCATTTCTCTTCTGACGCGTTAGTTGTGAAAACCAGGGTAACTCTCACACACAGTCTGCAGCCTTGGTTTCTTTTGAGAAGTCAGAAGAGCTGGCACCTAGGCCGCCCTTCTGCCTAGCAACAACGGGCTGAGCGGCCCCTTTGCTTGGGGCGTGTGCTCCCTGGTTCGCCACAGTCCCCACCACTCCCTCTTGCTCCCCCACCGTGCGGCAGAGGGTCGTGCCCTCAGTCCCTGGGCTCGCACTGTGGTGGTCCCTGGGGCAGTGCTCAGAGGAGAGTGAAACCTGTCTTGTACCCATGTCTCTATCAAAAGCGGCAAAACGCAAGCGAGAGCGAGAGGGCAGCGCGTTTCGAGAAAAGTGGGAGCGAGCCTATTTCTTTGTGGAAGTGAAGAGCCTGCCCACGTGTCTCATATGCAAAAAAATCGTGTCTGTGCTGAAAGAGTACAACCTGAGGCGCCACTACGAGTCCAGGCACAGCAAGAGCTACGACCAGTACACAGAGCAGGCGCGGGACGCCGTCCTGAGCGAGCTCAAGAAGGGGCTCAAGTGCCAGTAGCGCTCGGCGCGTGCGGCAGGCGGGGCCGCGGCCCTCGCGCCCCTCCGCAGAGACGTGGGAGGGTTTCTGGGCACTAAAGCCCTCCACAGACGGCAAGTTTGTTACGGAGCGGAAAGGCGCGTCCCGGGCAGAAACTCGTCTCTCGGGCCGTGACGTCAGGCTCCCAGGCCTTTGCGTCACATGCCGAGTCGAAGAGAAATTGTTTCCCGGCTGCTTGAAGGTGTGGAATCCTCCGTGGCCTTTTCTTGCTGCTTGTGAACTGTTGCCGCCCAGTTAGCTTTATTTATTCGCGCCGTGGGGCGTTCGATGTGACTGAGAGGTCAGGAGGCAGGGCCGAGGCCGAGGCCGGGCCGAGGCTGGCTTCCCCAGGCGGACTGGGTGTGCCTGGATTAGGGGGCCCCTCACCCGTGGGAGAACCAGGAGCCAAGGCCGCAGCCCTGGGGCAAGGAGGGGTCAGCTCTGCCCATCTGCCCCAGGAGTTGAGCTGAATGAAGAAATTACATGAAGCGCAACAGATACATGCAGCACACACCCCTGACCTTCTGCTCCAGAGGTTGCTGGTGACCTTGACCCATGACCTCAGGTTGCTGACCAGCATCTGACCTGGACGTCCCGGGACGGGGTGGAAGAATCGTCACCTGCTGACATCAGGCTCCTGGTTCACTGGACATGAGTGAAAAGCCCACCTTGGTTCCCCCGAGAAGGTCAGTCAAAGACTCGGTCAAGGCCGCAGCCCTTCTGAACACTCGTTGCGCCTCTGCAGAGACTTTCACAAACAGCTACTTGAATGTATGATCCTGTTGGACAAAGTTGGGAAAGCCGTTGCTGAGGCTCACCCGGACTCCCGTTCCTTTGCTGCAGCACGAACTGTTTTCCCCCAGATCGCGGGGTGGAGGACCGTGTTCCCTCCAAAGGCTTCCTACATCCAGACTGTGAAAATGAACTAACACTGTCCAGGTGGCCCGGTGGGCCCACATCCAGCACGTGAACGCAGACCACAAACAGCAGTTTCCGAACACCAGTGCAATAGGGGCTGGTCCCCAGCGTGATTCTGCTGGGGGCTCAGAACCCTAAGATCTCTCAGCAGTCGTCCTGAATCCCATGTTGGGAGGCACCACGCCTGTGAACAGCTGTTTTCCGTTACAAAACTGAATCAAATCCAATACTGCTCCCAGGTGAAGGAGGCCAGGTAGAGTCTAAGGGCACCTCCTGCCCGCGGCCCACCAGGACGGGGTGGCATCACCGTCTCCGCACGAAAGGGGCGGGCCCCAGCCCTCCGGCCTGGAAGCGAAGGAGCAAAAAGAATTCCAAAAGAGAAAAATTTTAATAATTAAATATTTCTATTTTTCAATTTGTATTTTTTCAACCTTGAATTTGAAATATAAATTCCAGTGTCGTGCCTGTTTGTATTCTGTCCCATGCACTCACTGTAGTTCAGTAAAGATGCAATTTCATTATATCTCTGGCCGTCGCCTTTCCTTGTACCTGGCTCGCTCACCCATTTATGTGACCCGCCTGGCTCCTGGAGGCATTTGAGTTTGCCGTCCTGCCCTCAGACCGTTGAGCTGAGTCTGCGGGAGAGGAGGGAGGCTGGGAACTGGCATCTCTTCAGGCCCCAGGTGATTCTCACGAGAAGAACACGTGGAGCGCTGGCGGCGGAGGAAGTGGGGGGAGAGTGGTTGCGGGTTCCCAGGCAGCTGTATAGCTGGAGTCTAGAAACTCAGATGACTTCAGGGACCAGGCAGGTGATGGAAATGTGTGACACGGACGGGTGTAGGACACCAGGGAATGATGGGGACTGTGGCGAACTTGGAGAGTGCTTGCCCCACCCAGTGGCGTTCAAATTACTACCAAACACACTGAGGACCAAACAAAATCTGCTCGTGGGTCTCATGAGGCCCCTGGGCCGCCATTTTGCGACCTCTGGAAGAAGCAGCCACGAGGACAAGGACAGAGCCTGAGGCAGACCCACGTGGAAGGGCGGGGCGGGGAGCCAGAAGCCAGGAGGACCCGTGTGGTGTTCTGGAAGCTGAGAGAGTTGTCGAGTGACCGACTGTCGAAAGCTGCTGAAAGGGGCAGAAGATGAGCGAGCGAGCGAGCCAGTTCTGGTGGCAGCGGGCAGCCAGCTCCCTGCGGGGAAACAGGTTTGGGCCCCGGGCGCACGCTGTTTCCAGCTGCTGGTTTGGCTGGGTTTGGCCTCTGCGGCCCCCTTGACCTTACACCCCGTTAGGTGAAGCTCAGGGTCGGTGGCGGGTTCGAGGCTCACTGGGAGGGGCCGCTGGAAGCCGGTGGGTCAGGGTAGGGAGCTCTAGACAAGGCCCCAGCGAGCAGCAGACAGTAGGCGCCAGCGCCCCCAGCCCCTCGGTGAGAGCCGCGCCCTCCCAGCACAGGGTCACCGCTGCTTCCGCACTCTGAGCTGTGGCCTTGGGTCCTCACTGTAGGCAGAGGAGAGGGGGACGCGGAGCCCCTAGGACAGCGCTGGCAGTCTCCCTCGGGGAGCTGCCCTTGGCCGCTGTTGCCACTTGGGGCAGAGAGCGGCCCCGCTTGTCACACGCCGCCCAGTGGGGTCCCTGGCCCGGCTGCGGGAAGCGGAGCGTTCTGACCGGTCTGCTGGCAGCAGAGACTGAAGACTGCAGAGAATTCTCCTAAAACAGGGGTGCGGGGAGGTGACGTCAAAAATCGCGAAGCGCTCGCACGGGAATAGTTGTCCACTGTTGGGGCGCGGGAAAATGCTCGCCCGCCACCCCTGGAGAAAACGTCAGGAAGACACCTTGAGCGTGATCGTCTCCAGGTAAACGAGACTTGTTGGTCCCTGTTTCCATCCTGGGCCTTGGAACATTAATCACCAGAACAGAACGTATCGGGGTCACTCCCGTTGCAGTCGCCAGAGGCGAGGCAGCTGAAGTGTGTGGAATGAGGGGACTGTACCTCCCCATCCCCACACTCAGTGGGCAGCCGCTTAACCCCCACGAGACAGCATGGACACCATCTGGGTGTTCTTTTACTTCAGTGAGGTCAGTCATTCTGCTCGTGGCGTGGGGCTGCCCGTCCACAGTGGCTAGCGCGGCCCTTGCCCTGAGGGTTGTCCACTGCGGAGGTTCTGCCTGGTTGCATGAAGCTCCTAGGCTGCAGCAGCGCCCTGGCCCATCACAGGCCCCACTGGTCAGTGACTCAACACGACAAGGGCCTCCTGCCTCACTGCCCTGGCGGCCATCTGGGCCAGGTTGGCTGTGTCTCCTCCCCGGGGCTTCCCAGGTGCTGCCACGCTGTGGGCCGGCGGGGTGTCTGCTGGAGGCTCAGCTCAGGGAGACCCGCGGCCACCTGTTGCGCGCTTCTCTCCTTGACGCGCCTTGAGTGCCTCATGGGAGATTGCTCTCCCGCCTCAGTTCCTGGCTTGCTGTGGGCTGCAGTGCTCCCAGCCAGTGGGCCTCTCCGGGGCAGCGCACAGTGTGGCAGCCAGCTTCCCTAGACAGGAGAGCGACCCTGAGATGGAGCCCCCTGGTGCCTGTCGTGGGAAGGGTAGCCTGTGGCTTTTGTCACTTCTGCTCACTGTAAGCCACTGGCCTGACAGCTGTGAAGCAGAGAGGCCAAGACCAGGGTGGGTCACAGGGCCGCCTCCTGCCGCCTGGGGTGCTGGTCACTAGCTCCAAAGACATTGCAGAGGGGATGTGTGCATGCGAGGGCGGGAGGCTGGGCAGACGGACAGACACATTGTCCCCTGTCGCGGGCGTGCATCCTTACGGGATGTTCTATCATTAAAATTTCAAAACTGAACATACCAATTTCATTTTCATTCATTTGAATTTCCTGAAGAATTTTGTTGCAGCAGAAAACCCTTCACACTCCAGAGGTTCCCAGATGGAGCCAGGGCAGAGGCCCTCCCACCCCTTCTGAAGATCAGGGACCCTTTCAGTGAGCTGTACAGCAGAGACAAGCCAACAGAAATGCATGCTTTTTCTGGCTCTTCTACCCGGTGGCAGTCTTTTTTTGAAGCAGCTTTGTTGAGGGATTGCAGACTTGCAAAAACTGCCTGTTTGTTCCCGTATACAAGGTGAAGAGTCTGGACACGCACATAACCCCTAAGAGCATCACTGCAAACAAGGTAGGTGGCCAACATCATCACCTCCAAGAGTTCCCTGGGGTCCCATGTGTGTGCAAGCGTGTTGGCAGTGTGAACACTTCACGAGCTAATTATAAGCAGATCACCAGAATTTCCTCAGCCTGCTTTATTCTGTACATTACTTTTTCCATCTGACCACATATCTCCAGGGCCCAGTTCTTTTTCATGGCTGCATAGTATTCTCACATGTGAATGCCATTTTCTAATTCAATCTTCCCTACTGGTTTGGGATGGTCTGTACCCCAGCTCTTGTATGTATTAAAAAAAAGAAAAAAGAAGTACCAGAGGTGTGGGGGGGTGAGAGGATTCACCAGAGACAGAGTTGGGAACACAACAGGTAGATGCTGGGCCTCTGTGGTGGCACAGCGGGTTGAGCGCCAAACTGTGGAGGACCACCACACAGCAGTGCTAGTTTGATCCCCAGCCAAGGAGGGGACCTACATGACACAGCAGACCGCTCCTGCCTCGCCCACTATTCTCCTCAGCAATGTATTTCAGTCCATCTGCCTGTTTTGCTCCCTACTCTGTCTCTGGTGAATCTTTTTTTTTTCTTAAAGATATTTATTTATGCACACAAGAGTTGGGTACAGGCCAGAGTCCAGGGAGGTGAGAGGATTCACCAGAGACAGAGTGGGGAGCAGAACAGGCAGACTCACTGAACCACACTGCTGAGGGGAGCAGTGGGTAGGGCAGGAGAGGTCTGCTGCACCATGTGGGTCCCCCCCTGGCCGGCAGCAGGGATCGAACTCGTGCTGCAGTGGCTGCGGTTCGCTTCACAGTGCGTTGCTTAACCCACTGCGCCACCAGGGAGGCCCCTGTCTCTGGTGAATCTTACCACCTCCCGTGCCTCTGGCCTATACCCCAGCTCTTGTATATATAAATAAATAAATCTTTAAAAAAAAAAAAAACAGGCAGATCTACTGAAACACACAGCTGAGGACAGCAGCGGGGAGACAGGAGAGGTCTGCGCCTGTGGGTCCACTCCCTGGCCAGGGATCGAACTGAGGGCCTTTGTGGTAGTAATGCTGAGACTTAACCCCGTCCTCTGATGTTTTCTTCACCAAGTAGGGACCTAGGGCTTCTGCTAAGTTTAAGGATAGAACAGGCTTCACACCTCTCCTGGCCTGGGATCCCAAGTTCTTGCTCCGCCCCTGGTGACCCGTCTGTGGCATAGAGATAAGATTGTCAGCCTTGTGGCCTGGAGTGTGAAGATTAGGGGAGTTCAGGAGGGAGGTGCTTACATGGTGTTGAAATTGTTTCAAGAAATCATTTTCCAAGTGGTGACGTTCTAGTTAGCAGGGCGGCACCAGCCTTGGCCCTGCAGGCGCCTAGTCTGTGTGAGCGGAGGCCCGCCCGGCCCACTTGGAGCCTGGAGGGGGGTGCAGAAGTGCCCATCTGTGGGAGTCAGGACTTTTGCAGAACCCCAGGAGTGGCCGCAGGGGCCCAGGAGACGAGGAGGTCACGTTTGCAGGTTTGAGAAGTCGTGATTGAATGTGGGCCGCGCCGTGTGGCTCTGAAATTGCTGAGGGCCCTCCCGGCCTTCCTGGAGTTGGCCGGAAGTGGCCCAGAAGCTCATCTGGGGGACCCTTCCCGCCTGTGTGCTAACAAGCTGGCCCTGAAGGGCCCTTGTGAGACTGAACGCTGGCAGGTGGCAAGCGCTTCCCATACCACCTCAGGCCCACCGAGGGGGTCCAGCTGGTGGTCTCCCCAGTAGCGACTCCAGGATTCTGCTGCACTTGTCCAGCACCAGGGGTCCAGGGTACCCATGACTTCAGGGTGCTCCTGCTCCCCTAGCGGTGACAGGGACAGGTGGTCTCCTTGTGCACAGTGTAAGGGGGAGCAGGCCTTGAGCATACACTGGGTGGGAGGTGGGGGCAGGGGTCCCCGACTAGAGGGGCTGTGGGCGGGGCTCATGCAATGCGCCCGTCCTCGCAGACCTGCCCAGGCGGGCTCTCAGGACACAGCAGGGAGTCAGCTGGACTCCGTCCTTGTCCCTCGGAGCTCCATCTCGGGTGGGTGACCCGGATAATCACACATCATTCCGAGAACGCTAAGGAAGAGGATCCAGAGCAAGGAGCGTGGCACCAGGCTGGCCTTGTTTTACATCCACACCTGGCCCAGATCACCCTCACCCCAGAGGGTGGAACAGGGGTTCTCCATCCTGTGCTGCCTTCCTGTCTCTGCCACACCCACCTCCAGCAACTCTGAGCCCCTTGGCCCAGCTGGTGCACTCCGGGGCTTACCAGAGGGCGGCTGTATGGGGACATCTGACAAAGTGGGGGCCCCCAGTGGCAGTCTCAGTCACGCCGCAGGAGGGTTGGCTGGGCGGAGCCTGTGCTGTGAGCCTGACACAGAGAGCGCTGACCTCCCACCCAAAACCGAACTGACCAGCCCACCCCCACCCCCCTACCCCTGTCATTTTTGCCCCTATGGCCTTTGTTAGAATGAATCACTTGACTCCACTCGGCCCTGATGGGTCAGCGAGCAGTCTTCTGAAATGCTGACGAGTGGAGTTAGTGTATGCAGCCAGTAGCATGGACGCATCTGAACACGGTCACTGTTTTATTTATTTAAAAAGATTATGCATACCAGAGGTGGGGGGGGTTGAGAGGATTTACCAGAGACAGAGTGGGGAACAGAACTGTGAATCCACTGAAGGACACTGCTGAGGGGAGCAGCAGGGAGACAGGAGAGGTCTGCTGCGCCCTGTGGGTCCCCTCCCTGGCCGGGGATCGAACTCGTACTGCAGTGGCTGTATGAAGTGCTTAATCCCTGAGGCACCAGGGAGGGCCTGTAACTTTTCTTTTAACCAGGAACATCTGTACAACCACCCGCCTCTTCTCTCTAGGCAGGACCAAGCCCTTTCTTTAAATATTGGTCCCTGGCCACCTTCCTGCATAAACTGCACCCGTGAGCCATGACTTCCCAGCGACTGTCGCTTGATGTGACTCGAGGACACAAGGTTGTATAATGAGCAAAGTGAAGGTTGGGGTTCCCTGGGCTCCTGTGGGCTTTTCAGTCATTTACAGTTGCTTTTCTTGCAACTGATCTGGTGGCCTTCATAAGCTACCAAACCTTTATTCTTGGCAATGTGGGCAGCCTGCATTCCTAGGAAACAGCTCATGGGGCAGTCTCACTCTAGTCTGACAGGATTACGTGATTAAGTGCAAGGGGCAGGCGCAGGTCTGGTGACGCTGCCGCTGCTCGGGAAGCACGCAGGCTTACAGTGGCCGGGCTGTTCGCCATGACGACCTCGGGCGGGCGGACCGGTCAGTGCCTTTCAGACGGCAGCCTGAGAGCGCAGTGGTTGTGGAGAGCTTCGCTGTGATAGCGCTAGTAGGATTTCAGCCTTTAAAAAAAAAAAAAAAAAAGATTTATTTTTACATAGAAGAGCTGGGCACAGGCCCGGGGTGCAGGAGGTGAGAGCATTCACCAGAGACAGAGTGGGGAGCGGAACAGGCAGATCGACTGAAACACTGCTGAGGACAGCAGCAGGGAGGCAGGAGAGGTCTGCTGCGCCTCCTGGGCCCCCTCCCTGGCAGGGGCAGTGGCTGCTGATAGCTTCATAGTGCTGAGACTTAACCGCTTGCGCCTCCAGGGCGGCCCGAAAAGACGAAAATGTTTAAAAAGCTAATGCACCTCGGGAGACCGGCACAGCCTACAGGAAGAAACGGACCTCTTCACAGACTGTGCAGAGGCTGCGCCTTCCATGAGAGCTAACGAGAGGAGACGCCAGTTCCTAGCTGACAGCATCTGGGTGGTTCCCCAGCAAAGTGGGGCTGAAGCCCAAACTCCAGCCCAAGGCCCGGCAGGAGCTGCTGGCAGCGCTGCCCTTCCCGGGGCGCTGGGCTCCCGCCGCTCGGCGCCCCAGAACTGAGCCGGCCCTGCCGCTCCAGCTCCTTTCCCGCGCCCGGCCCGCAGCACGCGGGAGGACCCCACGCTCACTCGGGTCGCGCGTCGCGGGTGCGGCACAGGCGGAAGGGGAGCTACTACGCGGCTCAGCAAGCGCGAGCGCGAACGTCTCAGCAGGTGCAGCCCTTACCCTCGTTCTTGAGGTCGTGACCCCACGGCCACTGCAGGGCTGCTCACACCCACAGCTGAGAAGCAGACACTGAAGTGGAGACGCCACCCGCGGCCACTGGGGAAGGACGCGCAGGCCTCGGAGCCCAGTTAAATCAAGGGACGCCCCGGGCGCATCCCACGGTGGGGCGGGGCCAGCTGGCGCGCAGCCGCGATTGGCAGGCATCTCAGGCCCCGCCCAGGGCGCGATGGCCGCTGGGAGTTGTGGTTCCCAGTTCGCCGGGCCACGTCAGTGCCCACAAAGCTCGAGTCCTCCCCTTGTGCGTGGTACCGCCCGCCTCCCGGGCCCTCAGTCGGCGCCCCGCTCCGGGCCCACGGCTCTTTGCTCCACCCCCCGCTCCGGGCGTCGTTTCCCGGCTCCGCGGGCCCGAGCCTCACGGTGAGGTGCCCCGGGCCCCGCCCCTCGCCCGGAGTCGTCGTCCTCCCTCCCCTCTGCGGGGCCTCTCGCCACGCCCCCCGGAGAGGTTCCGCGCGCGTCCGCCGTCCGTGGCCGCCCCCGCTCCGCCGTGGTTCGCTCCGGACACGCCCCCCCGCGCACGCAGCTGCTACGCGCCGCGCTCCCCCGCCCGTCGCAGTGGTTTGGCCGCGGCGACCCCTCGGCGGCGCGCACCCCGCGCTTGGTACAGCCCGACCCGACTCCCCCAGGCCGCGCGCCGGCGCCCCTCAATCGGTGGAGCCCGCAGCCCCCCGTGCGGCCCGCGGCAGCCCCCGCCCGCTCGACCCGCGCCCGCCATGGTCCGACCGCGCCGCGCCCCGCACCGCTCCGGCGCTGGGGGGCCCCTCGGGGGTCGCGGCCGCCCCCCGCGGCCCCTGCTTCCGCGCGCCGCCCGCTCGCGCTCCTGGCCCGCCAGCCCCCGGGGCCCGCAGCCGCCGCGGATCCGGGCCCGCTCGGCCCCGCCCATGGTGAGCCCCCCGCCCTGCTTCCAGAGCCTTCCACGGCCCCGCCCCCGCCGGCCCCTCCTCGGGTCGCGTCTTTGTCCGCGCCGCTGGCCGTCCTGGGGCCTCCCGTGCGGACGGCAGGGTGGTCGCGGCTGGGGGCCGGGAGCTCCCGCGGAGCCCGGGCCGGCTCGCGCCGGGCCCTCCCCTTTGTTGCGCGCCGGGCGGGCGGCGGATGGGTCCGGGCTGGCTCAGGTTCCGCTGACTGGGCGGCCGGCGCGAGCCGGGTGGGTGGGCGCGGGGCGCGCTAGTTCTCCGAGCCAAAGTTGTCTCCCGGCGAGCGGCCTGGGGCGGGGGCCCTGATGGCGCCCGAGCCAAGCAGAGCCGTGGGCCCCGCGGGTCACCGAGCTGCCCACGTCAGACTCAGTCTTCACCTTCTTGAACAGAAAGTCTAAATAAGGCGGGTCTGGAGCGGGAGAGCGGCGCACCCCGACATGCGCCCGGCCGGCGCCCCCCCGCGGCCCGTCCACCTGAGGGGGCACCCTGCGACGGGCACTCGCGCTCCTCTGGGACCTGGGCCCGGCCTGGAACACTCCGGGCTCGAGCATCCCTCGCAGCCCGCCCCCACGCATTGCTCACGCGCCGTCCCTGCCCCCTAACCCGCCCCGAAGTCGCTAGATGCCACCTGGTCCCCCTCAGATTCCGAGGTCTTCGCGAAGCCCGGGAGTCAACCGCCTGGGGCTTTCACAGCCAGCGGGAGCGCCGGCCCTTTGAATCCAGAGCGCCCCGCGGCCAGGGATTTGGGCTCCCGCCCAGCGCCTCCTGCCAGTGAGGGCCCCGGGCCCTGCAGCCTTTTGGTTTAAAGACATTGGGAGGGCAGAGCGCGGTTGCTGGAAGGTTCTGGTGGTCTGTGGCCTGTCTGGGAACTGCCAGGTGCCCCCGCCCTTCTGGGTGCTTCCTCCCTTCTGCCCCTGTGACTGCGACCTGTGGCGTGAGGAGGTGGGCAGGAGGCTGGCCCACCTGGAAAGTTTGGGTCCAGAGTGACTTGGGGGGGGGGTCTTTGAGGAGGCCCTGGCCAGGGAGGGTCCTCAAGGGGCCCAGAGTGCTAACTTCCAAGTTGGCCTTGTAAGAAGGACCCAGACTTGATGGGCGGGCGGAGGAGCCACGACTGGAAGTGAGCAGGTGGCTGCCAGGGACTCTGCCAGGGCCAGTGTTGGGGTGACAGGTGGGCCTGGGGAGGCAGCAAGGATGGATGTGGGTCTTGACTCCTGAGTTTGGAGATGGCCGAGGGGGGCACATGGATCTGGGGCAGGTGGGGGACAGCCCAACCTCCTGGGCTCCCCAACCTCAGTTTCCCACCCTTCTCTGCCGCAGCCAGGTGCTCGTGTCTTCGGCGCGCTGGGTCCCATTGGGCCCTCTTCCCCCGGGCTCGCCCTCGGGGGCCTGGCTGTGGGGGAGCACCGGCTCAGCAACAAGCTGCTGGCCTGGAGCGGGGTCCTCGAGTGGCAGGAGGTGAGCCTGGCCGCGGGGTTCCCCAGGTCCCTTGGGGCTGACCCGGGGAGGGGCTTCTGGTCTCTCCCTGTCCACATCCGGTGACCCTGTTCTCTGGCCCCAGAAGCGCAGGCCCTACTCAGACGCTGCGGCCAAGCTGAAGCGGGCGTTGCCCTGCCAGGCCTACGTGAACCAGGGCGAGAACCTGTGAGTTGCTGGCGGCGGGCGGCGGGGGGCTGGTGCCGGGCCCCCCTGACCATCTCCTCCTCGCAGGGAGACGGACCAGTGGCCCCAGAAGTTGATCATGCAGCTCATCCCACAGCAGCTGCTGGTGAGACCTGCCCCCCGCCCCCCGCCCCCCGCCCGCTCTTGGCCGGTGCCCCAGTGTGACATTGTCCCTTGTCACCCCCAGACCACCCTGGGCCCCCTGTTCCGCAACTCTCAGCTGGCGCAGTTCCACTTCACCAACAGAGACTGCGACTCGCTCAAGGGGCTCTGCCGCATCATGGGCAACGGCTTCGTGAGTGGGCCGGCGGGTGGGAGGGGCGCTGCCCAGGGGCTGGGGGCAGCCCTGGCGCTGGGCGGCTCAACTTGAGCCCAGGCCCCTGGTGTGCGGGACCCTGGAAGGGAGTGGCCTATGCAGGACTCGCTTCGGTTCCTCCTCTGCCCATCGGGCAGGCGTGGGGCTCGTCCTGTGGGCCTGGGAGGACACTCGAGAAGCGCAGGTCGAGGCCTGGGGAGTGACCCGTGGCTGCTGGGCACCCCGGGCCACAAGAGGAAGCAAAGCTGATGCGGCCCAGGCAGTGCAGTGTCTTACTGGGCAGCCCAAGGGCTGACTCTGGGGTCCCCTCTAGTCCCTGCTGCCCTTTGGGGAGCCCCTGCCCCACCTCCAGGGGGTGCTGTGGGTGCAGAGACCTCTGAGGTCCAGCTGGGGCTGGTGGCTGGGGTGGGGTCCTGCCCCCTGGCGGGTCCCCCCTCTGCACAGCCTCTATGTAGGTCAGGCCAGCCTCTGTTCCCAGGAGGTGGGGTCCCTGATGGGTCACCCCAGGCTTTATCAGACCAGAGACAGGAGGTGCCACTTGGGGGCGGGGTTGTGTCTTGGGGCATGAAGGGCCCTTGTCCCCTGCACCCCCAAAGAGACAGTGGCGTCTCACGTCGGTGCCGTGTGTGCACATTTATTGCTAGGTTGTTTGTAATTACAGGCGGGCAGGCTGAGGTCCAGAATCGGGCGGCCTGCTAGAGCTGGGCTGGCCCCCGGGCTGCACCCCCAAGCCCAGCCCAGGCCCTACTGGCTGCTCAGGCTTGAGCCACAGGGCCAGCTCCTTGGGAGAGAGATGAAAGGGGGGCTGTGCTCTCTAGAACCTGTACCCCTAAATTTAGGTACCAGGTCTGTTCTCAGCAGAATTCCTGGGGTGAGGGGACATGGAGTGAAGGTCCCTTGGGACCTGGCATTGTTCCTGGGGGTTCAAGCCGTCGGCAGGGGTGGCAGGCTCCTTGCACTGTGCCATGGGTCCCTGAACCCCCTTTCCCCCTTAGGCGGGCTGCATGCTCTTCCCCCACATCTCCCCCTGCGAGGTGCGCGTGCTCATGCTGCTGTACTCGTCCAAGAAGAAGATCTTCATGGGCCTCATCCCCTACGACCAGAGCGGCTTCGTGAACGCCATCCGGCAGGTCATCACCACGCGCAAGCAGGTGCTGGCTGGCCGGCCTGCACCCCGGGTGGGGCCGTGGTGCGCGCAGGCCGGGCCTGGACTGTCTGGGGGAGCGAGGGCTTGGCTGCCCCCAGGCCCCTCACACCTGCCCCTGCTCCCCCGCAGGCGGTGGGCCCGGGTGGCGTCAACGCCGGCCCCGTTCAGATCGTCAACAACAAGTTCCTGGCGTGGAGCGGGGTCATGGAGTGGCAGGAGGTGAGCCCTGAGGCGTGGGCCGCGACCAGCTCTGCCTGGCGCGGGGCCGCCCTGACGCCTTCCCTCTCCCCAAAGCCCAGGCCCGAGCCCAACAGTCGGTCCAAGCGGTGGCTGCCGTCCCACGTCTACGTGAACCAAGGGGAGATCCTGTGAGTGTGGGGCGGGGGCGGCATGGCATCTCCGCGAGACCTGGCCTCCTGATCGTCCCCTCCTGCCCGCAGGAGGACCGAGCAGTGGCCGCGGAAGCTGTACATGCAGCTCATCCCACAGCAGCTGCTGGTGAGCTGCGGGGCAGCCTGCGTGGGGGGTGGGGCTGAGCAGGTACAGTGGGCAACCACCCTGCCCAGGTGCTCAGCGGCCCCGCCCCCCGCAGACCACGCTGGTGCCGCTGTTCCGGAACTCGCGCCTGGTGCAGTTCCACTTCACCAAGGACCTGGAGACGCTGAAGAGCCTGTGCCGCATCATGGACAACGGCTTTGTGAGTGCGCCAGAGGGCACAGGGTGGGCCGTGGGGACAGCCAGAACCCAGCCCGTTACACTGGGTGGTCTCCCCCAAGCCAGTTGGGAGGGCGGCCTTCACCTTAGGTGACTCCTGTGTCCTGTGACTCCACAGGGGCTCTGGGCTGTCCCATCCCATGACAGGTGGGGAAACTGAGGCCCAGGAGTGCCAGCCAGTGCCAGGTCCCTTCTCTCCCGGCCCTGCCAGGCTTGCTTCCAGCCTGATCCTTACACACCCAGTGATCATTCTGGGATCTGGGCTGATCCCTGGCCTCAGTTTCTCCATCTGTGCCAGCTAGGGCTACGGGGCGCCTCACCATTGGGGGCTGGGTGACCTGGGCACTGGCTGCCCGTTGGTCGCCAGGGTCTTTACGGCCCTCAGGTGGGAGCTGGTGTGTGACCACCGGCTCCCTGGGATAGCTGTGGCCGTTCCACTAGCCGAGCCTCAGAGCCCCTGTTGGCCGAGGCAGCACCCAGCCTGCACTGGGGGGGCAGCCCTGGCAGGGAGCCCTAGTCAGGGAGCCCAGGCACCGCGGGCCTGACCAGCAGCTAGGGGGCGCACCGGCCGGCTGATGCGCGCTGCCCCGCCCGCAGGCCGGCTGCGTGCACTTCTCCTACAAGGCCTCGTGCGAGGTGCGCGTGCTCATGCTGCTGTACTCGTCGGAGAAGAAGATCTTCATCGGCCTCATCCCCCACGACCAGGGCGGCTTCGTGACCGGCATCCGGCGCGTGCTGGCCACCCAGCAGCAGGCTCTGCAGAGGAGCCTGGAGCAGGAGCAGCAGCAGCGGGGGGTGAGGGGGCAGCGTTGGGGTGGTGGGGGGGCGGGAATGGGTGGGAGGGGTGGGTTGGGAGGGGGGTGGGGTGGTGGGAGGGTTTGGTGGGGGGGAGGGGGGAGGCGGCTCTCCCCCACCCTACCGCTGACCCCTCCCGTCTCTCTCTCCTTTAGATGGGGGGCTAGTGGCCCCCTCGGACTGGGCCCTCCAGGAGTCACAGACGAGGCCCCCGCGCAGACTGGTAAGTGGCCCCACGGACGCAGGGCGGCCTGGGGGGGCGGGAGCGGGTTCCTGCCGATGTCCCACCCCGATGCCTTGTCCCCGCAGGTCGGACTGTGAGCGGGGCTCTGGAGACGCGACCGGCGAGCCCGAGGACAGCCCCGACCCGTTCGATTCCCCAATAAAGACTTTTAAAATCTCTTTCGAGTCCTTGTCGGGGCCCAGGCCCCGCTTCCCACGAGATGCGGCGGGCGCTTAGAGAAGCGTTTATTGGGGGCGCGGCTCAGCCCTCGGAGAACTGGCGGTACAGGCGCTCGAGCCGCGGCTCCAGACGCAGCCGGAAGGGGATCTCCAGGATCTCGGAGAAGCCTTCAGCCAGTGTGGGGGCCTCGAACTGCTTCCTGGTGGACACGGGGGTGAGGGGTGTGGAGGCCCAGGCAAGCCCTGCGCCCCCTTCCCACAGGCCTACCTGTAGCCGAACAGCACCACGTCGGACACGGGCGCGTGGGGCAAGCCTGCCGTCTCGCGGAACTGTGGGCGAGGCGGCTGGTCAGGCGGGGCGGGCGGCGAGCTGCGAGGCAGGGGGCAGGGGAGGGGCGCGGGGCTCACCCGGTTGTTGTGGCGCGCCTGCTCCAGGCCCGCGCTGAAGAGGAAGCAGCGGCAGGGGACGCCCGCGTCCTGGGCGCACTTGATGTACCTGCGGGCGGAGGTGCCAGGCTGCCTAGGGCCCCGCCCACGCCGCGGAGGCGCCGTCCCACCCCTGGTACCTGGCCCTGCTCGCGGGGTCGGGGTTGGTGTTGTCGACGACCACCCGCTGCTTCCGCCGCAGCGCCGCCTCGCAGGCGCTCACACAGCGCTGCCAGGAGCCCAGGGTGTCCTGTGGGAGGGGGCGCTCAGAGAGGGGCCGGGAGCGGGCGGGCGGGGAGCGGCGGGGCGCCGGCCTACCCTGTTCACATGCACGTAGCCGGCCGCCACCAGGTGCTCCTCCAGGAAGGTGGACTTGCCGGCTGCGAAGTGGGCGCGGGTCAGTGGCTGCCCAGGGCGCAACGGGGGCTTCTGGTCGGCGGGGTCAGGACGACTTACCCCCCGGGTATCCCACTGCGACGACCACCTCGGGGCTGGAGCTCAAGAGGGAGCTGGACTCAGGGAGGAAGAGCGGCCCTGAGGGGGAGACAGTCCTCTGCGAGGGGTCGGTGTGGTGAGACCCTCGCCCAGCGCCCGCAGCCCCCCAACTCGCGCCGCGGGCCTCACCGGGTCAAAGGCGGGCAGCTGGAAGGCGGCGGCCGGCCACTTGAGGAAGTACTCCTCCGGCGTGGCGAAGGGCAGCCCGAGGTTGAGTGCGAACTGCGGAGAAGGGCGCGGGTTGGACCGGGCGGGGCCGCAGGCAGGGCCGGGGGGCCGGGGGCCTCACCAGGCGGTCGGCACAGGAGAAGTCCTTCTTCTTGCGCCCAGGGGCCCAGTTGGCAGGGCGTCCAGCTGCGTCTAGAACACGCGCGGGCAGCTCGTGTCCACCGCGGTTTCTGGAGACCAGCCCGAGCCCACCCAGGGCGCCTCGAGGACCCCCGCCGGGCCGGCGCTTACCTCCCACATAGACGCTGTCCCCGATGGCGATGGGCACGCCGTCGTTGGCCTGCGGAGGGGTGCACGGTGAGGAGCCTCCCGGACCCGGGGCCTGCCCGCGACCCTACCCTTCACCTCCGGTTCCTCAGCAAGCCCCCGGGGGCCCCCACATCCCTTCTCACTCCCCTCACCGCAGCCACTCCCACCCGGGCCAGACCTGTACCATGGGGCAGGTGCTTCCAGGCTGGTAGCCTGGTCAGGCCACGCCGGGTCTATCCCCTACTCGGCCGCCAGAGGGCGCCACCCCAGGGTGAACATCAAGTTCTGATGGGGCCACAGAGCCTCACACAGATGCCCCTGCCTTGCTCCTCTGCTTGAGTCCAGTCAGGCCTAGCTTGGGGGTTCCTCCGTCACCAGCCCGGCCGGCTCTCCCCAGGTTACCCCCATAGTCCTGCCTGCCCTTTATATCTTTCCTCCAACACCACCTCAGAGAAGCTCCCTGACCACCCTAACCCGAACCCCACCATTCAGTCTTCGTCCACTCCTTCCCTACAGACACCTCAGTCTCTGGATTTTGGGCCTGTGGCTAAGCGCTCACAGTGGCCCGAGGCGGGGCAGGGAAACCACCAGTCACCTGTTCCCGCAGATGGTCCCACATGCCGATCATGGGCTTCCGGTACAGGCCCGCGTGCGTGGCCACCAGCACCTGTGCACAAGGTCAGATGCCACCCGCTCTTCCCTGGCGCCCAAGGGGAGCGCCCAGTACCCCAGATAGGCGGCCAGTGCAGGGCTCCTGCCAGCACCACCCCACGCAGGCCCCAAGGCCCTTTGCTCCCTAACCGGCT
Organism: Galemys pyrenaicus; assembly: GCA_019455555.1. Taxonomy (NCBI): domain Eukaryota; kingdom Metazoa; phylum Chordata; class Mammalia; order Eulipotyphla; family Talpidae; genus Galemys; species Galemys pyrenaicus. The sequence continues at coordinate 1,000,687 of JAGFMF010011469.1, forward strand.
CACCCCCACGGCTCTCCCTGAGCCGCTGCTCCTTGCAGGCCTGTACCCGTCCAGCCGCTGCTCCAGCCTCCCTCCAACCATACCTGAAAGGGCACCCCTAGCTTCTCCACCACGGCCTCCACCTTGGCCTTGAACTCCTCTGTGGGCAGCTTCCCACGCCCGATGCCCATCTGGTTGGTGAAGATCACCAGCTGCGGAGCAGACGGCGTCACGCGGGCCCTGCACCACCGGCCCCGCCGCTGCCGGCCCGCACACGCACCTTGTAGCCCTGGGCGTGCAGCTCCCGGAGCTTGCGCGGAATCTCCAGGTACAGGATCCTGGGCGGCGGAGAAGCGGCAGGTGAGGCGGGCATGGGCAGGACTTGGCCTCCCCCACCCTCGCCCCTCTCACCTCCAGTCAGTGGGGCCGGTGGGAAAGACCTTCCCGCTGCGCGTGGTGATCAGGGTCCCGTCCAGATCGAAGCCGGCCACCTGGGGTCCCCCAATAAAGAGGCCCCGAGCTGTCACCCTCGGCTTCACTCACGCACACGCTGAGCCCCGCGCCCCGGGCAGCGGCGACCCCACCTGCCCCCACCCCCACCCCATCCTCCGGACCGCGCTCTGGGCTTAGGGACAGGGGCTTCCTCCCGGCCCAGCCCTCACAGGGCTGCCAACCCTGAGAGAGAACCAGGAACTAAGGGATTCTCGCTGGCAACTGCGAGTCAGAGGCTCACAGATTCACCCTCTTGCGGGCGAAGAAAGCGGGCCCTGGAGAAAGTGCTGGAAACAGTTTGGGCCTCAAGTCCCTCAGGGCCTCAGAAATACGCCCGCAGCTGCAGTGGGACGCGGGTCAGGGGAGCAGACAGTGTCTCCCCGCGGCCCACCCACACCGTGGGGTCACCAGGACCAGTTCTCGAGGGCTAGGTGGAGGCGGAGAGGTGGAGGGCCTGCCCGGCGCCCAGCAGGCGCGGGGTGAGGTCCTCACAGGAGCTCCTCTGCGCACAGCACACCTTGCCCCGGGGCTCCACGCCAGGCGCTGTGAACACCAGCAGCTTCTCCAGGCTCTCCCAGCCCCGGGAGGACAACCGCATGCGCTTCTTCTGGGCCTCAACATTCTCATCTGGGGCCGGTGGGGGGGTGCCTGGTGGAGTGTCCGGCTGGGGTTCTGGGGTGCGCAACTCCTCCCAGCGCAGAGTCAGGGGGTGGAGACCGTTGACCAAATACAGTGTGTCTCCTACCCCCAGGGAGCCTTCCAACCCGGGGTTCAGCTCCTGGGTCCCAGCAGTTGTGGGGTTAACACCCAGCTGCAGAGGGGCAAGAAGGGGAGGGGCTGAGACTGGCCCCGCCCCTCAGCAACCTCCTCCAATCAACCCAGGGGGCGTGCCCTTCCGCACCTGCCAATCAGAGGCCACCAGTCAGGGCTCCAGGAAGCCTGAGGCTCCCAGCCCGACACACTCAGCAGGGGTGGGTCCCGTGGATCGGACCTTCAGGGACTTTGCAGCCACCCCCCTTTCCTTCCCAACCAGGGTGTCCCCGGGCCGGACTTCCCACTGCAGGTTAAGGTGCGCCGCGGGCCCCAGTCCAGGCGTGGCCCCCAGCCCAGAATCGGGTACCTGTCTCACTGTCACGGTCCGGGTCTGGAGGTCCGCGATCAGCTCCACTGGGGGCGGGAGTGAGGTCAGGAGTGCGAACCTGAGGGCTGCTCCCCTCACCACTGGGCGCACGGCCGGGGCGGGCAGCGTCCACTCGGTCGGAGGCTGCGCACTTCTCAATGGGCTGAGCTCACGGCTCCCCACATGCCAGAGCCAAACCGAAGCTTCGGGCTGCCGAGACGCGGTGCCTCGCCCAGGCCCAGGGCGGCTCTGCGCTGTACGGAACCGGCTTCGGCCTGCGAGCGCAGCTGACGCGGCCCGGCCTGGCCGTGCCCACCCTCCCCGCTGGACAACGTGCACTTATCTCCACGGGGCCGACCCGGACCGCAGCCTCCACGGCGGCCTGTGAGCGGCATCCTCTGCCCAGAGACAGCTGTCTCGGACTGCCGCCATCTGCTCCCCATAAGGGGGGGTGTCTAGCAAGTTCCGGGTCAGACGGGCTTTCTGCTCCCCAGAAGATCGCTATAAACGGCAGTGCTGTCCCCCGCTGCAGACCAGCCCTCTGCCCACGAGGCCCCGCCCACCTTGGTTTCTGGAGCACTTCCGGTCGGTAACCTGGGTCAGAGGTCCCCGTCCTAGGATTAGGGGTTTTCCGTCCGACGGCAGGAAGATAGGGGACGCCCCTCCCTTGGGGCTCTCCAGCCACAGGCGGCCTGGGGCCTCCGCCTCGGTCATCCCGGGGGCCTGCCGGGGGGAAACAAACAGGCTGGAGTGGCAGGTTGCCCCGGCGGCTACAGGAAGGCCCGCCTCTTCGCGCTCCCGCCACCAGGAATTCCCTTCTTCCGCTAAAGGCCCCGGAAATCCCACCCACTCGTCCGCCTCGGGCCCGCGCCGTTTCCCAGGCGACAGTGCCCAGGTCCTTCCCACCCCGAGCCGCGACCCCCAACTTTCCAGGGCAAAGGTCGCAAAACTTGTGCGCCTCCGCCTCGGTCCCATGCTCACCCCTGCACACCACTCCCGTTCAGGTAAGCCCTGGTAGGGGGAGTCCGTCTCGAAGTCCGTCCGCCGTTTTCTCGGTTCTGGGACAGACGGAAGTGACTTCCCCCGGAACGAGCTGGCCCTGGCCCCGCCCACCACCTAAGCCCCGCCCCTCCAGAGTAGCGCTCCGGCCTCTGCGTCCCTGCTGCAGTGAGAGGCTGCGGCCAGCAGAGGGCGCGTCTGCCCAGATTCCCCTTTGGCTTTGCTGGGAGTTAGTGCAGGAGGACCCAATCTTTCCCTTTGGATAAACTGTCAGTCGAAGTATCCACGTCCCCGACAGCGCCCCTAACCCTCGGTGCTGTTTACTCACTTATAAAGGGGGGATTATCGTGCCATATCATGGGGAGACTAAAGGGGTCAATACACGCGGACAGCGAAGTGCTCGGGCCATCTGCCCTGTAGTCTCTGCTGTCAGCAGAGCCGGGCGGTGGGGTCCCTGTTCACTCGACTTACCCTAACTGCGGGTCGGCGCCACTTGTGCTCCAGAGGCAGCAAACGTACCTCCGCTGCAGGCTCCAGGCTCTGCAGGCCCCGGGCACTCGGCAGACTTGCTTCAGAACGATCACGGTGCCCCCACCCCACGCCTGCGGTTGGGGCCCATGGACGCACAGGCCTGAGATCTGCCTACCCCCGGCCACTCTGTTTAGTTGTCTGCTAAATGGGGATCACGGCAGCTGGTAGCTTTGCAGCGAGGTTCAAGCGAATGCTCGCAAGGCTTCAGAAAATGTTCACTGAACACGCACGAGGCACCTCACACTCAGGTCAGAGGTAAAACTCTTTAATCTCGGGGAGCCCCTCCCGACTCCCGGTCCCTGCTCCTCACTCTCCCCCACCACCAGGGCCGGAGAGTGGGGGCCCACCTTGGGCGGACGAGAACCCTTTTAAGGCACCTGTGGGAGGGGGCGAGGGGCGGGAGCTGGTACCATCCTCGACTCCAGGACGGGCTTCGATTGGCAGAATGGAGGATGGAACCAACGAGAGGATGTGAGGCGCAGGGAAAGGGCTGGGCCATCCCTGAGGAGGGGGCCGGGGACAAGTTGTCAGGACTAGGGCAAAAAAACTGACCCCAACCCAGTAGTGTAAAGAACGTCAATTTAAGGCCACAGGCCAATCCCGGAGCAGGAGGGTCTGGCCCCGCCCCCAGGGGCCCGAGCCAATCAGGCGGGAGCGCTCAAGAAGGGCCGGTGGTGACTCTCTGAGATTGGTTAAGCCCTTTGGGTTCAAGCCAATCAGATGATAAAGTTGCCCGGTCTCTGCCACAGTGGCGCGCCACTACCCAATCCTGTGCCTCGGCAGTGTTCTTTCAAGGCATCTCAAGCCAATACCATGCGAGCAATGCCTTGTCGCTAGGCAGAAAAAGACGGGGTGGGCCAAGTCGAGGTTTAGAATTAGCCACGCCCCGGCCAGGGAGCGAGCCAATCCCTTAATATACAAAAACCTGTCGCTGGGCAGAAAAAAGGGCGACAGACCGAGTCGGGACAGGTCGGGTCCGCCCCTTGGCACGAGAGGGAGGGGTCGCGGGCGCGGGGAGCCAGGGATTGGCAGGGGCTGTCAGTCCTGGGCGCTAGAGAGGCCAGTCCGCTGGACTCGGATTGGCGGGCCCCAGGGGCGGGGCGGGGGTGTAGTGTGGGGCGCACGGACAGCGGCCGGCCCGGAGGCTTCCTCCCCGGGTCTCAGTATTTCCGCTTCAGCTTCTGGAAGTCGCTGGTGTTGAGCCGCGGCCTCGGCAGGTCCCCGAAGACCTGGGTGTCCTCAGCCTCCCGCAGCACAAGCGCGCGCATGCTCGCCGCGATGCGGTCCAGGTCCGGCGAGGAGGGCTGCGGAGACGGCCACAGGCGGATGGGTCAAGGGCTGCAGCCGCCGGCCCGACCCCGCGTCCAGCGCCTGCGCTTTCCTAACACTTTCGCCTATGCGATGCCCACTGCCTGGGATGCCCTCCACCCTGTTCTGCCCTGCGTGGGGTTCTACAGCCTCAGACACCTCCTCCTCCAGGAAGTCTTCCAGCCCTCTGCCCTTCCTGACCAGGACCCAAAGGCTGGCATAGCACTGCCCCAGCACCGTTCTAGCAGTAGCTAGAGGTCAGCCATGGAATTCACTGCCCCAGGTGCTCCTCCAGGAAAAACGGACCTGTCGCTGCGTTAGCAGTTATCTTCATGCTAGCCCCCTGCAGAACCGACAGCCCACCAGCCCAGGGCCCAGCCCTCAGAGGGCCTCAAACACCCCAAGAATAGCTGTGCCTCCACAGTGCAGACAGGACAGCAGCAAGCCTGCTCATGAGTGCGGTGCAGAAGCCTCCTCCCTGGCAGCTCAGAGCCTCCCCCACCTCAGCTCTATCCCCTAGGCTGAGGCCTCCGCAAAGCCGAACGTATCCAGTGCTCGGATCCCCCTGCATCAGTCTCAGCCATGGGCGGAGAGGACCCAATCTCATCAGTCTCCCCCAGGCCAGCACGTGGGGAGGACTGGAGAACAAGGGGGTGGGCCAAATTCCAGAAGGGTCGGCGTACACGGGGAGGAAAGTGACCCGACCCTCACCCCGAGCCTGTTCACTCAACTAGGGGTAAGACCAGGCCCGGGCGCCCCGCGCTGTGCAGCACAAGGGCTGGCTGCTCCAGTGGGTCACAGCATGAGACTGGGTGAACAGGGTGGGGCTCCGACCATGAACCTGCCTGTGTGGATAGGGAGATCAATCCTGCAAAACTCCAAGCCTGAGAGCTTCCTGGAGGAGGTAGCCCTGTGTCCTCCCTTCCCACTCCCACCGTCCCATGTGCCCCTCACCGGCCCGTTCTCCTCATCCGAGGACCGCGCTTCTGTCCTCTTCTCCTTGAAGGCCCACACGGGCACGGACACGGGCAGGGATTTGGCGTACTGCTGCGTGGGCAGGGCTGAGGCTGGGGGCACCGAGTAGGCTGCGGGGCCGGCGGGGGTCTCCTCGCTCAGGCTGCCATCTGGAAGAGATAATGAACTTTAGATTCTGCCCTGGCCTAGCCCCCGCACCCCAGCTGGGGGTGGGAACAGTGGAGGGCACCTACCGTCTGTGCTCTCAGGGTCCGATTCACAGAAGGGGGGCAGGTCCTGGAGTGTGGCGTCCTCGTCCATCACAAAGAGCCCTGGGGATGGAGTGAGAGACCAGGGCGTCAGGTCCCTGCAGCGCTGGCCACAGCTGGGCATGCCCTCGCCCTGGTTGTCGACCTGGTGTCTCTCAGAAACAGACCAGTTTCTGTCCATCTGTGACACACTGGGGTGAAAGCAACTGTCTGGGTTAATGTGAAATCTGTAAGATCTGCCTGGGAGAAACGGACTCAAAAACCAGGCCGAGAGATGGGGCCTCCCTGATGGCGCAGGGATTAATTCTCAGCACTACGAAGCATCCGCAGCCACTGCAGCACGAGTTCGATCCCCAGCCAGGGAGCAGAGACCCACATGGCGCAGCAGCCCTCTCCCATCTCCCCACTGCTCCCTCAGCAGTGTGTTTCAGTCAGTCTGCCTGTTCTGCTCCCCACTCTGTCTGGTGAATCCTCTCACCACTCCCCGCACTGCTGGCCTGCACCCCAGCTCATATGCATAAAATAAATCTTTAAAAAACAGACCAAGAGAAAACAGGAGTGGATCACCATTTGACAAACAGGGAGTTGGAGGAACAGAGAAGTAAAGCGACCTGCCTGCGGTCCCTCAACTAACATGTGGTGTCACTGGGATGGAACCAGGTCACCCGGCTTGAGTCTGGGCCCTCAGACTCGCCTCCAATGACCACAAGGAAGTCAGCCACAGTAGTATCCACAAATGAGTAACTCCTGTGTATTGAGCTCCAGAAAACTCCTACTTACTCTTCAAAACCCCAGTGTTATAATCCAGTCTCTGGGAAGTATCAAACTTCCAGATTTCCCCTAAAACAGCCAGTTGTGCCCTCTCCAGGGCTCCTCAGCTGCTGCTTGCACCCCCAACTCCTCTAGCTGCCATCTTTGTTCCGCAGGTCGCAAGAACTGTAGAGTGCGCACAACTGTTCTGCTCCCAGGTCAGTAAGCACTTCCCGCCCAACGGCCCCTCAGCACACAGCCCCGACAGGACTCCAGTTCCTTGGCCAGACTGGGTCCCTTGGCGAGAGGGTCCGAGTGTGGTCTGTGCCTGGCACCTGTGAGCAGAGCTGGCCCCACGACAGTAAAAGGAAATCCAGGCTGGGAGGAGAAGGGCAGGTTCAAGGTGACGTTGCCTGGCCCCCGGCTCTGAGACGGTGGCAGCTTCGGTGGAACATCAGGGCTCAGAAATAAGCACACCTCCCCACAGGAAGACCGACTTCAGCACGACTGGCCAAGCTGAGCACCCCTCGCCCCCTCACCTCCATTATCGCTGACACCCAGCCGCTCCCCCGAGGTCTCTGTCTCTGTGGGCTCGTCCTCGTCCTCGTCGTCCTCCTCCCTGGCAGGGCTGGGCCGGGGCGGGCTCTGGGCAGGGCTGGGAGGCTCTGGTGCTGGCGGGGGTGCGGGGGGCCGGGCAGTGGCGGCAGCCCTGTGGGCCATGGCGATGTCGTGGAGACAGCGGCGGGCAGCCTCAGCCAGGGCCCCGCGGCCGTGGGCAGCATAGGCGCAGGGGCCCGGCCGGGGTGGGGGGGGTGGCGCAGCGGTCAGCAACACCAGCTCCGTGCCCGTCCGGGCCCGGAAGCGCTCGGCTGCCCCCACCACGGCCTCCCACAGCTCTTCGGGGCGCCCCGACGCCATCCGCGCCCTGCGGGACAGAGCAGGACAGGGGGCTGAGGCTGGCAGACCTCGCTGTCCAGTCCAGCCCTGTGCGTCCACCTGGACCCGAGTCTCCCCTCCCCGGGGTGAGCTCGGCCTCTCCCTCCCAACCCACGACCCCGGGGTCCGTCCCATCTAGACCTCGGCGCTGTCCTCAAGCCCCAGCATCCCCTGCTGTCGAGCCTCGTCCCCACAGCCCGGCCCTGTCCGGTGTGGGAGCCACTGGCTGGCTGGCTGAGGGCCCTTAGGTGCAGTGGGTCCAGAGAGAGGTGCCGGGGTTTGGAGACTGAGCACAAAAAAGCAGACGGAGATGCTGCAAGGACATTTCAGTGTGCTGGCGGCCAACGGGAAAGGGGAGGTTCGTCTATGTGCGCTTCGTCAGTCGGGGTGTCAGAAAGGCCCAAGTCCTCGGAGGGCCTGCATCCCACTGCACTGCCCCGGGTCATGCTCCCCCCCACCCCCCTTGCTGTTTCCAATTCACCCTGAGGGGCGGGGTTCCGCGAGAGGCAGTCCCTGACCAGGTCATTCTGCCTGGCACCGCGTCAATCTTCCCTACACCCGAGTGGGGCGGAGCCCTAGCAGGCCCCATTGGGCTCCCACAGTGTGCACACGGCCCTGGCCCCCGCACACCTCCCCCTGGGGAGCGGTGTCTAGATTCAGTCCAGAATCTCCCCAGCCGGCCAGGCCAGGCTGGGGCCCTCGTGGGCCTGTCCTGCAGCCACAGCTGCTCTGGGCTGGAAAGTCGCCAGGCGAAGCTCCGCCCTTCCTGGCTCTGTCCCAGCAGGGGCTCCAGAAGTCTCCCCTGACTGCTCAGGGGGTCAGAAGTAGCCCCATGAAGCCCTGGTAACCTCCACTGGGGTCACGCCACTCCAGCTGGCAGGCACCGATGTCTGCCTCCACCAGGCTGTCCCGCGAATGGGCTCTGCCCAGGCTGGGTCTGCCCCACACGGGCCGCTACTGCACACACCCCTGGGAGGCGAGAAGGGCAAGGGGCCGGGCTGTCTTCCAGCTCTGGGTGTCTTCAAGCTCAGCCACCTGGTAGACTGGCAGGGCCTGCTGCCCGGAGGGGTGAGGAGCTCAAAGAGGCGCCGGCGGCTGGGGGCGGGGTGAAAATGAGGGGTCTTCTGTCTGCTTCAATCAGGGACACCGGGAAGACTCGCTGGCCCTTCCCTTGTAAAACGCTGCGGCTCAACAGGGCCACCGGCTGCAGGCAGCGGGGCCGAGGAGAAGCCCTGTTAGGCGGGGACCAGCCTGTCCCACAGTGTCCAGCAGCTGTGCGCCCCAGAGCGTGGTGTCGCTTCGCAGGCCCTTCGCAATTCACACTCCTGGGTGCTCAGTCAGCGCCTGTGAGCACCCACCTGTGCAGGGGCCCTAGCGACGGTCTCACCTTCCAAGGTGGAGGGGAGATAACTGAAGCCCCCCGAAGGTACACACCTGGAGAACACAACTAGCACTGCTCTGGACAGACCTGGGGGTGACTGTCTCACCCTGCCCGGTGCCAAGCGGTGCCTTGGGCATATTCTCACCCCACCGACACAGGCGTGGGGCTGGCACCACCCATGTCACAGCTGCAAGCCCAGGTCCAGGGAGAGCCAGCACCTCAGCCAGGGTCACAGGTGGAGAGGAGAGCAGGGGTGCCGACCCCGAATGCTGCCCTGCCCACCTCGAGGAACGCGTGACTGACATGCTCTGGGCAGACGGGGATGAGGTTCAGAGAGCTCAAGGCACCGGACAGACGGCACCCAGCCCGACACGGCAAAGGAGGGCGGAAACTGCCGCCTCCGACACCCAGGCCCACAGAACTGGGAGGTGCTCAGAGGCTCACGCCTTTGTCTAGATGTCCTCATTTCATGACAGAGGAAACAAGCTCAGGCTGGGAAAGGATGGGCCCAAGGTCTCTCCGCCTGGCAGCACTAGGCCTGGGGCACTCACTTCCTTGGACGGGATCAATTCCTGTCTGCCTTAGATCTGAGAGTAGCCAGAGGGCTGAGAAGAGTGAAAGTGAGGGGAGGTGGGGGTGAGGGGCCCCCTACCTCAAAGAGGAGGCATGGGCAAAAAAGAGGGGGTGACTCACGCAGACCTCTGCCAAGACCAGGTCTGCAGCTGGCTACCCAAGAGAGAGGCCAAGTATGGGGAGCCGCCTGCCCCTCCAGCTTCTGGAGGAAGCCCAGTGCCCTGCGAGGGTCTGAGCTGGAGGAAGCCCCTGCCTCCAAAAGGGACAGTTTGTGACTGAGGAGGGGAGGGGGCCGGGGGCCGAGACTCCCCGGGGAGCGCTGGAGGGGAGGTCAGGGGAGGCTCTCCCAACGCCGCGAGGAAGGAGGGGAAGGCCCCCAGGGCAGGAGGGATGCAAGTGGACCCCCCTGCAGCCACCTGTCAAACTGGCAGTGCCCGCTGCCCGGAGGGGTGAGGAGCTCGAGGAAGCGCCCGGCAGCCGGGGGCAGGGTGAAAGTCCGGGGTCTTCCTCCACCGCTCAGAGACCTCCCCACCGCGTCTTCGGGAAGACCCTCTTCTCCAAGGGAAAAACAGGAAATCCCGCCCCTGTGGGGGCCTGGACCGGAAGTCCCACCTTTGGACCGGTGAGGGGCGCCCAGAGGCCTCCCCGAGCGACCCCCCGACCCTGTGGACGCGGTCCAGTCAAGGTAAGGATGCGCATGGGTCCGGAGAGCGGAGGGACAACACTGTCTAGACTTTGTTTCGGGTCAGGCACGACGGCTCCCGCGGGCAACCCCTGCCCAGCGTTCGGCGTGGCTCGAGGCATGCTCTCCGCCCTCTGATCTACGCAGACCATACCCCTCCCGCGACTGGCTCCACCGCCCGGCGCCCCTGTCCGCCACACTGCCAAATCCTCCCCACACCGCGGTCCACTCGCCACCTCCACTCACGTGCCCGTAGCCAGCATGGCCGACCCGGCGCCGTCGCCGCCCTCAAGAGACATGGCGGCGCAACGCGTCACTTCCCGCGGTCGGCCCACCTTCACGCGGCACACCCCGCCTCCCTGGTCCGAGATGCCCGAGACTAAGATGGCGGCCAAAGAGGCTTCAGTCGCATCACGTGGTGCAAAGCGACCGCACGGGTCCCACAAGAAAGATGGTGGAAGCAAGGCGCATGCTAGAGCACCTGGATTGCCCCCCAAAAATCTGTCTGTCCTCGCCTGCAGACTCAGGGCCACTGTGAACTTAAGCGAACTGGCGTCCCTTACCCAAAGTCAACCTCTTCCACAAAAGCGGAGAAAAGTACTGTCTGTTTATGACATGGCAACCACCTGGCATCATTTTCCCATAATGTATGCGGCTCTCCTTCCCTCCAACCTGGCCGCCTTCAGCGCCTAAGCTGGCAAAGATGCAACATGGTCGGTCTGTTTGCTTCGGTTTGCCCGGCTTCAACATGGCGGCCGAGACCGCTTTCGACGGTGACTAAGGGCTTAGTCTGGGACTGCTTTGTTCCCAGGGGTACTGAAGGTTCGTCCCGTTAACCCGCGTCCCTCCACACTTCTTGTGAACGGCTCTTCTCACCTCTTCTATGTTTCGGTTTTCCAGCACCTCGCAGGCGCGCCCCGCAGAGAGAGCGATGCCCGCCCCGCATTAACATGGCCGCAACTGAACGGCTTCGGCCGTGACCTAGAGCAAAATGGCAGCTCTCCGGCTTCGATGCCAGTACACAACATGGAGAAAGGAGCAGGCGGGCCGGAGAGCGCCCGGGCGAGGGCTGGCGCCCCGGGCCCGCCCCCTTGTTTACTTCGTGGCGAGGACGCCAGCAACGCGCCTGCGCACTCCGCAGCCCTCGTGGTTGCGCCACGTGACCTGCGCGCTCGCGGCTCTTGCTCAGCCACCCCGCTCCGAGGATGGTTACACCCGCTCCCGCTCTACAGTCGGCGAGGGCGCTACCACCGCCGGGGCTCGGGGGGGTTTCCCCTCTCCGGATGTGACAGCACGATGACCCGGAAACGGAGGAGGTCGCGGCAGTGGGGCCTCGGCCGCGGCTATGGAGGAGACCGGTTACAGGGTGAGCGCTCGAGGACGCGTCCTCTGGCGTCTGTGCGTGCGGAAGGCCCCTCCGGCGGCCTGCCTCCCGCCTGCCGCGCCGGGGCTCCGGGGGCTCGGCGGGGCTTCCACAGACGCGCCGCTCCCTTCTAAACGCGCTGTCATCCTTCGCGCCGCTGTCTGGGCGCAGGCCCCCGCCTCCTGGGCGGCAGCGACGCTCCTCTACACCCAGCCCCTAGCGGGTCTCCCCGACCCGCGATTCCCATCACTGGCTGCCAGGCTGGAGTTCTGGCCTCACCTCCCCAAGAAACCCCCGGGCCCCGCCCCCTGAGCGCGGCCCCGCCCATTGGCTCCCAGCGTGGGGGCCCTCACCTGTTCCTCCGCAGGTGGTGTTTGAGAAGGTGGGCGTGTACCTGCACACCAGTGCCAAGAGGCACCAGGATCCCGACTCCCTCATCGCCGGTGTCATCAGAGTGGTGGAGAAGGTGGGCGCGCTCCGCTGGCCCCGCAGGGGGCGGTGGGAGCCCTGGGCCAGGACCTGCAGAGGCCAGCTGCGGACTCGCGGGCTTTGTCCAGCCGAGGGTCCAGGCAGGGCAAGAACCTGGGAAATTTGTGGGGGAACTGGCAAAGTGGTTTGGGGAGCTGGGAGGAGCGCCCTTAGCCCTGCCTCCTCCTCTCAGGACAATGACGTGCTCCTGCACTGGGCCCCTGTGGAGGAGGCTGCCTCACAAATCGTCTTTTCCAAGAAGGTAGGCCCCACTCCCTCCTGCGTGCCCCTTCTCGGGCGGGGCGGGGCGGGGCGGGGCAGGCCTGCATGCAACCCCAGACGTGCTTTGGGCCCAAGTGTGACCCTGCTTGGACTGTAGGTCCCCTCTGCCGCCTCCCTTCCGCTCACTGGGATGGGGTGCCTCTAGTCAAGGGGAGGAGGCCGATTGCGCGCTTTGGCTGTGGGGCAGCTGCGCCCTCGCTGCTCCTGGCTCGCTGCTGCCAGCCCATGAGAAGGCTGGGGCGTGGAGTGACTGTTCCTCTGGGACAGTCCTGCCAGAGAAGTCACAGGACCTGACCCTGACAGAGACTCCACGTCCACCTCAGTGCCAGTGGCACGTCCCTCCCCGACCCGCGTGGGCCTGGCCTCTCCTCACCTTCTGAGGCTTCTGCTGGCCAGACCTTTGCTGGATGATGCTGGGGTCAAAGATGTGGGCCACCTGCCCTGCCCCAGTCCTCAGCCCATGGTGCTGAGAACCGCCACCCTGCAAAACGAGCTGCTCAGCGGCAGAAGAGCCGGGAGGAGTTGGTGTGTTTGGGTGCAGATGCTGCCTTCAGTGCCTCTTCCTGGGGCTTGACTGGGGATGAGAAGGGGGCAAGAGAGTATTTCCAGGATGGCAGGAAAAGCGTGTTTCAGGACACGGGGCGCACTTTGGGGTGGCTGGGCCTGCGTGCCTGGCGGGGCAGTTTGACTCTGACCAGGGGCGCTTGGGTGTGGGTCTGGAAAGCCCCACCTGGGGGCCGCGGAGCTGGATAGAAGGACTGTGTGGAGGTTGGAGGCCAGGGAGTCAGGCAGGAGGCGGTTGCGATGGGTCCTGAGAGAGGAGGAGGTCTTCGCTGTGCACTGGGGTTCCGGGCGAGCTGAGGTGAGGGGTGGTGTGTGTGGACGGTCCACAGCCCCCGAGGGCGTTGCCTTCACCCCCGCTGGAGAAGCAGCAGCTGGAATTCGTGATTTTCAGCAACCTGCGGGCCGTCTCCGGGCCTCCTGAGCACGTCGCTGTCGTCGAGTTCTTTCTAACGACACGAGTGCGCTAGGGTGGCCTTGGGCAGGACAGGCACAGGCACCAGCGCACTCAGTTCCCAGGAACACGAAGAACCAGTTGTCGGCGAGCGAGGGCGTGAGTTTGTTTCTCTCTCCGACGGCAAGACACCAAGCAGTGCGTGGTTGCGGCCCTGGTAGACGTCAGGTCCTGGGTTGCTGAGGCCGCATGGGGCTGACCCTGGTGGCCTCTGAGTGACTACAGAAAATGGGGGCACGCGGGCACCCGTCCCACCGTCCTGATGTGCTTGCATTGGGGAAGCAGCGAACTCCTGGCACCCGGGTCAGTCAGCAATCGGGTTTCGCCATGGGGAACAGCGGCAGGAGGGCGCTGCCACAGCAGGACAGGCGCACGTGCCCTCACTTCGAAAGCCTGAGGAGCGAACTCTCACGTGCCCGCAGGCCTGGCTCTTTCCGTCTGCTCAGCCGCCCTCCCTGGTGCACAACGACTGCCAGAGCCCCGGCCTCTTCAGCCGTCTCTGGGCTTGCGTGGCAGAGTCACTCGTGTGTCGCTGGAGCCCCACCATGGCTGTTTGACATGGCTGAGTGCTCATGAGTGGCCTCAGGGGGCGGAGGGCCTGTCTGGGAAGTGACACAGCCGTCCCACCAGTCACCAGGGAAGTTTAGATGAGTCTCCTGGCTCCTCAGCCAGAGCCGCCCTCATCTCAGCCGCTTCTCAACCCACCTGAGTGCTTGGCGGGTCCCCACTCCTCTGCGTCTTCCCCCGCACGTGTGCCCTGTCCTTCTCACCGTCTTGGTGGGTGTGACTCGATCTCAGCTTTTGGTTTGAGTTGCCCTGGCGACCACCATGTCTAAGTGCCATGCCCTCGGGTGGTCTGGCTCCGGGCTGGCCCAGTCCCTGGCTGTGCTGGGCAGCCTGCATGAGTACTGGTTTTCTGTACCTCAGTTTCCCTCTGTGTTCAGTGGGGCTGCCCTCCGGGGTGGCGTCGAGGCTTACAGGCAGAAAGCGACTCCACAAACCCTCACTCTTGTCTCCTTCGCTCTGCAAGGACACCGGTGGGGCTGGCTCCTGTGCCTCTGAGGAGGAGCCAACCTTCGACCCCGGTTATGAACCCGACTGGGCCGTCATCAGCACCGTGCGCCCACGGCCGCACCACTCTGATCCTGGGCGAGGTAGGCCGGCACGCGCTCACCTCATTGGCCATGGCTCCTGGGCTCTGCTGCCCCCATCCAGACCCAGTATCTCTTCACCTTCAGGGGGTCCTGGCCTGGGTGGCCAGGTACTTGGAAGAGCACCAGACCCTGGGAGGGTTGGAGGCACTTGGTTGCCAGGAGACCACAGCCTTCCCTGCGTTTGGGGTGGCGAGGGCTGGGGCGAGATGGCAGGGCTAGCTGCCTTACCCAGTTGTGCTCCGGAGGTGACTGCCTCTGGGGGCCAACACTGTCCCCAGGTGCAGAGCCCAGCACCACCCGGGACTCTTGGGCCTTCTCCGTGAGTCTGGGGGACCTCAAATCCATCCGCCGGTCCAAGCCGGGCCTCAGCTGGGCCTACCTGGTCCTGGTGACCCAGGCCGGGGGTTCCCTGCCCGCCCTGCACTTCCACCGTGGGGGCACCCGCACCCTGCTCCGTGTCCTCAGCCGCTACCTGCTACTGGCCAGGTGAGCCTCCGCCGGGTTGTGCCTGGGCCGGGAAGGGAGCCTCCACTGGCCCTTGCAACTTCACGTTCATGGCTGGTTTGACTGCTGGCAGAAGCTGGGTCCCGGGGCGTCGGAAAGCGTTGCTCTCTCCGAGTTTGTGTTCTTCTCTGGGTCAACAGGCCACCCCCGTGGCCTGGTGGGGGTGAGGGGTGCCCAGGGAAGTCGGGCCACTGCGACTGGACAGGTGAGGGCGTGTGCAGGCCGGCCCAGGCAGTCTGGGACCCCAGCCCGCTCTGCCCCCCAGCTCCCCGCAGGACTCCCGCCTCTACCTGGTCTTCCCCCACGACTCCTCTGCCCTCTCCAACTCCTTCCACCACCTCCAGCTCTTTGACCAGGACAGCTCCAACGTGGTGTCTGTGAGTGCCGGGCACGCCGGGGCGGGGGCTGGTGTCTGCTGGGCAGGAGGGTGGAGCTTGAGCGCCCTCTCCCCACAGCGCTTCCTCCAGGACCCCTACTCCACTACCTTCAGCAGCTTCTCCCGCGTTACGAACTTCTTCAGGGGCGCCCTGCAGCCCCACCCAGAGGGGGCGTCCCCTGACCTGCCTCCGCCCCCCGACGACGAGCCAGAGCCTGGGTTCGAGGTCATCTCTTGTGTGAGTATCGGGGCCCCCGCTTCATGCCGCTCATCTGCTACATCTCCCTCAGCCTCAGTTTCTTCGGAAAACGAGTGATAGCGGCCCCGCCCTTAGCGGGTCGTGTGAGCGACCTGCGCACCGTGCCTGCCAGCCCTGACCTGGGGTGACGGAGGCACAGGCCTGGGTGGGACGTGCTTCTGCCTGGGCCTTAGCTGTCCCTAGAGCTGCGAAGGGCTCCCACAGGACGGGCCTGGACTCACTTGCCTGGGCCCGCAGGTGGAGCTGGGGCCGCGGCCAGCCGTGGAGCGGATGCCTCCGGTCACAGAGGAGGAGTGGGCCCACCACGTGGGCCCTGAGGGCCGCCTGCAGCAGGTCCCCGAGCTGAAGGCCCGCATCTTCTCAGGGGTGAGGTGTCGTGTGGGTGGGGAGGACGGGCCGGCCGGGGGGCAGCCCAAGGCAGCCCGGCTGAGCTGCTGACCACTCCCCACCAGGGCCTGAGCCCTGGCCTGAGGCGGGAGGCCTGGAAGTTCCTCCTGGGCTACCTCAGCTGGGAGCAGTCCACCGAGGAGCACAAGGCCCACGTGCGCAAGAAAACGTGAGTCGCGCAGCCCTGCCCTGTGGGCCCCACGTGCGCCTTCCCAGCCCGAGCCCCTCCGGAGGCTTTGGCTCAGCAGCCTGTCCCAGAGGCCTGTCCACAGGCGCCTGTGAGCCCCGCGGCCGCTGCCTCCCACCTCCCTGCCCACCTCTCCCACTCGCTCTTTGCGGCGGCTCCTGGCCCATGTGCCCCTCTCCTGTGTCCTGGCCGCACCCTGGGTCCTCTGTCCAGTGTGGCAGCCACACTGTGACGCAGCCACAAGGCTGAGCTACGCCCCAAGACGCCTGGGGCTGGCCGACGGGACAGCTCTGAGGGTACCTGGGGCCAGCCGAGCGGGTGGCTCTGGCTGGGGGCTCCGGGCCAGCGCTCACGTGCTTGCCGCCCCAGGGACGAGTATTTCCGCATGAAGCTGCAGTGGAAATCTGTGAGCCCCGAGCAGGAGCGGAGGAACTCGCTGCTGCATGGATACCGCAGCCTCATTGGTGGGCGCCGGCTGGTGGTGGGCGGGTGGGGAGTGGTCGCCCACGGGGCTGGCGGGAAGGAGCGGGGTTGGCTCCTGGGGTGCACTCCCAGCCCTTCCATCTGCTCCCCGAGGCCTCCCAGCCAGTGGTGCCCCATCCCTGGGCCTTGGTCTCCCATCAGCGGCTGGGGGAGCGTGGGGCGCTGTGCCCAGGACAGCCTTCGGGGCTCTGAGGTGCGTGCCTGCCTGCACCTGCAGAGCGGGACGTGAGCCGCACTGATCGGACCAACAAGTTCTACGAGGGGCCTGAGAGCCCGGGGCTGGGGCTGCTCAACGACATCCTGCTCACCTACTGCATGTACCACTTCGACCTGGGTATGCGGCCCGGCGGGCCTTCTGGGGCAGGGGAGGGGGCCGCGGGCCCGGCTGGGCCTGACCCGGTGTCCCCCAGGTTACGTCCAGGGCATGAGCGATCTCCTCTCCCCGATCCTCTACGTCACTCAGAACGAGGTGGACGCCTTCTGGTGTTTCTGTGGCTTCATGGAGCTGGTGGTAGGCGCGGGGCCGGGGGCGGGGCGCCCCTCCTGGGCGGGATGGCTCTCACATGCCCTCCCGCTCTCCGCAGCACGGGAACTTCGAGGAGAGTCAGGAGACGATGAAGCGGCAGCTGGGCCAGCTCCTGCTGCTCCTGCGGGTGCTGGACCCCCCGCTCTGCGACTTCCTGGGTACGTGTCTGGCCGCGGCAAGTGGTCCCTGGGGGGCCCTGGTCCAAGCAGAGATTTGGTCAGGTGCGTGGTCCCTGCACGACCCAGACCCCGACTCGCGTGTAAGAGCAGAACTGCAGAGGGGAGCCCGTGGCCTCCGCCCCTTCTCGGGTGGAGGACTGGCGGGCCCGCCCCCCCTTACCTGGGGTTGGGGTAGGAGGCAGGGGCTCTGGGCTCTGGGCTCTGGGCTCTGGGCTCGGCTGCTGCCCGCCGCCTGCCACTCTTGTTTGGCGAAAGACAGACCAGGGATTGCGGAGGAAAAAGTAAGTGTTGCTGCTGTCCCCTGTGCAGCGCTGCCGTGCTCTCGGGTGTGCTTCACAGGAATCAAGGAGTCATGGGGAGGGAGCCAGAGCTGGCCTCCCCCCACCAAGAGCCTCAGGTGCACCTGCCACTTGTGGCAGGCAGGGCACTCGTGCCTCAGCGTTCAGAGCTTGCCAAACCACCTGGGGAGCCGCGTGGTCCCCAGCTTAGGGACGCGTGAGGGTTTGACCTGGCCTGGTGAACGCGGAAGTTGCATGTGCTCCTCGTCGGGGACGCACTCGGGTCAGCTCGGTAGCTCAAGTTCCGAGAGGTGAATTGCGTCCAGGGTCAGTCCCTGCTCCGTACAGCTCGTGATGCTCACCCACGCCGCTCCCTGAAGAGCTGGCCCACACGCGTCGCTCAGGGAGCCGGGTACCCGCTGCACGGCGGGGGTGTCGAGCGGGTTTCTGCCTGAGTGGCGCGCAGAACGCTCCCGAGTGTGGAGTCCAGAGGCAGGATGGGAAGGGCCTGCTGAGCCGCAGTGCCGGCCCGGGCTGCGGTGGACACGGTGGGGTCTGCGCGCTGCGTGCTCTTTGCTGAGCAGCTCTCCCCACGGCCCCAGACTCCCAGGACTCCGGCTCGCTCTGCTTCTGCTTCCGGTGGCTGCTCATCTGGTTCAAGAGGGAGTTCCCCTTCCCCGACGTCCTCCGGCTGTGGGAGGTGGGCCTGCCCCTCTGCGTGGAGGACAGGGCGGATGGGGAGGGTGGGCAGCGGTACACAGACCTGGGCCGGGGCTCCGGCCGAAGCTGGGCTGTGACCCCTCCCTCTGGCGCCCCTAGGTGCTGTGGACTGGGCTCCCCGGCCCCAGCCTGCACCTGCTGGTGGCCTGCGCCATCCTGGACATGGAGCGCGACGCTCTCATGCTCTCCGGCTTCGGCTCTAATGAGATCCTCAAGGTGAGGCCCTGCCACCCCCTTGGGCCCCCGCCCCCACCCGTCCTGACCTTGGCGGACCTGACATGCCAACTGGCCATGAATTCGGGGGTGGCCCCAGGCTGCAGTGCCTCGTAGAGGAAGGTTCTCAAGATACACGCTGAGTGTGGCCTGCTGAGCTGTGCGCTGGGGGTGTGGGGCCTGCTGTCTTCTCACACCCCGTCCTGTCCCCGGCTCCCGCAGTGCCCTTGTGAAGCACGTGGTCAACGCGTGAGTAGGCGCCGGCCCCTCCAAAGGCCTCTGCCTTCACTGTGGCCTGCATCTGGCTGGCAGCATGAGAGCTCGTGATCTCCCCTGAACCCCAGCTCCTATGAACCCCAAAGGGGCCCAGCACAGTCTGTCTGCCCTCCATTGTACCCCTGGCACCCAGCACAGAGTAGGCGCTCGGGCGGTGGTGACAGAGGGTGTGCGGGCAGGCAGGCCTGACCCACCCCCTCCCGCAGCACATCAATGAGCTGACCATGAAGCTGAGCGTGGAGGACGTGCTGACCCGGGCCGAGGCCCTCTACCGGCAGCTGCTGGCTTGCACAGTGAGTCCCCAGTCCTCCCCACAGCCTCCCCTTAAGTCCAGCAGACCTCTGACTCCCGCCTCCACCCGCCCTCCAGGAGCTGCCCCACAATGTGCAGGAGGTCCTGGGTCTGGCGCCCCCCACAGAGCCTCGCAGCCCCTCACCCCCTGCCTCTCCACTGCCATTGTCGCCCACCCGGGCCCCACCTGCCCCTCTGCCCTCTACGGACACAGCCCCCCAGCCAGACAGCAGCTTGGAGATCCTGCCTGAGGAGGAGGAGGGAGGCGGGGACTCCTAGCCAACTCGGCCCGCCCAGCACTGGCACTTTATCCTGCTCGGCTGCCACCCGCCCTCCCGGAAGCTGGGTGCGGGCAGGACGTCCCCCCGTGCCTCCCAATTAACTGATTTCTTTCAACTGACACCATCCGGCCAGCCCCAAGCAAGTGGAGGAAGGAGGCGGCCGCTTGTGCTGGGACTCAGGTGGGCAGCTGTGGCCGGTGGGCCCTCTGCTGAGCCCGAGCCTGGCCGCTTGGCTCCAGGTCGCCAGCGGGCCTACGGAGACGGGGCGGGCGATGCCGGGCCCTCTCCTGCCTTGAGCTTGGCGCCTTGGAAGGAGGAAGGGATGGGCGCCACGAACTGGGGACACTACCAGCTTGTCACCGTGAGAAATAAACTCGTGTTTAACCAACTGTGGACAGACGTGCTCGGGACTAGTGTGGGTCACGGTGGGCACGCGCCACCGTTCAGCAGTGGTGCCCCGCAGGGTCTCCTGCCCCCACTCCTGCCCCACTTGGGGCGCTGTTGGGGCCCCGGGTAGGCCAGCCCCTTCCGCCGCAGGCCTTGTGGCTTTGCTCCAAGCACACTGGGGAACGCCTGAGCCAGGGAGGGGCAGGACCACAGGGCTGTTTCCGAAAATACTTTAATGCTGGGCCTTCTGGCGCGTGGAGTGCTGAGAGGTCAGATGGAGGAATGGAAGGTTGGTGGCATCCTTTTCTAGCTCGGGCCGGAAGTGGCCGGTAGACGCTCGCCCTCGCACCTCCTCCCCGCCAGAGGCCCTGTGTGTGTGCTCCTGCTTGTGCTCGCGCTCACTCCCGCGCTCACTCCCGTGCTCACGCTCACTCCCGTGCTCACGCTCGTGCTCGTGCTCACGCTCATGCTCCCACTCCCGGTTGTTAATCAACAGCGCGGCGCGCAGCGCCGACTTCACAGAGGTCTCCACCCAGCCGTGCGGGTAGGCCGTGTGCTCGCCCGCGAAGTACACGCGGCCGTAGGGGACAGACCAGTCGTAGGCGTGCCTCTCCTCGCCGGGCGTCTGCCAGAGCGTCGGCGGCTGCACCACGAAGCCGCCCTGGCTGTACGGGTCCTCTGCCCAGCGCTTGACCACCCCGCTGCCGTCCCACAGCCGGTACGCGATCGGGCCGTGCAGCGCCGCCACGTCGTCGAGCGCCAGGCGCAGCGCCTCTTCCAGGCTCAGTCCGGCGAACGTGGCCGCTGCGTCCGACCACGTGTACGAGGCCAGCAGCAGGGCGCCCTCGCCGGGCGGTGGGTAAAAAATCACACGCGATGGGCGGTCGGTGTTCGAGTGGCCTCCCTCGATGTGCTCGTCGTTCCAGAAGGGCCGGCGGAAGCTCAGGTACACCTTGGTGGCCGGCATGTAGTGCAGCGCGCGCAGCGCCTCCTGCCTCTGGCGCGGCAGCGGCGGCGTGAAGGTCACGCGCTGCAGCGCCGGCCCGCTGGCCGTCATCACCACCACGTCGGCGGTCAAGGCCTTCAGCGTCCGTGGCCCGCGCGAGGTCGCGATGTGCACGCGCACTTCGTGCTTCACCTGGGTCAGCGCGACGACCGGCGCGTGCAGCAGCACCGGCCCGGACAGCGAGCTCAGCAGCGCGCGCGGCAGCAAGTCCCAGCCGCCCACGATGCGGCTGTACCTGCGGGGGCGGGAGCGTGAGGGGCTCGGCCCCACCCCTCGCGCCAGCCCCGAGTTCCAGGGGTTGAGAAACAAGGACACCGGGGCACACCGCATCTTCTCTGGGCCACGCTCTTCCCCGGGAGCCCCTGACCCCCTCCTCCGGGCCGGCTGCGGCTGGCCCGCCCCACGAGCCCTTCCCCAGGGCCCGCGCCCGCCGCCCCGCCCCCTCACCGCAGCCGGTCGCTGAGGCAGCTGTGCGCCCGCAGCGCTTCGGCGAAGCTCAGGTAGAAGAAGCCGTCCTTGGACATCACGTCTCCCAGGAGCCGCGCGGCCGGCTGGCTCATGTTTCCCTCCCCGAGGAGGTATTCCTGGGGGAGACCGCGGCCCAAGTCAGGACCCAGGCAGGCGGCCGTGGGGGCCCAAGACCCCTGGCTCGCGGCTGATGTGGAGCCTCATCCTCGGCAGAGCAAGCTCCGGCCAGAGCCCGCGGGCGCCCTCGGCCCGGCCGCGGACCACTCACCAGGAGCGTGTGCTTTTCGAACTTCCGCATGGCCTTCCTGCAGCCCAGCGTCTTGACGTCTTTGATGGCCTGTGGGGAGCAGCAGGGCAGGCTGAGCTGCCGCGGGAGGCCTGGCCGGCTTCTGCCCCGCCCTCAGCAGCCTCCCTCAGCAGCGGCTTAGCCCCCTGTCTGAGCCACCCCCTCGCTGGCCGCTGGCCGCCTGCCGCCCCGCGCCGCCCCGCCCCGTCGTGCCCCATCGCGCGGGGGTGACTTCGCCAGCCTCTGTCCCAGCCTGTGACTGGTGCGGGCCGGGCAGGCCTTCCAGTCGCGGGGCTCGGTCCCAGCATCACCGTGGGCATGGGCAGAGGGTTCCTTGCGCCACCCGCAGGCCTGACCCGCGCTTCCCCGGCCAGTATGCCCCTCCCTCCAGCAGCTCTCCCAGGCAGGGTTCCAGAGGCCATGACCTGAGCCCAGGCTGCCGCTCCCCACCGCACGGGCTTTGCCTGCGCCTCCTGCCTCATCTTTGTCTGGCACTCCTGACCACCCCCGATGCTCCGGGGAGAACCGCTGCCTGTCTGACTTAAGTCTTCTTGTCACCTTGTAGCCAAGAACAACTCAAGGACACACTCTTCACCCACTGACTCGCTCGCCATTCACCTCACATCTCCCTGGGATGCCTGAACTGGACAGTGTCGGGGCACGGAACGGCCTGGACTTGGTGTCCACCCTTGTTCGGGAGTGGAGATGTGGGACAAGTTAGCTCCCCCAGGGCACCAGGGAAGGCTTCCTGGAGGAGGGGAGCTAGTTTTGGAGGGGTGAGCAGAGTCCCCTGTGCAGGGACGTGAAGAGCCTTCCAGACGGGGCAGGCCGCTAGGGGGACTGCCAAGTGGGCAGGTGAGGAGGTGTTCCCAGCACCATAGGAGAGCGCCTGGCAAACACCTGCTGGCTGAGAGATGAGGAGGGAGACCTGGCTCAGGGCGTGCACCTGAGGCTGGGGTGCTGGGGAGTCACGGGGGATGTGAGTGGGGAGGGAGAGGCCGGTTCCGCACCTCTGGAGGGAGGGGAAGGACTAGTGGCCGGGCAGCTGGGCGCCGGGCTAGCTGAAGGCCCAGGGCAGAGGACTGGGTTGCACGGGCTGGGGCCGTGGGGATTGAGAGGACAGGGCTCAGGAAGGACGGGGCTGGAGGTCAGCCACCGCATGAGGGTGTGCCGGGCAGCCTGGGCGCGGGAGTGGGCGTAGAGGGAGCCCAGGGGGACCATGGCAGACAAACAGAGGTCTGAGCCCAGCGACGGAGTTAGACTGCCTGCTGGTCCGAGCTGAAAGCGAAGGCGTAGAAAGGCGAGGCTGCCCAGGACAGAGTGTGGCCGAGAGCGGGGCAGAGGCCTAAGACCCGCAGCACTGTGCGGCCTGGCGGATGATGGAGAAACTAGCGTAGGGGGAAATAAAAGCAAGGAGTGGTGAGGAAACCAGCAGCTGGAAAGGGGCGGCGCACGCCCGGCCCACCTTGTTGAGCGCCCTCTGGTAGATCTCCTCGGGCGAGTGGCCCTTCTCCTCGGGCAGCAGCCGGTAGCCCAGCTTCTCCGGCATCTTCTCCACCACGTAGTTGCGCAGCTTCACCTCGTTCACCTCGGTCCACGTGTTCTCGTCGTACTGGGTAAACTTGGTCAGGTTGAGCCCCAGGCTCTTACAGAGCTCGTGGAGGATCCTGTGGCCGCAGAGGAGAGGCTGCCAGTGCGGGAGGGGAGTGCGGAGGGGAGAAGAGGGCGCGGGCTGGGGGCGCTTGGAGCGGCTGCAGGCTGAGGGCAGCCCGCAGGCTGAGGTCCTGGGCTCGTTGAGGGCTCAGTTTTGGGTCGCAGCCAGCGCCTAGCGCCTTTCGCTGGGGCTGAAGCTGAAGCAGCAGCGAGCAGGGTGGGGTTTGGGCTGGCTGGGAGCTTGGGGTGGCGGGAGGGAAGGCTGCAGCGGAGGGGGTGGGGCTGGGGCGCAGAAAGAGCCCGCAGGGGCAGTGGGTGGAAGCTGGGAGGCCCCAGGCAGGGCGGGGGCTAGGCTGGAGTTCGGGTCTCGGCCTGACTGGCACTCGTGGGCAGCTTCTGGTCAGAGTGGCACCAGGCTGGACTGAGGGGGGCGAGCGGCGGGGAGCGAGGGGAGGGCTGGGTGGCCCTGGTTCAGGCTCACCGGTGCGAGCTGGGCATGCGCATGGCTCCCAGCTCCCCAGTCCAGCCTGTCTTCCCATCCCGGAAGGTCAAGATGCGGCCCCCGATCCTGTTGTTAGCCTCCAGGATGGTGACCTGAGGGAGGAGAGTATGGGGAGTTAGCACCTCCCACGGCCGCCCCAGCCAGTGAGGGGCAGGGGGCGCCCTCATTCCCCGCAGCGCATACCCTGCAGAAGAAAGCCCCTTCTTGTGTGTGCACGGCTGATGCTTTATTTGGGCTTAAAAGAAGGCTGCTTCCTCCTCCCGAGGCTGCCCCCAAAGCAGGGTCACAGCAGTGAAAGAGGAAGAGCCTGCATCTCTCCCCCAGGGGGCGACCCAGAGCCACCGAGGGGCAGGAGCTGAGCCTGTCCCGGCCCCCACACCCTCAGAGCTCAGGGCTTGGGCCGGGTGCAGGAACTCCCCTCAGTGTGGTCACAGGAAAGGCTGCCCAGGGGCGCCAACAGGGGTGACGGCCGTGCTGAGGAGACAGGCACCCCACACTCGTACAGGACCAAGCAGATGCCCTCCCCATGTCAGGGAAAAGGCTCTGGCTGGTGCAGCAGCTGCCAGGGGAGAGGGGGAGCCCAAAGAAAACCATGGCCCAAGGTCCTGGGGCAAGCCCTCTGCCGCCTCGCCTGCAGGAACACAGAGCCCCGCCCTGCCCTTGGAGCTGGAACAAGAGGGGGTCTCGCTGGCTGGAGACCGAATGCAGAGACTCACACAGCCTAACAGCCACGTGTGCTTCGCTGGCCGCTGCAAAGGCAGCCCACACGCATCCCTAACCGGGCCAGCTCCGGGGACCAGAGTCCTGGGGTCTCTCCCAGGGCCTGGGGAATCCCGCTGCCGCACCCTTCCCAGGTGGGCGCGCTCCCTCAGACGCAGCCATGCTTCCCCTCCGCCCCCTTGCCGCATCTGGGGCAGGGGTCAGAAGCAGCTTGTGGGACACCTCAGAAGGCAGCAGTCCCCCTTGGGCTTGGGACTGCTTATGGAAGGGGAACCCCTCCAGATGAGATGGGACTCTGCGCGCGCACACACGCACACGTACACACACGCACAGCTTTCAGGCCTTAGAGAAGGAGCAGGTGGGCTGAGTCCTGAGCTGGGACTCCCGTCCTGTCCCGAGGGCAACAGTGGCCATGCTGGGCATGCTGGGGGAAACCCGCGCCCATTCCGAGTGGGGGACTTCTGGAAAGCTATGCTGGACGTCACCAAGACCCAGGGGCCGGGCCTGTGCGTGAGAGCCCCCTCCCCTTGAGAAGCCAGCTCCTTGCCCAGGCCCCAGCCGCACCAGCCCCTCCTCCACCCCGTCCTGCAGGGAGGACTCTGCGGTGGCGGCCTGTCCTGGTGCCACCCGGCAGGCGGGAAGGTCCACCAGAAGCAGCAGTGACAGCCCTCCCAGGGACACGGGGACCCCTCCCTGGCACCCATGCCTCCCTCTTAGCTCTCTTTGGAAGTGGTTCCCAGATGGGAGTGCCCGTACCCCCAGGCCCCAGGGTGGCCCCATTCCTCTGAAGCGGTCTCCTCCAGCTTCAGTTGGGGTTCCCCACCCCAAACCCCAGCCAAGAGCGCCAGTGAAATGGTGAGGGGGAGAGCAGAGGCCACACAGGCGCGGCACATCCCGAACCCGGAGGGGTCTGCGCCGGTGGGGAGGCGGCCAGGAGGGTGGAGGCGCGGCTAGTCCGGGCAAGCCGGCAGCAGGCCGGGCCGGGGCTGACTTCGGAGGGACACTCGCTCTTAGATTTCGCCACAGCCACCTGCTCGAGTTCCCAGCGGCTGGAGGAAGCCCCCGGGGGTGAGGGGAGCAGGACAGGATGCCCAGGGTTCCTTAGTGCAGTATGGGGGGCTGTGTTCAGACCTCCTGCCCAGACCGAGGGGGAAAGCCAGCCCCCCCAGTGGACTGGCCCGGGCCTGCCTCTCACCTTGTGCCCTGCGTCGCTGAGCACCTTGGCCGCCACCAGCCCGGCCACGCCGGCGCCGACCACGATCACCCTCCTGGGCCTCAAGGTCCGGTTGAGGCCCAGGGTCACGACCTTGAGCAGCTGCTCGTAGTCAGGGTCCTGCATGCACTTCCCGAAGGGGTCCTGGCTGTGCACGGTGCTCCACTCCAGGCAGGACGCCAGGCCGAGCAGGACGGGCACCAGGGCCAGGAGGCGCCAGGCTGGGGAGGCAGTGGCAGGTGGCACGTCTGCCCCCAGCCCGGGACCCCACCCTGCATACTTACCCAGAGGGGCCATGACTCGGGACGGGGCGTCTGGGGAGGGGAACAAGAGCCAGTGACAGGCCTGCGTCCAGCCCAGCCCGACTCCCTCAGAGGGTCCTGCCCCCGCCTGCCTCGCCCCTGCACGCGCTCCGGCCTCCTGCCCCCTGCCCGCCTCCTCTCCCAGCCCCTTCCCCTCTCTGGCCGGCCTCCCCCTGGCTCTTCGGCTCTCACCTTCCTTCCCCTGCCTGTTTCCCGCTCTGCCGGTGCTCCGGCCCTCCCAGGCTCCCTACCTGGGGCTCTGCTGCAGCAGGACTGCTCCTCGGCCCTCTCCTCTGCCTTTAAAGGGCCGGCCCCACCCTCCCCGCCCACTGGGAACTCTGACAGGGAACTGAAACTGCTTTCCTGGGCTGCGGGGTCAGTCACCGGCTTAATTGAAGCTGGAGGGGGAGACGGGAAGCAGGGGGTTGAGAGGATGCAAATCAATCTGTTTCTGTCCTCTTGCTCCAAATAGTACCGGGCAGCAGGCACCAGAAGTGTGGGCCCAGGTACCACCGCGGCCGGCTCCACGCTCCTGCCGCCTCCCTAATGCTTGTGGCGGGGAGGAGGGGCCCGGCCTGGGGTCTGGCTGCCCCCATGACACCCACGGAGCCTCTGCTCGCGCTCTGTCCCTGCTTCACCCGCCGGCACAGCGGGCGCAGCGGTCCGGCTCGCACACAGCAGCAGTCGGGCCACGGTCTCTGGGCCAGCCTGGTGCCCGCCACCGAGCGAGGAGAGCAGGGCAAGGCCTCCCCTCTGGGGCTCCGGGCTGCAGCCCTCAAGCGGGGCCGCTGACGTGGGTGGGGCGCCATCTTACGCCCAGGCGGGGTGCGGTGAAAGCGCCAGGCTGTGCTACAACCTGCTCCTTAGGAAAGGCCAGCTCTGGCAGCAGGGGTGCTGCGGGCTCCACACCTGCCCGCCCGCCCAGCCCTCGCACCCCACCGCTGCACCAGGTGCCCACCCAGGGCCATCTGCCTCTAGCCTCTGGGGCTTCTGAGGGGCTGCGGGCCGAGCGAGCAAGGGGACCTGGCTCCCGGGCTTCCCCTGCCGGGCTGCCAAGGGTCTCAGGTTTTGGAGGCTTTACCCCAGGGGACTGTGGCAGGCCCACCCAAGACGAGGGGGTGGGCAGGCAACTTGGGGGATTTCTCCTGAGGTGGTGAGGGCATCAGGCGCTGGTGAGGCTAGCCAGGGTGCCGATTCTCAGCAGCAAGGAGGGAATATTCACAGCACAGCAGAGGGATGGTCCTGATGGGGTGCTGGGGTGCTGCGAGCAGGGGTGGAGGACATGGTCAATGAGGAAGCTGCCGCCTTGGGCGGTGCGGAGAGGTGGCTGTGCAGGCAGGGGCACCGCAGACGCAGCCTGCGCTGGACAGAGGAAGGAAACGAGACCTGCCCAGGGCCCTGCCTGTGATGGCGTCCGGCTGCCTCCTTCACACCCAAGAGCAGGCAGAGCCAGGACCCCCAGGCCCGGCCTTCCAGGAGGGGTCGTGCTCCAAGTCCCCAGTTGGACACCCAGCTCACCTGGAGCGCGGTCCGGGGACAGGGGAGGCGAGTGGCTACCTGTGCCCAGAAGCCAGCCCGGCCAGGGTCTCCGCTCCGGCTCGGCGGCCACGGGCGCCGTTCCCACCCTGCACTGGGCACTGCCCAGACCTCGTGAAGATGGAGGCCCAGAGAAGGAACCAGCTGGAAGCGGCTGCCTGAGCAGCTGGCCTAGACCTGGCGGCGGCTCGGCCCCGCCTGGGGGCCCGTGGACCCTGTGGCCCCGGCTCTCCGGGACTGCGCAGCACCGCGGGCCTGCCTGCGCCCCCGACAGCGCCACTCCCTCCCCAGGGAAGGGCAGGTGACGTGGGCGGAGAACCCCGGGCCAGGCCCTGGTGGGTGGGCCTGCCTGGCGCGGGCCGACGGGGTTGCCGGTAGGATGAGGACGCTGGTGGCCGTCCAGGGTGGCGCGGCCAGCTGCCTGGGAGACCAGGGCCCGACACGCAGTCTGCTCCCTGCCCGCGCTGGGTGGCACGCGAAGTGGCCGCGGAGGCCAAGCACGCGCGAGCCCAGGGCAGACCGCGCCGATAGCGCGTCTGACTGAGGCTCCCCTCCGCCGGGGCTCCCAGGCTCCCACCGCCCTCTCGCTCCCGATGGTGCTCAGGGCCAAGGCGCAGGTTAGGAGTTTGGAGCAGGTTTCTCGAGCCGCCATGGCGGTGGGCGGGGGGGGAGTCCAGGCCACCCCTCCGTGGCCCATCAGGTGGTGAGAGGGGCAGGCCTGCGCCTCTCAAGTGCTTCCCGCAGACCTGCACCCGTGGTCGTATCCAGACTTCACTGGGGCCCGAGGGCAGGGCCGGCACGGGGTGCCTGAGGCCCCGGTGGAAGTCACAGGGTGCAGACCTTGAGAGGAGAGGGGTACAGGGAGCAGCGGCCTGACCTCGGACCTGGCCCCTGGACAGGGCCCTTCCCATTTCCAGAGCACCCGGCACTCACTGCACGGCCGGCTCTGGGGGCCTCTGCCAGCGCCCATGGCCCTTCCGGTCAGCCCGGGACAGACGTCATCGTCCAGCGGTGTGGAACCGGGGCGAACGGTGCAGGCTGTGTCCTGATCCCTTGTTAGACCAGAGACGCTGGGGTCCTGCTGAGGAGCACAGTGGTTGGGAGGCGCGGGGCACACGCCTGTCCAACAGCCCGGCAGGCCCCGCTCCGCCACCTCCTGCGTGCTGTCCCTCCCCGCGGCTCAGGCAAACCCGCTGTCCCGTTCCTGCGGTGGAGGCTGCAGGGTGTCCCCTGAGGCTGCGGGGAGGGTCGGGGAAGCCCGGCCGAGGGCTCCTGGGGAGGCCCCACTGCCCAGAGTCCAGACAGATGAGAACACCACGCAGCGGGGCGCCCTGGGGGTGGGGTGGGGTGAGCGCAGGCCCTGAGCGCCGAAGGTTCAATTCTTCTGGACCTTGTTTCGGAGGGGTTTGCGTGGCACGTCAGCACTAGGAACGCTGATACAGAAGCCCAGTCTTAGAGAACAGACCACACTCAAAACGCACTCCTTTCTCGCGACTCTGACTGCACCTTGTAGCGGTACGCTCCCGAGGGCCTTCACTGCACCCGTAGTGGGGTCCATTCCCAGACCTCTGGGGGTGACTGCCGCCAGGGCGGGGCTACACCGGGGCACCCGCCTGGAAACCCTCCAGCCCGCACCGGCACATCACTCTTGGGGAGCCCGGCATCAGCCGCCGGGGGAGCGAGGACGCCCCCACTCTGGGCTGGTTTTTGGGTGAGCCACAGCCGCTGGGCTGCGCCAGGGGATTCACCTTGAAGAGCCTCTGAGTCCAAACTCAGTTGCCGCTCTGCGCGTCCTCATGCTAATGAAGAACTTAGCAGGGCTTATCTGGGCTGCGAGGCGAGGCGCGGTGCCTGTTTTCTTCCTGGGAGGGAAACTGCCGTTACCACGTTACCAGCCCATCGCTGCGTCGGTGCCCTCCCTGCGGTGACCTCGGAGCCCAGGCAGCCGGGCTGGGAAGCCGGGGCCAGACCTCCCGGGAGCCGGAGCCTTGCAGAGGGCACCCCCTTTTGGCTGCTGTTCGTGCGCTCCCCTTTGTCTTTGCGAGGAGTGCCTGCACAGGGCCCGGGGCAGGACGCACGGTGCGGACAGCCCGTCCCTGGAGGTGGTCGGCGCCGTCCCCTCCGGTGTCCCCAGCCCCTTCACGTGGTTTCTATTTGAACGGATCCGTGTCCTCGGAAGTTCGAGGTGACCCACGGTCACGTCACGACTTTGGGAAACCAGATGTTGCAGGCACAACTCTGCGCCTGGCTTTGGTGGGGCAGGCGAGGGAGGCGGAAGGCAGACCCCCAGGGAGGGGCGCGGCCCCAGTGCCTGCCACAGCTGGGGCGGAGGCAGGCCTGGGCTGCCATCTGGAAGCCCCCGAGAAGCAGGCATCCCGCTGCGCTGCCCCCGTCCCAACCCGCCTTCCCTCG
Source organism: Galemys pyrenaicus (assembly GCA_019455555.1). Classification (NCBI taxonomy): domain Eukaryota; kingdom Metazoa; phylum Chordata; class Mammalia; order Eulipotyphla; family Talpidae; genus Galemys; species Galemys pyrenaicus. Next base: position 1,030,388 of record JAGFMF010011469.1, read on the forward strand.
GGCAGCGAGGGCGACGCTGCCGACCCACGACACGGGTGGGCAGTGACAGGCTGGCATTCGTGTGGCGCCCCAGACGCAGCCAGGTGACCGCGTCAGGCTCCCTCCTCCTGGCGTGGGCCTGGTGCTGTGCGCCCCCAGACGCAGTGGCGAGTGCTACGCCCGAGCAGCAGCGCGTCTGTTCCTGAGGTCTGGACACATGGCCTCCTGCTAAAGCCAGTCTGGGGCGGCTGCGGACGCGACCTCTCCCTGAGAGACCCACATGGACAGCCCGGCTTATGTTTCACAAGTTTTATTGAAGAAGCGCCAGCCGCCATAGGCGTTTCAGAAAGGCAGCGGTACAAGGTGAAGACACGACATGGGGACGCTGGCTGCGGGCGGCCGGGCACCGTGGCCGTCGCTGGTGCCGGCGCCTGTGCGGCCGTGAGGAGCCGGCTGTGGCAGGTCGTCTCCACTGTCCTCGCTCTGCTCAGCGACCGGGACTGCACCAAGGACACGAAGGGCACAAGCAGCAGTCCCTGCCCACGGGCTCACCCTCCGTGCAGGTAACCAGAGGCCGCGCAGCCGGCCAGGGACCCTGCTCCCTGCGGCGCCCGCTCTAGCTTGCACAGGCCCGACGCTGTCCCAGACGGAAACGCTCCCTGACGCGCCCTCCTCCAAGACGCCAGCCGCCGTCTGCCCTGCCTGCCGCCCGCGCCTCACCGTGACCTCCCACGCCCGCGCCTCACTCGGCTGCTGGGGACGCTCCTGACCGAGCCCTTCCTCCCGCAGCCTGTGAGTGGACAGTGGCTGTCCAGGGTGCCGGGCAGGAGCTGCGTGTTCTCAGTGAAAGGGCCCTTGTCCTGCCCGGGCTGGCAGGAGAACGAGGGGCGGGCCAGACCCATGCTGCAACGGCGCCAAGAACGCGTCCTCGCGCTAAGGCGGGCCTCGGCGGAGGACGCGGCACGGCGCCCTCACTGACAGAACAGGTATTTCATGGCAACCAAACTGGATGACCGCCCCCCCCCCAGCCCCCGCGGCGCCGCCTAGTCGAAGGTGATGCGGAAGCTGCGCTCCTGCTCCTTGCGCCGGCCCTCGCACACCTTGGTCACCTCCTCCACCTTGCGCTGCAGCAGCGCCGAATTCTGGTCGACCCACTGCAGCGAGTCCATGTGTGCGTTGAGGATCTTGCAGATCTGCTGCAGGGGGTCGCTGGTGTCGGCGGGGCCCCCAGACGTGTTCAGGTGCTCGATGATGTCCTTGAGGTCCTGGGCCATGCGCTTCAGCTGCGCGTCGATGTTCTCGGCCAGCTTGTAGGTCTTCTCGCGCTCCTCATCGGCGTGCTGCAGGTACACCGTCCCGCTCTGCTCCTTGACCGACTCCTCCAGCGGGCTCAGCAGGTCCTCCAGCTCCTTCTGCTGGGACAGGATGAAGTCAAGCTCTTGGTCCAGCCTCTTCTGGTCCAGCTTCACCTTCTCCACCTCGCGGTGCAGGGTGGTGATCTTCTCCCCGTTCTCGATCAGCGTGCGGTCCCAGGCGTTGACTTGCGTGGCCTGCTGCAGGAAGTGCCGCTCCTGGTCCTCCAGCTCCAGGCTCCACTTGTTGATCAGACTCTCCAGCTGGGCGTAGGTCATGGCAGGACTGACGGACACCCCGGGGCCCGCACTGGAGCCCGGGGGTGCCGTCACCAAGGCCGGCACATTGCTGGTGATGCCGGCAGGGGCCATCGATTTTGGATGGGCAAAGCCGGTGGTGGACGCGGTGGTAGTGGCGGCAGCTGTGGCGGAGGCCGTGGGGGCGGCTGCTGCTGTGGAAGTGGCAGGAGCTGCTCCCGGGGTCTTCAAGCTGAAGCTCAGCGCTCCTGTCCCAGGAGTGCCGGCTGTGGTGGCCGGGGCACAGAGGGAGAGCCCAGCGGCGGCAGACGAGGCTGGAGCTGTTGCTATGGAAGCAAAGAGCGTGGGCCCGGCACTGGTGGTGGCAGCAGTGGCTGCGGGAGCAGCTGGCTGTGTGGCCCCCACTCCAGTGGCTGCTGGTGTGGCTGGAGTGAAGGGCAACCCGGCCAGGGCTGTGGACTGGGCTGGAGCCCCCAGGGAGCCGATACTGAAACTGGAGGTCCCGGTCTGGGACGAGCTTCCGCCAGTGAACGAGAAACCCCCTGGGGTGGTGGAGGGGGCAGCAGTGGTGGTGGAGCCGAACACAAAGCCGGTGGGCCCCGCGCCCTGGCTGGAGGTGACGGTGCTCGAGACAGCATTGGTGAGGGTGCCGCTGCCCAGCCCGAAGCCGCTGGGGGTTGCCGCAGGGGCGGTGGTGCTGCTCAGGGTTAGCTTTGGGGCGCTGGCCCCCAGGGAAAACCCAGTCCCTCCTGTCGCAGGTGCTGTGGTTCCGAAGCTGAACCCCAGGGTCTGCGTGGCTGGAGCGGAGGTGGTGAGTGAGAAGAGGCCAGTAGACGGGGTGCTCGTAGCTGCTTGGGAGGGAGCCCCAAAATTAAACCCGCCAGTGCCAGATGTAGAGAAAGAAAAGCCCGTCGTGGCTGTGGTGGTCGCTGTCTTTGCAGTGCCAAAGGTGAACCCGCCTGCGGGGGCCCCGGTGCCTCCAAAGTTAAACCCGCTCATGGCTCCGGCTCTGGCGGCAGCGGCGGCTCAGGCTCCCAGCAATCGGCTGTGCGCGACCTTGGGGAGTCGGAAGCAGAGGAAGCGACACGTCAGGTGGCAGTTTCAGGAAGGCACCCTGGGGGGCTCAGCAGGCAGGGTCTGGGGGCCGGACTACCCGACCCGGCCGAGTGCCCGCTGAACCTCAGACCCGGGAAGCTGGAGGGCAGGCCTCAGTACTGCGGCCCCATCTGTCACCTCAATGCTGGGAAGACGGGTGCCTGCTGGAGCCGCCCCCACCTAACTCGGGGGGGCCCGGGCGCTCCATCAGCGTTCCAGCCGACTCACCCACCGAGCTCCCCGTTCTCTGCAGGTGCTCTAGGACGGCTGCCTCCCTCGCTGGCAGGCGCGGGTCACCTGGGCCCCGCTAGCCCCCCGGCCACCGGCACGAGACGAGCCGCTCCCGGAGCCAGAGGAGCTCGCCACGCTCACCGTCCGCAGCTCGGCTCCCTGGGAAGCACATGAACAGCAGAACCTGCGCTGCCCTAGGACAACTGGATCCTGCCAGCAACAGCTGGAGAAGCCCGGGGCTGGTGGGCGAGGGGTCTCAGGCGGCCTGAGCCAACTGGCACAGCAGCCTGGAGGCAGAGGTGCTGCCCTGAGGTGCAGTGAGGGGCCTGGGCTCAGCGCGGTGGGCACCACCCGGGGGGCCCAGCCAGTGAGGGCGGGTGGGCCCCTGAGCCTCCTGCCCAGACCAGGGGCCACGACACAGCAGTCCCTGCACGTGACCTGGCATCAGGTGTCAGGTGTCAGGCGCAGGGGCAGATGGGCGTTGTGCCAGATGCGTGACAGGAGATGAAGGTGCGGGGCTGAGCCAGCCCCAGGCTCACGCCCCAGTGCAGCGTGAGTGGAAAACCAGAACTGCAGAGAAAGGACCGGAAGAGGCGCGGACGTGCACAGGGCTGTTTGGGGGCGGGACCGCGCGCCATGATCTCCTCTCCAGGTGCGGCAGCTTCTGCACGTGTGCCTGGTCCGTGTGGTGGCGCGCGACAGGGCGCCTGGCTTCGGGGAGACACGCTGGGGGCGTGACTCCAGCCTGAAGAGGCAGGAGAGGAAGCAGCAGCCCTCAGGAGCACAGGGCATGTGGGACAGACTGTTACTGACTGAACCAGGCCCCCGGGCCGGCCGTGAGACTGGACTGGTCCTGCAGGGGCTGGGGAGTGCCAGGCTCGGGCTGCAGGCAGGGACCACAGGCTGGGCCGGAGGCAGTGGGGCGCTGACACCGGCATCAACACCTCAGCTGGAGAGCCCCACAAAGCTTCTAGCAAGGTGATGTGGGAGACCACCCCAAAGAAGTGGTCCACACCAATGACGCCCACACCCTGTTCTCCAGAACCTAGGGCTATGTCACTGTACGTGACAAGAGGCATTTTCAGATGGGGACACATGTCCCGGATGAAACGATGGGCCTGGAGGCCTTATGGAACACGAGCGAGAGGGAGCTCTGACTTCAGAAGACTACAGAAGCAGATGGAGTGACTCACTCTGACCGTGGGGACAGACAGAGCACAGGGCTGTGAGCTGAGGCACGCAGCTGACTCTAGCCGCCAGAAACGGTCAGGAAGTCTCTGGAAGGAGCCGAAGTGCCGACACCTTGCCTCTAGCCCCATTCTGACTCTGGCCCCCGAGCAGAGTGTCTGGCAGTTGAGACTGTGGCCCGGTGATTCCCAGACAAGGGGCAGAGAACCTCTCTGAGGCCGCCCCTCCCCAGGGGAGGTGGGTGGCGGCAGCCAGGCAGGACAGGGCTAATCCAGGCGCTGGGTTTCACTGCAGCCACAGCTGCATTTTCCCACAGGCGAGGCCTCTGGCAGATGCTGAGGAAGGAAGAGGAAGTGCCAAGAGGGGCTGAGAAACCCCATGGAGCTGCCAACGAGTTCCGAGGAAAGGGACCTGCAGCTTACAGCTGACCTCAAATTTAAGGGGAACCTGGGCCTCCCTGGTGGCGCAGTGGGTTAAGCAATGCACTGTGAAGCAACTGCAGCACGAGTTCAATCCCTGCCTCCGGCCATGGAGGGGACCCACATGGCACAGCAGACCTCTCCTGTCTCCTAGCTGCTCTCCTCAGCAGTGTTTCAGTCCATCTGCCTGTTCTGTTCCCGGCTCTGTCTCTGGTGAATCCTCTCACCTCCCTGGACTCTGGCCTGTACCCCAGCTCTTGTATGCACAAATAAAATAAAATCTTAAAAAAAGTTAAGGGGAACCTGCAGTGGGGCTGCAGCTGCTCACCGGCCTTGCTGCGTGAAGCTCCCATTCACCCGGCCCCCAGCAGGACCCCAACCCCCTGACTTCACCGCGTCCTTGAGGCGGTCGGGGTGTGGCACATGGACAGACAAGAGGCCTCCATGGAACCCGGGCAGTTCTGATCCCGAGAGGCCCAGGCCCTGGGCTGGACCGCAAACCCCTCCCACCCCTCCTGTGTCGCACGCGGGCCCGCTGGCCACAGGGCGGACAGCAGGGCAGGGCCGGGCACGCTCCAGCCCCACCTCACACCAGACGGGATGAGGCCTCCTGCGCTCAGACGCGAGTGGGTAGGAATCCAGGCAGGAAGCCAAGTCCTGGGATCAAACTCTGCTTCTGCTGCTTCCTAGCTGTAAGTGGGTCCCTGGGCAGGTTATTACTGAACCTTCTAGGTCTCGGTTTCCCCACCTGAGATGAGACAACCGCCTCCCACCAAAGAGTAAACCAGAAGCCAAGTCCTGGCCCAGAGAAGGCCCCCACCGCCCCGCTGCCCCTGAAGCCCAGTCTGTGTTTCTCAGCGCCCACAGGGAGACCCCTCCTACCCGCGGCGCCGGCCCTCCCAGCCCCGCTTTCACAGGTCTCCTGCCCACACAGCCATGTGCTTCTAGGAGAAGACATGAGCTTGCGCCCCCACTGGGGTGCGCCTGGTCCAGGCTGAGGACCCCGACCCGCTGCGCGGCACAAAGTGGTGTTTCTGGGTGCGGGCTCCAGGCTGTGGCGTTCTCACCAAGTTTCGGGAGCTTCGGAGATGGCTGCCCCTACTCTCACTCACCACAGCCCGCACGCCCCTCCCCGCGAGGCCGCCTCAAGCGGGGCCTGTCCTCACCAGCAGCCAAAGCTTTGCCAAGCCTCACCTGCGTCTCAGCGCTCCACGCCCCAGCCCAAGAGCACTTTTGCTATTAATAAGCGGCAGCTAAATTTTTCCAGGAAAGCGCTTAAAAAGGCACTCTGTAACCAAATGAAGCCCACAGCTACCGTCTGTGGGAGTCGTGGGCGTCAGCAGGTCACGGCTGAGTAAACGCCGCTTCCTCGTCAGCCCTGCAGGCCAAGGGCCTATTAATAACGGACGTGCGCTCGCCCAGCCCTGCCCGGTGCACCTGACCCACTCAGAGCGAGCACCGGGGCAGGTCCAGTCACAGACAAGGACAGCGAGGCCCACGCAGGTCGCCTAAGCCGTGGCCCCTCACAGCCACCAGGGTCTCCAGACACAGCTGTGGGCGGGGCCGGCGGCAGAGGGCGGCTCACACGCAAGAGCAAGTCTGGGGCTTAGGGACCGGCGGGCGGGAGAGCAGAGCCCGGGCTCTCGCGTGTGCCCATGGTACGCGCCAGAGGCTGGCACAGCCAGAGATGTCGTGCCGACGGCTCGGACTACAGTCTGAGGGGGCTGCAGAGGGCGGGATGCCCCGTGGGGAACCTGACACAGCGGAGGGCCGACGGCCAGAATCCGTGTGTGGAGTAAACTGGAGGGCAGAGGCTGAAGGTCAGGCGGCTGCGAGGGGCTTGGGAGACTGGTTCAGGCCCAGAGCCGGAAGCCTGAGCCAAGACTGGGCAGAGAAGGGAGAAGCCCCATTTGGGAAATACCTAAGTTTGTACCAATATGCAATGTGGGGAGGGCTCTGCACGGTTCATCCCATTAGCAAAACCCCGAAACCAGGACACGGCCTCGCTCAGTGTTGGGGACCAACACCCGCTGTCCAGAGTCGGGGCAGGCACAGGACGCACTGTCCCCTTCTGCCAACAGGTGAGCTTTGCCAGGGAGCGGGTGGCACCGCACCGCCTGGAAAGGGAAGGGCTTGCCTGGGTCGGAGCCTCTCCTCCAGTTCCGTGTGGGCCACACCGCCACCGTCACCGCCCGGGGCTCCGGCCTGCAGAGCCTCCATCCCGCCGAGCAGGATTCTCGGCTTCCTCTCAAGCCCACTCAGAGCTGGGCTCCAGCGCAGGTGTCACCTGGAGGACTTACCCAGGCCTGGCACGACAGGGGGAGAGGCCGTCCGGGAGCAGGGGCGCACTGCCGCCTGCCGCACCACGCTCACTCAGGACGCCGCCACCTTGGCAGGCCGGGTACAGGCCCGCTCAGGACCCCGATGCGGGGTGGTGGACGAGACAAGCGGGAGCCCCTGCGCCTATGGTGCTTGGAAACAAGCCTTCCAGAAGGACGCCACAGTGAGGCGAGGCCACACGTCCCAGGAGGAAGCCGGCAGCAGCACAGGGAGAGAAGCAGCGCGCACTCAGGGTGAAGGGACTGGCAGCGGCCAGAGCCAGCGCACTGGGGCTGCACCGGGGAGCTGCTCGAGTCCAGAGCGAGGAGAACCACCAGAGGCGCAGGGCGGCACCTCGGGCACCAGCCCCCTCCCCACCCTCTCAGGCCTGCCCCTTGAGAGACCTGTGACAGGATGTCTCTCTGCGAAGAACATGGGTGCTCGGTCTTGGACCAAGAGGAAAGGAGAGATTAGGAAGGAAGTGGGTGTTGTATGTGGCCCCCACACTGTCCATGCCCGAACCCCAGAACCATGACCATGTGGCCCTCGCCCACCAAGGCCGACACGGGGAACTACCCTGACGATGTGTGGACCCTGACTGAAGGGGACCGATACGGAGCCGGGAGAGCAAAGAGGCGGCAGAGGGGTGGTGAAGGCGGGAGGCTGGGAGGGGAGCACTGGCTTCAGCACTGTCTCCAAAAGAAACGCGGCCCAGGACCCAGGCAGACTGCTGACCCCAGAGCCCTGAGGATAAATCCGGCTGCTGGAAGTCAGGCAGTTTGCGGTGACTTGTCACCACAGCAACAGGAAGCGAACACAAGGATAAGACTGGAGAAAAAGGAACAGGCGGGAACTAAAGCATGAGAAGCTGCCAGGAAACAGCTGTGGGTGGGGGGCTGAAGAGGGCGGGGGGCCCTGCACTGAGGCAACCTCACGGGGTGTGGGTGCACGTCACCAGCAAGGACGCCAGGTTCGCTGAGGAGCGGCCCCAAGGCGGCCGGGGGTGCGACGGGGATGGCAAGCCCCCGCAGGCAGAGCAGCCCCGCCGCACCACGGGGAAGCGCTGCCCTAACCACGTGCTGCCCACGACGCTCCTGCAGGAGGCAGCTCAGAGCGGGACATGACTTCTCTGGGGCCGTAGGGCAGCACACACTAGCCCCAAGACAGGAACAGCATCTTTCCCGGGCAGGGGAGGAGGAGAGATCAGAAATCAGTCTTGAGGAATGAGGGGGTTCTCCGGGCAGCCACGCGGCTGACGCAGTGACCCACACAGGCCAGTGCCCTTGCAGGCCCGCCCGGAGCGCCAGGCTGTGGGGAGCTGGGCCCAGAGGAAGACACCAAGCCAGCCTGTCCACCGCAGACAAGCTGGGGCTCCGTGTCTCTCCCCCGGGGACCCTGAGTGACCTTCCTCATGCATTTCTGGGGCTGACACGCTGCTCTCCCTGCAGCACACATTCTGGCCAGAGCACCCCACCCCCGGCGCCTCGACAGGGTCAGTAGCACGCTGGGCCTGCTGCAGGCTGGGGCGGGCGGTGGGCCTGCACTGCCCCTGGGGCCGTGGCAGACAGTGCTGAGGACCGGCGCCTTTTCTGCGGGCCGCCTGCTGGGTGCAGCCAGGAGGAGCAGGTGCTGCTGCCCACGGCCAGAGCTCATCACCTCCACCCCGGCCCTGGGGTCGCAGGCTCTGTGTTCATCCCGAGCCTCAATTTCCACAAGAAAAACAGGGAGGACGGCGTCTTGCGTGAAGGTGGAGTGCTCTGAGCCGCATCAGGCAGGGAAATGTCGGTTTCCACAAAAGCAGTTCGGGGATGGCCTCAGCCCAGGCTCTGGCAGTCAGCCACGGCCACCTGGCAGGCACTCCCGGCTGCCCCCCTGAATTGGTGTTACAGACCTGGAGGAAGTGCCACCGAGACTGAGACCAGAGGGAGGGAGCAGACGAGGAATAGGAGGAGGATGGAGGGGCTCTTGCCCTTGACCACCCTCCACCCGCTGGCCCAGCCGAAGTCTGACCCCAGGCAGCGCACGTGGCTGGCGGATCTGGGGCCTGAGCCGGAGCACGGGACACGGCCGCTCCCCTGGCCCGCTGCGGACACCACCTCCTCCGGGCTGTCTCACCAACTCAGCGTGCTCCAGCCCCACGCCCACCACTGCTCCTGGAGTCAAAGCAAAGTCCTCCAGCCCGCTGCAGGCACCAGCGCATAAGCAGCAAGGGCACAGCCGCCCAGACCTTGGTCAGGCCACAGCCCTGCGCTCCGGGCCAAAAGCTGTGATGGCCAGGCGCCGTCCCTGAGCGGGGGCAGTGAGGCGGATGGAGCGCTGCAGGGGCTGCGGGGGTCGGCTGCTGGCTAGCCAGAGCACTCGCCTGGGGAGCAGAGGAGGAGCTCCCGCAGGTGCCAGGCCAGGCCAACAGCAGAAGGGCCCCGACGGGGCAGCTGCACACACAGCCAGGGCAGGGCACCCTGTAAGTCAAGTCGCCCCTCAGAAGCCAGCTCCTCCCATACACAGGTGTCTCCCTTGGCAGGGGATGGGACGCCCACCTTTCCCTGCTGCCCTCCACCCCTTAAGCCGCAGGGGACTGTAGTCCTGACTTCCTGCAGACCTGGGTGGAGACAGACAGGCGGCCGTGGGGCTGTACTAACTGGCGTGCTCGCCGCCTCTACCTGAGGCTGAGGCTGGGGTCACGGGGCAGGACTGCGTACCTGCTGCCCAAGGTGCCCCCGCACCCTGTGCCTCGCAGCCCGTGACATCCTGGGATATTTCTAAAATGAAGCCAGCTGCAGCACGCCCACACGGGGCTACGTGCACAGGTGCACGGGGCATGCGGTGCCTCAGTCCTCGCCTGTGCCCCGTGCTCCACTCCCTTCCTTGGGGCAGGCCGTCCAGTCTCCTGGGCCTGTTTCCAGAGGAGACTCTAGAGTGCTCAGGCCAACGCTGGCTTGCACTCTCCCCCTCTCACACAGGAGGCTGTGTGCATGATATGGCTCTTTCTCCACTGCCGGACCGAGACCACTCAAGCGGCTGTTTGTCCTCACCCGGGGTGCCTACAGGGTACCAAGCTTCGCGGGTGCAGCCTTCTCGCTCTCCCTGCCCTGGGAGCACCACCTCTGGGAAGTGACTTCTGCTAATGAGCAGCTCCACTCTCCTGCCCGCTCCTGAGGCCTGGGGGTGCCCAGGAGCTCAGGTGCTGGGACAAACAGCGGGAAAGCAAGCAGGTGAGAACTGCCGGAAGAGAAGTCAGGGAAGGCCAGAAGAGACTGGCGGGTCCAGAACTACCCCTAACAGCAAGCAGTGGGCTCAGAAAAGACCCAGGAAGGCTTTACCGCGGGCCCCTCCCCTGTGCCAAGATCTGCTCCTTCCTTTCTCTCAACTTTTGTCTCAACTGCATTTTACAATTTTTTTTAAAAAAATTTTTTAAGATTTATTTTTTTTATTCATACAAGAACTGGGGTACAGGCCAAAAGTGCGGGGGTGAGATGATACACCAGAGACAGAGTGGGGAGCGGGGAGCAGAACAGGCAGACTGACTGAAACACACTGCTGAGGGGAGCAGCGGGCGAGGCAGGAGAGGTCTGCTGCGCCCTGTGGGTCCCCTCCCTGGCACCGACAGGGATCGAACTCGTGCTGCAGTGGCTGCGGTTTGCTTCACAGTGCGGTGCTTAACCCACTGCGCCACCAGGGCGGGCCGTGCATTAAATCTTTTAGAAAAAACTTTTTAAAAACTTAATTTATTCAACTGCATTTTCAACATTTAACAGTCGAACCGCACAACCAACACACGAGCCTCTAGGAGAGCCTGTGAGCGGCCATCACAAAGAAGGCCACACACCAGGAGCCCGGCCCGGCCCGGGGAGACACTCTGAAGTCCACGGTTCCAGACCACCTCAAGTCGCTCTGCTCCCTCAGGGCACAAGTCGCCTTCTGCCTGCCACGGCGAGTCCTCCAGCTGCCGCTCGCGCTCCAGGGACGTTGGCGCCACACTGCTTTACCCGCCTCTCCAGATGGGTACTCAGGAGGCGCCAGGCTTTTCCTTCCTACGGACAAGCCTGTTACAGAGCACCCTCGTGCCCCCTTGGGCACAGATGCAGACGCTTCTCGGGGCAGACCCCCAGACGACCTGCTTGCTCGGCATCCTCACGAGGTGGTTTTCTCAGGGGTCATCTACCCACCTGCCCTCTAACCTGCCCACACCTGTCTTTCACCTAACCAGTGGTGCCAGAGAGAACAGTTTCCCCAGAGCCCACCACTACCCAAGACCAGGAAACCTCTGCCAGCGAAGTACTATTTATTTTATTTTATTTTATTTTTTTAAAGATTTATTTATTTGGGCCTCCCTGGTGGCGCAGTGGGTTAAGAAACGCACTATGAAGCAAACCGCAGCCACTGCAGCACGAGTTCGATCCCTGCTGCCGGCCAGGGTGGG
>JAGFMF010011469.1:1049826-1072161 GCA_019455555.1 Galemys pyrenaicus
CTGCCTGTTCTCTCCCTGCTCTCTGTGGTGAATCCTCTCACCCCCCACACCTCTGGCCTGTACCCCAGTGCTTGTATGCATAAATAAAATAAAAATCTTAAAAAAAAAAAAAAACCCAAAGACACATGGAAGTGCAGAGACCACAGTGAAGTGCTCCAGCCCAGGGTGGTGAGGTCCCCAGAAGGACTTCCTGCCTGCAACAGGGAAGGTGGGGGAGAACGGGGCAAAGGAGCTGGGCAACCTCATTTCCAGGTAACATTTCAAGTCAGAGCTCCCCTACCTGACTGAAAAGGGGGCAGTAGAGCAAGGCCCCATCGTGCTGGCTGAGGCCAGCCACAGGGAGAGGATACCTGCAAAGCAGCCTCTTTTAATGAGTACAGATCTCCCCATTTTCCAGAGCTGGGCGACTGGTGAGAGGATGGGAGGACGCGGGCTGGACAGACAGAGGCCGAGGAAAGAACACTTGAAAGGCATAGGATGAACCACAAGGCCGGAGAGGCTGGCAGAGGGCAGGACGAGAGCAGGTGGGCAGGGCTGCTGAAAGGCTAGGGCCCACAGCACCAGAATGGCGCCTAGAACCGGGCGGTGGGAATGCGGGGGGGTGGGGGGGGGAGCGAGACCCTGGATCAGTGGAGGTGGCACAAGAATAATCTATCTGCGGGGCTCAGGGGTCAAGTGTCAGGGGCTCTTGCCAGGACCCCAGGAAGAAGAGAACGTTCCCTAACGCACCCGGAGCGCCCACCAGTAATCACACAGGCAGGGCAGGCACGTGGGGGCCTGGCGCGGGGCGTGGGCGGGCTGGAGTTGCCCAGGCCACCCCGCAGGCAGGCCAGGCCTGGCTGGAGCGCTGTGGGCGACGCGCTCGGATTTCAACCCGAAGGTTCTCGGGGCGAGGCAGCAGTTGGCGGGGAAGGCCGAGCGCGTGGCTGACCGGAAGTCGTGCAGCAGGGAGAGGAAACCCGGGCGATGGGAGCAGGTCTCGGGGACCGGTGGGGGTCGAGCCCCCAGAATCCGACAGGAAATCAGACCGCGGAGGCGGGGCGGGGCGGGCAGGACTCTCGCGGTCGGCAGGAACCAGGGACGGGGCTCCCCACTCAGAGGCGGGGGGGTGGGGAGCCGAACTCCCGGGGCCGGAGGAGGAGGGGGTTGAGGGAGGAGGGGTCGAATGCCCGGCCCCGGAGAGGTGGGGGGCAGGCCCGCCTCCCGGCTCGGGCCGCGCGGGGCGGGGCAGGGCGCGGAAGGATCCGGCGGGCCGTGCTGCGCCGCCCGGTATATCCGCGCCCAGTCCCCGGGGCCGCCGCACTCGCAGCTCACAGCCCGTCTCTCCTCATGCCGCCGCCGCCTCCGCCTCCGCCCGTAGCCCCGGCCATGGCGCTGTAGCCGCGACCCCTCCGCGCCCGACCCGTCTCCGCGCTCACCGCGCCTGCGCTCTCCACTCCCGCCTTCTTTCTTCAATCGAGGCCGCCGCCGCCTCTCCTTTCCGCAGCCATGGAGTGAGTAACCGCTCGCCCCTCCCTGGCCAACCGCCTTTCCCGCCCTTTCGAAGCTCGCGGCCCTCACGAGCAGACCTGGGGGTGGAGAGGCCGGAGTGAGGGATCACGGTCGCGCAGGCGCAGAAGAGGGAAGACGACGGGCGACGCGCGGTCGAGCATGCGCATTCCACCCGATTGGGGGCCGGGGGGGAGGGTGCGTTCTTTCGGAGAGGGAGGGATTCTCCCTGAACAATCGTTAGCGCGCAGGTGCGCGTGCGCGTCAGCGCGCTGGAGCTTTTCTTTTTTTTGGGGGGAGGGGAGAGAGCAAGCAGGCGCACGTGCGCACTAGCTCCCAGGAGGGTGTTGGCTTGAGGGAGCCTTTGGGCATCCCTGTGACGACCATGCGCTTTGGTTCTTGGCGCGAGACCCGCCTTGGAGGGTGGGAGATAGGAGGCAGCCCTGCGCAGCCCCCTCCATCCTCCTGGCTTCACATTACGCCAGCGCACGGCGATGTTTCCCGCCCCCCTCTTTTGTTCAAGGCCTGGTTTTGACTGACAGAATAGGAGGCGGGCTTAGAGGCAATCTTTCAGAAGGGGCGTGGCTAAGTGGGGTGGGGCTAGGCCCGTAGCCGCCGCGGTGGGTGGGGCTTGGGACGGGCCTTAGGGAAGGGTGTGCTTAAAGGAACCGTTATAGGGAGAAAGAGGCGGAGCTAAGGAAAGCAGTGGGGGCGTGGCCTGGAGGGACAAGCAAAGTTTAAGGGGAAGAAAAGTGGGATTTGTGTGGAAAACCTTGAAGAAGGGGCTCCACAGGCAACAGGAATTCCCCAGGGACTGATATGAGCTGGCATCTGGGGAGGGAGTGGGGCAAGAAGATATTTAAAGAAGGGTTGTGGCTGGGGTAAAATTCCTTGGGGTGGAGGTTAGGGGTAAAAGAGAGGAACTTAAAGAAAGTCCCTGGGGAGCTCATGAGGTTTCCACATTGGGGGAAGATGGGAGGTGCAGGTGGAAAGAGAATTCCCTTGGGAGTGGGTGAGGCTGGGCGATGGGGAGGGCGGGGGAGAGGGCAGGGCTTAGTCCCAGGTGGGGGTGGGGGCCGTGCTTGGTATCTCTGTGACGTTGGCCGGTGCTGAGGCTGGCCTCTGACCCCACCCCCTTCTGTCCCACACATGTAGGCCCTCCACTCCCACCCTGGTACCTGTCTTCGCCCAGCTGAGCAGCCTACGGAGCGCCCTCCCAGCCGCCGGTGCAGAGTCCTCCACCGCCATCCGCACCCAGCACCTCTGCTGCAGCCATGTCTCTGCTGGCGACCCTGGGGCTGGAGCTGGACAGGGCCCTGCTCCCAGCTAGCGGGCTGGGCTGGCTCGTAGACTATGGGAAACTCCCCCTGGCCCCTGCCCCCCTGGGTCCCTATGAGGTCCTTGGGGGAGCCCTGGAGGGCGGGCTTCCAGGTGGGGGAGAGCCCCTGGCAGGTAAGGGCGGGCATGCATGGGGGTGGGATGAGCTGGGGGTGGGCTGCTGAGGCGGCAGGGAGAATGCATCCACTCACTCCACACATACTTACTGAGGGCCTGTAATGTGCCGGGCACTCTTCAGGTACTGAGGGCACAGCTGGGAACAAGACGAACGTGATCCCTGTCCTGAATTCTAACTCCTGTGGGGAGACAGGTGATACATTGGGATAAGTGAGAAGCACGTAGCAGCTGAGCTAAAATGTGACAGCAGGGATCTAACTGGGTAACCAGGGGACCTTACATGGCATTTTGGCAGAGGCCTGAAGGATGGAAAGAAATAAGCCATGGACAGCCCCAAGGGAAGAGCTTATCAGGTGCCGGGAACAGCATATGCAAAGGCCCTGAGACAGGAATTCCTTTCCTCACTAGTGTATCCCAGCTGCCTGGCACATACAGGTTTCAGTAGTTAACGTGATTCAGATTGCTTTTTAGGAATGAGATAGAGGAAGTTGGAGGAACCCCAGGTATAGGAGGATGGAATGGTTGGCTCTTTCCTTGGTTAGGTCATCTGTTGGGTAATGGAGTCCTGGGTTAGCTGAGTGGTGGGCTGGGTGGTTAGGCGGCTCGCTGCTTTATTGGCTGGTTGATTCATGGGTTGATCGGCTGGTGGCTGGTGGCTTTACTCAGTGAATGGGGCAGACACAGTACTTGGTTGGGTGGAGGATCTGAAACTCAAGGAACTTAATGTCCCCTCCTCCAATCCCTCAGGTGACGGCTTCTCTGACTGGATGACTGAGCGGGTTGATTTTACAGCCCTCCTCCCTCTGGAGCCCCCCCTGCCCCCAGGTGCCCTCCCCCCGCCTTCCCCACCCCCACCTGACCTGGAAGCCATGGCCTCCCTCCTCAAAAAGGAGCTGGAGCAGATGGAAGATTTCTTTCTCGATGCCCCTCTCCTCCCACCCTCCTCCCCCCCTCCCCCACTGCCTCCACCAGCACCTGCCCTCCCTCTCCCCCTCCCCACCTTTGACCTCCCCCAGCCCCCTGCCCTGGACACCCTCGACTTGCTGGCCATCTACTGCCGCAGCGAGGCGGGGCAAGGGGATGCTGGGCTGGCACTGCTGCCCCAGCCCCAGCAGCCCCCTCCTCCACCTCAGCCCTCTCGCCCTGCCCCCTACCCCCATCCTGCCACCACCCGTGGGGACCGCAAGCAGAAGAAGAGAGACCAGAACAAGTCAGCGGCTCTGAGGTACCGCCAGAGGAAGCGGGCAGAGGGTGAGGCCCTGGAGGGCGAGTGCCAGGGGCTGGAGGCTCGCAACAGGGAGCTGAGGGAGAGGGCCGAGTCAGTGGAGCGCGAGATCCAGTATGTCAAGGACCTGCTCATCGAAGTGTACAAGGCTCGCAGCCAGCGGACCCGCAGCAGCTGACCAGGCAGGGGCTCTGGGTGCAGGGTGCTGGGCTCCGACCCTCCCGCTTCTCTCTCTGGGCCAGGGGAGGGAGGGGCCGTCCCCACCCCTCATCTTGACTGCAGCTTCATTCCAAACCTCTCTTTCTGCTTCTGCCTTTGTCTTCTTACCCATTTCTGAATTTGCAGCTGTCCTCCTCCCCAGAATCATACAATGCTTGGCCTTCATCAACATCTACACCCCTCAAGTAACAGCTGAGGGCGGAGGCCCCCAGGGAGTTTAGGGAGCAGGGGAGAGCTGGAAACCTGATCTTTAACAGGGAAGGGAGGCCAGGTACGCCTATGCAAATGACTATACAAATGAGTCCAGAGAGCCTTCTGCTGGGGAGGGAGGGCCTTAAGAAGGGACCCATGTCATAGACGCTGACAAGCCAAGGGACCTTGGGGGGAGGGGACCAAAAGAACAAGCCAAGTTCGCAGAGCAAGTGGATGTGCAGGCAGGTGGGGCGGCGGGCAGGGCAGGGGTGGCCACAGTTGGTGCATGTTCATTTTAGCTCTGGGGGGAGTCAGTGTTTCGTGAAGGTGTTGGGGGGAGGGGAGCTGCAGCAAGGTGGGTGTGGAGGTGGGTGGGATGCCGGAATTGTGAGTGCAAATAAAATGAAGAATTTCCTCTGGCCTGTGTGTCTTGTCTTTCAGGGAAGTTGGGGAGTGGTCAGTCTGGGCCAAGGACAGTAGAATGACAAGTGACACTGCCAAGGTCAAGGCAGGCCGGTCTCTAGATTCAGGCCGCTCATTGCTGGCAGAGACAGGGAAGACCTGCCCAGGCCTCAGCTCTGCATGGCGCTGGCCACACACTAAGGAGGACACCGAGTCAAGGGGCTGGGTGGCGGCCACACGTTTTGTGGGGTGCCCGAGGCTGGGAGAGGCGGGAGGCGGCCAGGTAGCCATGGCCGAGACAACGTGCTCCATCTCTTCAGAACTCTGTGGCATTCGCAAGCACTTTGCTTGATTATCTCAGTTAACGCGAGAGGAAGGGTGGTCCTTCCCTTGTGTGACGCTCCAGGCACTGGCTGGGAGGGGAAGAACTGGGTGTAAGGTATGTGCGAGGTTTCCTGCCTCCGTGGAAGTCAGATGCTGGCAGGGTGTCTGGCTGCTGTATCAGTTACAAGTGCTTTGGGCTGAAAGTAACAAGCAGGCTGGCCACAGGTGGCATGCACAGGGCAATTTTTCTAGACAAATTAGAGGGAGGGGGATGCTGGAGCCAAAATGATTCGCTTGATCTTTTCCTCAGGGCATCCAGATGAAGGCCACAGCTCCGGGCATTCTGAGTTCAGTATAAATGATTAAAACTTTCCCAGCAGATTGTGGTACATTTCTCCTTATATCTCATTGTCTAGAGGATGGACGTTCCTAGCTGCAAGGGAGGCTCGGGGTACTGGATTTGTCTTAGCGCTTAGAGTGGAGGTTAAAGGCTTGCAATGGGTTGCACTGAGGCAACACCGCTACTGTCAGGGTGGTGAGAACGGCCTAAGCAAAAGAAGTTGCAAGCTGCTAGGATGATTTGCCCCAACTGTTTGAACAAGTGGACTAAATAATGAACTGGACTGCTCAGAGTACCCTTGGTATCAACTCCCTTTGTGACTCATTCCCCTTCCCCAAAGCAAACCATGATGGGGTCTTCCGAAAACAAGGTCTTAGCAGAACTCTACCGCCAGGGGGCGCTCGCGCCACTGCATCGGGGTCTCCAAGGCAGTCCGACACCAGCACCGAGATGGTTTCATGGGTGTTTGCTCAAAACGCGCTTGGTAGCCAGGGAGAGAAAAAAAAGGGGAAGAAAAGATCGTGTGTAGTCCTAGAAATGATTTGAGTTGACACCAGCTCTTGTCACCCAGTAAATATTTTCAAGTCAAAGTAAGAGATTTGGGTGAAATCCCAACCCCCATTTTTACAGACACACATTTTTACATGCCACACACACACACACAAGCTGACATGCACAATGGGCTGTTTTTCTTAAATATTTATGCATACAAGAACTGGGGTACAGGCCAGAGATGTGGGGGGTGAGAGGATCTACCAAAGACAGTGGGAGCCAGAACAGATGGACTGACAAACACACTGCTGAGGGGAGCAGCGGGGAGGCAGGAGAGGTCTGCTGTGCCCTGTAGTCCCCTCCCCGGCCGGCAGCAGGGAGCTGCAGTGGCTGCGGTTTGCTTCATGGTGCGTTGCTTAACCCACTGCGCCACCAGGGAGGCCCTAGGCTGCTTTTCATTGTGAGTTTTGGGACAGACCCCATCTTCCTCTCCCAGGAAGGGTGACCCCTGCATCTGGGCAACTGAACCTGGTTTTCAGGCCAAGGAGACCCAGAGGTAATGCTGTCTGCAGAATAGAGAGGAGGTTCCATGTTCAGCTAGACCTTCCCTGACTTTGGGGTGACTCTTTGGTCCCCAGCACCTATTCTATGTCAATGCCAGGTAGCCCTGGGTCCCTGGGATCCCCTCCCCCAAAATTCCTGGCTATTAAACACGCTTACTTGATTTGAAAGAAGGGAAGTATAGGGAACCCGTTTTGCAATTCTGCTGAATTGAAAAATGCAGTCAGGGGCCTCCCTGGTGGCACAAGGGGTCAAGACGCAGCACTATGACGCTACCCGCAGCCACTGCAGCACAAGATTAATCCCTGGCCAGGGAGCTGACCCACAAGGCGCAGCAGACCTCTCCTGTCTCATATACTGCTCCCCTCAGCAGTGGATTTCAGTGGATCTGCCTGTTTTGCTCCCCGCTCTGTCTCTGGTGGATCTTCTCACCCTCCGTCTGGCCTATACCCCAGCTCTTGTGTGCATAAATAAATTAAAAAAAAAAAAGATTCAAACAGACAAGGCAGAGTGAGTCACTGACAGAAATGTGGGTGTCCCTTCCACAGAGCCTGTCCCGGCCCCCTGTGAGGGCTGCAGTCCATGGGATCCACGGCCACGTGGCTGGCTGAGTAGTGATGGTGAGAGAAGACTGGCAGGGAAACAGTGACCTTGAGTGGACACGCCAGACGTGGGGAGCATGCTCTGTGGAGGCTGTGAGGTGCCCTGGGGTACTCCCTGGGCCAAGAGCCATGGCTGAAAAGTAAAGGGAAGAACCACTCAGAATGAAGGAAGTGATACTTCCCTGTGCAGCTCCAGATTCTGCCGGGCCTGTGTCCTTTCCATTTGTGGTACTCAGCAGCACAATTTTCCTGTCAGCAACTTTCAGCTGAGATGACCTGGGGACATGCAGGGATGCCCTGTCCCTCTTGGGAACAGATACTTTAGGGGGTTGTGAAAACAACAGTGAGGGCCTCCCTGGCGGAGCTGTGGGTTACGCACCACACTATGAAGCAAACCGCAGCCGCTGCAGCACGTGTTTGATCCCCAGCCAGGGAGGGCACCCACGTGGTGCAGCAGACCTCTCCTGCCGCGCCCACTGCTCCCCTCAGCAGTGTATTTTAGTACATTTGCCTGTTCTGCTCCCCACTCTGTCTCTAGGGAACCCTCTCACCATCCACACCTCCCTAGTTTCTGTATGCATAAATCTTTAAAAAAGAAAATAACAGTGAGACCTGACTGAGGTGACCTATGGGAACCCCATGCTGGCCTGACCCCAGGAGGAAGTTCGAAGCCCTCACCGAGGTGAGGCTGGCCCCATACCTCGAAGGGATCCTGCAGAAAGCCCATGCGCCTGGGAGGAAATGAAATCTGCCACCTCCCCCTGCCTGATGCCAATGCAGGTGCATACAGGAAGATCAAAAGGAGTCCCTGGCCAGGAATCTCCCAGCAGGTTGGCATCAAGTCTGGGGTTCCCTGGGGACGCAGGGGTTAAGGTACAGTCAAAAATCTACATGTAGGGTCTCCCTGGTGGCGAGGCAGGTTGAGCGCCACACTGTGAAGCATCCGCTGCCCTGCAGCACGAGTTCAATCCCTGGCCAGGGAGGGACCCACATGGCGCAGCAGACCTCTCCTGCCTCCCCTCCCCGCTGCTCCCCATAGCAGTGGATTTCAGTAGATCCTCCCGTTTTGCTCCCCACTCTTGTCTGTGGGGAACCCTCTCATTCCCCAAAGCTCTGGTCTACACCCCAGTTCTTCTACACAAAAAAATGTAAACAGAAACATCTAGGCCCCTCTGGACACTCCCCTTCTTGGTATCTATCCACAGAATATGAAGTCAACACAACACCAGTATGTTCCACCAGGCTCAGAGCAACGTGACTGACAATAGCTGGGACATGGAAGCAGCCTAAATGCCCATCGGGAGACAGATGGATCAAGATGTGGTGTATTCACAACATGGAGTACTATACAGCCATTAAGAAAAGATGTGCTGCAGCCCTTTTCAACAAAGTTGAGGGAATCTAAGAGAATTCTATACAGCAAAGTAAGTCAGACTGATTAAAAAAATAGACATTAACAAGGCAGACCATCTGATAACAGAACACTCTCAAAAGCCAGTGGGCATCAATGAATGTCCTGAGGACTCTGAAGTTAAAGAGTAGAGTGAAAGAGACAGGTATAAAAATGGTGATGGGGGGAAAAGATCAGCAAAAAAAGGGCTCAATAAATCTTGATAAATAAAAAAAAAAATCAAGGGCTCCAAATCCCAGGATGATATGAGACAGGATGAAAATGAATGTTTTTCAAAGTGTCCTTGTCACAGAATCATCACTATTTGACTGGCTTGGTACTCCTGAAAGCATCATTGCGAAGGTGTGTCCTTGCCCGAAGGGCTCAGAGCTTGCCCGAAGTTAGAAGCCTCTTCCTTTGTGGGTGTTTGTTCAAAACCTTTGCATACAATGCTTCAGTGCTGCAGCTGCCCAAGACAATAAACAATACAAGACAATAACCCTAACTCAAACTCTTCCAAGGAAAGACTAAAGAGGATGAACTGGGGACACTGAAACGCCCTTTCAAATTTCAGGGAGTCACAAAGGATCACGTGGATGCATAGCAGGAAGAGCTGACCCACACAGTGCAGCAACTTCTGTCTTACGCGCTGCTCCCCCAGGGTGTACCCCACACCTCTGTCCTGTACCCCAGTTCTTGTGTGCATAAATAAATAAATATTTAAGGAAAAAAAGGTTTGCCTGTTCTGGACAGTCCACATAATTGGGATCCTGCACTATTTGGCTTTGTGTGTCTAGCTCAGGTCACTTAGTATAGGATCAATGGTTCGCTCCTTTTCATGACTGAGTAATATTCCACAATATAGGATGAATCACTCTTTTTCATGGTGTTTTACATTTGTTAGCTAAGGTCCAATCTCTTAAGTTTGTTGTTTTTTTTTTAAGATTTTTATTTATTTATGCATACAAGGGCTGGGGTACAGGCCAGAGTCCAGGGAGGTGAGAGGATTCACAAGACAGAGCCGGGAACAGAACAGGCAGACTGACTGAAATACACCGCTGAGGGCAGCAGCGGGCAAGGCAGGAGAGGTCTGCTACGCCATGTGGGTCTCCCCCTTGGCCGGCAGCAGGGATCGAACTCGTGCTGCAGTGGCTGAGGTTTGCTTCATGGTGCGCTGCTTAATCCACTGCGCCACCACGGAGGTCCCAATCTCTTAAGTTTGACAGGGGTGGGGAGTTCCAGTCCCTCACAGCTGCATCAAGTTCTGCCTCTCAACTTGCCAGAGCCTCAATTCTTTCTCTGTACACAAGTGGGGGCAGGATGAGGGTGGGAAGAGGAGTGAGGACCTGTCCTGAGGTTGAGAAGGCCAGATGGGTGGTGGCGTTACACTGCGTGATTCAAAGGTTCAGCCCTCAGTGTGTGATTCTTTATCTCACTAGACTTTACCTACAAAAGACCTGTCTCGCCCACTGCTTCTCTTAGAGGTGTATTTCAATGAACCGGTCTTTTCTGTTCTCACAAGCACACACACATTAGAAGGTGAAATTATTAAGCATTTCAAGAAGGCGATTTCGGAACAACAAACCCCAGTTGTGAGGCCCTTCTGAGATGGGACCTCACAGTCGCCCTGATTTTCACTGTGGATGCAGGAGCCTCAGACTGGGTCCCGAGATGGGCAGGGAGGCCTAGGGGGTGCTGGGTTTGGAGTTCCCGGATGGCAGGACTTGAATGATCTGCTTGCCTCTTTGACCCACCCCTGGAGCAGATGTTTGCTTGGAAAGTGAATGAATGAGTGAATGACTGAAAATGTGAATAAATGGGTGAATGGATGGATGGAGGGTGGACAAATGGGTGGATAAATGGAAGCCTGGTTCCAGCACCTCACCCAGAGCCCTGATTTGCTTATTTCCACTGAGAGCTCCACTTGTGGGATGCCCCTCCCCCCAGGCTGAAAGAGGTGCTTCCTTCCTGGTTTGGAGAAAGTCCCACAGTCCTCTGCCATGCTGTGTCCATCTGTGAAAGGGGAAGTGGGAAGAGGGAGCCGTCCAGGACATATGTGGCTCTGAGGTTCCCTTTTGTGGATGGTCCCTGTCTCCTCCTCCCTGGACGGTTCCTGCTGGAGCCTCTGCAGTCTCGAGCCGCCGCAGACAGCAGCTGGCCCCAGGACAGGGCCAGCCCCTCGGACCCGAGATGCTGCTGCTGCTGCTGCTGCTGCTGCTGCTGCCCCTGGTGTGGGCAGGTGAGTGGGGTGGGGACCAGGGCGGTCTGGGCAGGGGCTGGGCTGGAGGCTCAGCTGAGCCTCTGTGTCTTCCAGGCTCCCTGAAGGCCACCGCAAGGCATGAGCTGCATGTGCAGGCACCCACCTCCGTGACGGTGCAGGAGGGGCTGTGTGTCCTCGTGCCCTGCACGTTCTCCTCCCCCAGGGGTGGCCAGGGCCCCACGCATGGCTCCTGGTTCAAGAGCGGCTCTCCGGATGTCCTTGTGGCCACAAACTACCTAGGCAAGAAACGAAATAGAAACACCAACCCCTCATTCCACCTCGGGGACCCCGCGGCCAATAACTGCACCCTGGCCATCACCAGCCCCCAGAAGGAGGACAGCGGAGAGTACTATTTCTGCATGGACAGAGGCAAGAACAGAACCCACTGCGGAAGGCACATGCTCACGGTGCTCGTGAGAGGTAGGGGCAGCCCAGAAGCAGACCCCGAGACAGTCCTCAGCGTGGGGGCCCCTCCGCCCGTGTCTTCAAGGGGCAGGGGCATGCCCAGCGCGGCCGAGTGTCCTTCTCGCTCACAAGTGGACCCCGCCCTCTCCCTCCAGAGCTAACACAGGCCCCCAACATCGAGGTCGAGGCGTCCCTGCAGGCCGGCCGCCCCAGCCTCCTGACCTGCTCCTTGCCAGGGGCCTGTGCAGGCCTAGTGCCCCCCACCATCTCCTGGACCGGGGCTGCCCTCAGGCCGGGCTCGGCGTGGCACGACTCCGCAGAGCTCCAGCTCACCCCGCGCCCGCGGGACCACGGCACCCACCTCACGTGCAGGGTCAGCCTCTGCCGGCCTGGCGTGAGCACTGAGAGGACCCTCACGCTCAACGTGACCTGTGAGTGGGGCTTCGGGGTGGGCGGCGCTGGGCTGCAGGCGGCCACAGGAGCTGGGTGGCTTCGCTGGTGGCTTCTGTGCCTCGGGGTGGCAGCAGAGGCGGCCGCGACTCAGGCCAGCGCGCCTCACGTTGTCTCCCGGCCCCAGACGCCCCACAGAACCTGACCGTGGGCCTCCTGCGAGGAGACTATGCAGGTAGGTCGGCGCAACCCCGGTGGAGGGCCAGCCCCACGCACGGGCGGGAGCAGGGAGGGCCCGCGGGGAAGTGGGACCTGCCCTATCAGCCGGGCATCTGGCCAACCAGAGCGGGTTCTGAGGGGACCGGCACGGGGCCAGCGTGGCCAGAGCGAAGCCCCTCTCTGCAGCCCTGAGCCCCGGGGACCGGCCCCTCCGTCTGGCCTCAGGGGAGCTGCCCCGGGAGGCGGTGCCGTCTGCTCTCAGGCGCATTTGGTGTCACCTTATTTTCACTCGAGGAGTCACCGGCAGATAAGCTCCACGACCTCACGTGCTGCCATCACACACCGGGGGTGACTTGTCCTTGCGGGGGGGTCACGGGAAGGGCCGCACACACCTGGGAGAGCAGGTTGGGCCCGGGCTCCGTGGCACAGCCCCGGTTGCTGGCCACAGTGACTAGGCCACGTGTGGCCGGGGCCTCGACGTGCTGCGGGGACACGTGGGGAGGGGCGGCTGCACCCAGCTCGTGAGCCCTCCCGCCAGCCGGGGGAGCAGCTCAGCGGTGCTGACCCCGCCTGTGTGGACACCCAGTTCCAGAACCTCTTCACCCCCCAGAGCCCTGCCCCGGCCACCGCCTCCGCTTTCCGACCTCACGTATGAGGCCCGGTGCCCCCGCGCAGTGGCGGGCCCAGCACTGGTCCTCATGACCGACTTGCTGACCTCACACGTGGCTCCACGGCCCTCAGGGGGTGGGCTGGGCAGGACCCGCTTCCTGTTAACGCTGAGTAATACTCTGCTGCGTGGAGCGACCACTGTGGGTTTGTGTCTTGAATGTTGGACGCTGGGTCTTCCCCTCGTGGCTCTGTGACGTGTTCTCAACAGCCACACGCAAGTTCCTGAAGCTCGGCTGCTGGACTTTGGGGGTCTGATCCCTGGAGTGGGTTTGCAAGGTCGGGGTCTCCTAGATCTTTCTGGGGTGTCACACTTGCTACAGCGACACTGTTCTCTGCCCCTGGTGATGGACAGGTCTCCTGAGTAACGCAGCAGGAGGGCGTTCGCCCTCGTGCGAAGGTGGAAGAATCACATGCAGGCGGGCAGGGGGGTGTGCAGCGGGCAAGGGCCGAGATGCCCGGCGTAGCCCCTGCGTCTTCCATTTCAGGACCTTGCGGAGATACAGCTTCTGAGCAGGGAGGTCACGGAGGGGTGTGAGGCCCGCGCTTCAGCTGCTGCGGGCATGCCCGGGGCTGGGCCGGGGCTCTGAGCCCCACGCTGTGCTCTCGGTTCTGTGCCAGGAGCAGCCCTGAGCAGCATGGCCCCCTCCAGTCTCCGTGGGGTGCTTTACATGGCTCCGGGAGGCCACACGGGGCCGTCCTCACCAGCTCTCGTGGGAGGCGGGGCACTGGGGAGACGTCCTTCTGAAACCCCTGTCCTCCGTGTTGAATGCCGGGTGTCCCCTCACCCCAGTCTCTCCCGCCCCCTCTCCTCCTCTCTGTCCATCTCTCTGACCGCTCTCTCTTTCCAGAACTCAGGGGCCTGGCAAACGGCTCATCCCTTCCCGTCCTGGAAGGGGAGTCCCTGCGTCTGCTCTGTGCCGCCGACAGCAATCCACCGGCCAGGCTGAGCTGGGCCTGGGGGAGCGGGGCCCCGGCCACCCCCCGGCCCTCCAACACAGGGGTCCTGGTGCTGCCCCACGTGGAGTTTCGGCATGAAGGCGAATTCACCTGCCACGCTCAGCACCCCCTGGGCTCCCAGCGCGTCTCCCTGCACCTCTCTGTCCAGAGTGAGTGGGGGAGGGAGGCACCCTGGGTCCTGGGAGGAGAACGGGCACCCTGGGTCCTGGGAGGGGAACGGGCACCACTGACTCCCTCCCCTCCACCCTCCTCACAGGCCCCCTGCAGCTGCTGGGCCCCTCCTGCTCCCCGGAGGACGAGGATGCGGACGGGGGTCTGCTCTGCAGCTGCTCAGCCCGAGCCCGGCCGGCCCCCGCCCTGCGCTGGCGCCTGGGGGAGCAGCTGCTGGAGGGGAGCAGAAGCAATGGCTCCGTGGAGGTCACCTTGGACCCCTGGGGGCTCTGGGCCAACAGCTCCCTGCGCCTCGGCGGCCGGGCGCTCAGCTCCGCGCTCACACTCAGCTGTGAGGCCCGGAATGCCCGAGAGGCCCGGAGCGCCGCCCTCCTGCTGCTGCCCCGGAGAGCAGGTGGGGCCGCGGGGTGGGGCTTGGGGAGAAGGGGCCCCCAACCTGAGAAAGTGAAGCTTGATGGGTGAGGGGTCTCGCTGGAGGGGGCAGAATCTGGTCTTGGGTTGGAGGAGGGCTGACAATGACTCCCTGGGATGTGGGGGGGGGGCGCAAGGGGCCTGGGGCCTGCGGGGGAGTCACCCCACACCGCACCCATTTGCAGGGAAACCAGCACTTGGGAAAGAATTTGTTCTGGGGGCTGTTCTGGGAGCCGGTGCGGTGGGCCTGCTCGCCCTCTTTTCCGGCTTCATCTGCTTCCTGTGAGTGTCACCTGGGGGTGCGAGGGCAGGGGTGCGGGCCGGCAGGGCTGAGTCCTGGCACCCCAGCAGGGATGACTGTGGACAGACAGCCAGAGGGTGCCTGGGCCCGGCTGGTGGAGCAGCACAGGGTGTGTCCCCGGGCCAGCCATCCGCGCGGGTGCCCCATCCCGCGAGAGGAGCAGCGGGCCAGACTCCGCCTCCGGCCTTACAGGCCCAGGCGGTGGGGCCGCAGAGCCAGCACTGAGGGCCTGGCCTCTTTCCCGCCCGCCCAGAGTGAAGACCTGCAGGAAGGCGGCCCGCAGAAAGGCAGCCCCCGAGAAGGCAGCCGCCCCCACCACTCTGGGTCCTGTCTCCTGGGTGAGCACGGAGCCTCTGAACACGGGACCCCATCTGGCCACCTCCCTGGGGTCTTGGTCTCGGTCCGCGTGGACCCCACGCCCCAGTGCAGTGTCCAGAAGACGGCGCTGCTCCCCACCCCACCAGCCGGGGTTCAGAGCCAGCTCGACTAGCCCTCCCTGGCCTCCTCATCTCCCTGACCCTGACTGCGTCACCCCCGCAGGACCCAGAGAGCACACCCAGCAGTCACCGTCCGCACAAAGCCAGGGGGCCCCAAATAGTCCCCACACAGTCACCATCCGCACAAAGCCAGGGGTCCCGAGTAGTCCCCACCGTCTACACCCTCGCTCTCACACCAAGGGCAAGGCTGGGGTCCCCAGGCGGGGTCAGTTCCTCACTCACCAGGATTCAGAGCTCAGGGCGTTGCGCCCACAGTTGGGGTTTATTACAGGGACTAAGACTAAGGTGGGGGCAGGGGAGGCCAGGCCCCAGTGTCCCCTCCTCCCTCCCTGTGGAGGCGCGGGCGGGGCCTCCTCTTCCTACCCCCACTTCCTTCCCCCTCCCCCTCTCCCCTCCCCTCCCCCTCCTCCTCGCAGTGACCTGTGACCACAGTGACCTGTGACCAGTGACCTGTGACGTGGGCCTGGAGCGCTGTCCACTATGGAGGCTCAGCCAGCTGGGGTGTCGAGGTTTTTAGGGACCCTTCACAGAGGTGGGGAGCCTGAGCCATGGACTGACGTTCAGAGCTCAGGCCCCAGGGGCCAAGCTGCCACCTCAGGGCCCACGGCCCACCAAGAGCCACGGTCGCGCAGGTCCCCTGGGGGTGCAGGCCCCAGTGAGCAGACACCCCAAAAGAAGGATGCTAGGGTTCCCTACGCGGTTTGCGCGACAAAGGTGAAAACTTCAGTCGAGCCTTTGAACTTCGCGCTCAAAACACAGTTCTGTGGCCATGTTTGCCTGAACCCACTCTCTTGTCTGAGGTAGCCCAGACTCAGCAGGCCGCCCCCCAGCCCCCCGCACAGCTGCTTACAGGCGCTGCCGCCCAGGGGGCTGCACTCAGGCCTAGCCAGGCGCTCAGGGTGTGAGCTCGGGCCCCCACTTGGGCGCAGTTTCTGCATCCTGAGTGGAGTGTCCCCGACGCGCTGTCGTGAGGCGTCTGGGCGACCGGCCATGACCCACGGGCCCAGCGTCACCACGCGCAGTCTCTGCGGAAGGACGCATTGATCTGGCCCCCGCCCTGCCCTTGTTCCTGGGATGAACGAAGACAAAATGTTCTGCTCCAGGTTCTTTGCCAGACCCATTAGCCCGCCTTGACCCCTCTTTCCCCTCCACGCAGGGTCACCAGCTGGAGGACCAGCCCTGCGGCGCCCCTGAAGCCCCTGAGCCCGCCCCCGGCGAGGGGGAGGAGGTGAGGGAGGAGCGGGACCTCCACTACGCCTCCCTCAGCTTCCTCTGCCTGAGGCCCCTGCAGCAGCCCACAGAAGAAGCCACCACGGAGTACTCTGAGATAATGACCTGCAAGTGACGACCCCCAGCCCCAAGGACCTCCGGCTTCTCAGGGAAGGGGAGAAGCTTTCTGTGCCAACGGGCTGCCCCGGGGATGGTGCCCCCTGCACCAGGATGGGCGGAGCTGTGCTTGGACTTCGTCCCATCTCGGACCACTCGCGTGGGCTTGTGCCAGTCTCGTTCCTTCTCAGCCTCCCCTTCGGTAAGACGGACACAATAGACCTAACACAGGGCGCTGTCAGGCATCAAGGCGAGAGGAGCAGGAAGCATCCTGGGGAGTCTGTGCCAGAGCCCCTGCCCAGTCACAACCCTGCCCAGTCGGTGTCAGTGAAACCGAAGTTAAAGGATTAAATTGCTCAGACTCTAGAGCACAAAATAACAAACAAGTCATCTAGACTTCTCCATGGGGGTCAAGGCTGCCTGAAAGGATTCAGCTGAGCATGTGCACAACCGCTAACCTCCACAAGCCACCTCAAGGCCCAGGTGAGGTGGGGGTGAGGGGGCTGAGGGGCAACATGAGAAGAGGGTCCCATCAACAGAAATTAAATATCCAGTTCTCTGAAGAAAGACCTCCTCTTACTCCTCGTCACTTGCCAGTGAGCTTCAGCCACAAGTCCCTTCAGTATCAAGGCCCTTCCCTCTGCAGCACAGGGAGGCAGGTTTGAGTTTTCCTCCTGTCTCCTTGCCACTGACTTGCAATAAAATTCTTGTCTCAGAACCTGCTGTCATGGTCTCAGCCCACAGGCACGCCGGGCAGCGGGCCCACAGCTCAGCGACAAGAGGGGCCCGCCACCCTGACCAAAAGGGGCCCACTCTGGAGGGCTGTCCCAGCTCCAGGGGTCCCCGGCTCTGGAGCCATGCTGGCTGTGGCTGCTGCTGCTGGGCTGCTCCAAAGCCCCCTCTACCGCCCCTCAGCAGACACCACCCCAGGGGCCTACTGGAGAACCAGCAGGCTGGCCTCTTAGAGCACACTTCTCGGAAAGCCAACCTGTGCATCTGGCCACACCAAAAAGTATCTTCACTGCTCATCTGAAATAAGGATCATGTAGCTGAACCACATACCTCTTTCTTCACTCCTAGGTCCCCGGTGCTTTGAGTCTCCTTCACACTTGCTTCTTTTTTGCAGAAGGTGCTTACAGGGTCCCGTGCAGCCACAGCCTATGTTCACAGCCTATGTCCGCTGACATCATAATGTACTTTTTACAGTGTTCACATCCAACTTTTCGTGTGCTTTGTCCTTTTTAAAGATTTATTTATCATACAAGGGCTGAGGTACAGGCCAGAGACGCAGGAGGTGAGAGGATTCACCAGATAGAGTGGGGAGCAGAACAGGCAGATCCACTGAAACACACTGCTGAGGGGAGCAGCGGGCGAGGCAGGAGAGGTCTGCCGTGCCATGTGGGTCCCCTCCCTGGCCAGGGATCGAACTTGCACTGCTGTGCCGCAGATGCTTCACAGTGTGGCGCTCAACCCGCTGCGCCACCAGAGAGGCCCTTGTGTGCATTTTTCTAATTAAACTTCGTGAGTTCTTTCTTTCCCCCCATGAACAAGGAAGCATACGCAACACTGGCATTACAGGCCAATCTTTTGACTAGGTGTTGGCGTGAATTTAACGATGCTGGTAACTGCTCTTGAAGTCTGATTTGCTGAAACACTCAGTTCCATCGTCCATGGCACAACTTACTTGGCCATTACTCAGCATCATGTTGTATCTCCTGATCAAGGCCTTTTAAAAGGTGTTCCTGACCAAACAGCCTTGCTGTCATTTTTCATTCCCTTGTGCAACACTTCAACACCACACCTGCCTCTGTGTTGGCAGAGGTATTTAATAGTGCCGACGTGCGAGAGAAACAGTCTTCCAGGGCTAAAACCTCCCTCAAGAGCGCAGCATGCCTCTTGAATGTCGCTCTAATGATCTGTTCACTTCAAAATTTCTTTCCTGGTTTTATGTCCTGTCCCTTTGAAGAATCACCTTGACACTTAGAGGTACATTTTTCATCAACTCTTGAATATTTTCAATGCGTCCTTGTAAGCAACAGAGCCCTGAACATTTTTGCTTTTTCAATTTGTATCATCCTATTGCTAAGCAGATAGTGAATTTTTTAAAAAGATTCATTTATTTATGCACACAAGAACTGGGGTACAGGCCAGAGGTGTGGGTGTGAGAGGATCCACCAGAGACAGAGTGGTGAACAGAACAGGTAGATCAACTGAAACACACTGCTGAGCAGAGCAGCGGGCGAAGCAGGAGAGGTCTGCCGCGCCATGTGGGTCCCCTCCCTGGCCGGCAGCAGGGATCGAACTCGTGTTGCAGTGGCTGCGGTTTGCTTCATAGTGCGTTGCTTAACCCACTGCGCCACCAGGGAGGCCCCAGATAGTGAAAATGTTAAGAAAGACACTAGGCTTCACTCTGTGGCTTATTTTGCAAAGTCCAGAACTAAAGTATGATGTCAGTGCCTCATTTGTGAGACCTACTGGGTTTTACTGAAGAACTGGAAGACCACAGAATTGTGCAAATCCTTTAAAATCACGAAGTTGACAGTAAAGCTTCCTGATAACTACTTCGAAGTGGACAGAAAAGTTGCCAGCAGGCTCTGAGCAGCCTGACACAGAAAACGACGCTCCCACAGCACCACTCAGCCTGTGCTTCTACTTCCCACCAGCACCCCTCCAATTCTGTATTTGTGGGATCACATTTACAAACACGCCCAAAGAAGCAGAAGTGTTCTCATTAACTTCCAACTCAGTGAAAGCTGTTGCACGGGTTTGAGGTCTCAGCTGTGAGGGATTTACTGACCGCCGCCTGAGAAGCAAGTCTTTTTCTCAAGGAAGGTGCTCTGCAAGCAGCGGAGAACCATCTGTCCTTGCTGGCTGCGCAAGGCACCGTGCGTGGAGATGTGCCCACGCCTGCCTCGGCTGAGGACCCAGGGTGTCCTGCAGTGAAAACGGATTCTTAGACACAGACCAACCAACCACGACCACTGTCGTCATCAAACACCCAAGGCACAGCAGCCCGGGGCTTCGGCCGGGGACAGGGCTGGATGAAGGGGACACAGCTGGCTCCAACCCCGGTAAATGCACAGGCAGGAGTATCACCCCTGGTCCTCTGGGCCATGAGATTCTCCTCTAACTTCAGGAAAACACCCAGGGGTGGGGGGTGGGTGGGGGAGCCTCCCAAGCAGGCTCAGGAGACAAGGTGGGTTTGGAGAGAGTCGAGGGCCAGCTCCGCCCTCCCTGCTCTGCTGGCCTCCGGTTCTCCTGTGAAGGGAGGACGAAAAGATGAATGAATGGAGGGATGGGTGGAAGGACAAATGTGTGGTTGGATGGACTGTGGAAGGCTGGATGATGGGCGGGTGGATGGACGGGCCAGCAGGAGAATGGCTAACGCGCGTTATGAGAAAGAAAGCTGAGGGAGGGAGGGAGGGAGGGAGGGGTGGAAGGCTAGACAACCGGAGAGAAGTAGGGATGGGTGGGAAGGGGACGCATAAATGGATGGGTAGGTGTGAATACACGAGGCAAAGGGCAGGGGCTGCACGAAGGGTTGACGGATGGGTGGACGGCAGAAAGGAGCTAAACTTCTCTAAAGGAAACTTCTCCTGCAGACACTGGACTCTCTCAGCTCCAATGAAGCCATTTATGACCAAAGCACAGTGTCCCAGCAGCAGGGAGGGTCCGACTGAGGGGTAGGTCCCAGCCCTGTCCCAGAGAGGGTCGTCTCCATCCACGGCGCCAGTGGTTGGTGCAGGTGACAGCGGGAGGGACGGGCCGGACAGCTAGAGGAGGACGTCATAGTGTTCGAGCCGAAGTGCGAGTCTGCTGATGCTAGTGGTGCCTGACGAAGAGCCAGGAGTGCACACTGAAGGGAGCGTTCTAGAAGCCGATCTGTGATTCTACAGCAGGTTAGAAGTCACATTTTCTTGTTTGTCTTTTTTTTCTTCAGACTGCCAGTTGAAAGTTCTGGAAGATAGGAAAACCAATTCTTAGCACGTGGAAGGTGTTCTCCAGACCCGAAGCCAGTCATGCCTAGAGCACCCCTACCTGGGAAGTTTCTAGCTACAGGGCCAGTCAGAACCACTTTGAGTCAGGTTTCTGCTACTTGCCCCTCCTGGGGGTTGGAAGTTTAGAGAACTTTTTGGGCAAAGCCAGTCTACCTGGGAAGTTGCAGGAAACATTCAGGGGCACTGGGGCCGGGGGGAGGGGAAGAGGGCTTAGGGCGCACACTCTTCCCACCGGAACCCACCTATGGCACCATCGGGAGGTCCATGGGGTCGTAGGGCGAGACCCGGTGATCCTGCAGCAGGGCTTCTAGATTGTTCCTGAGGAGGGTGTAGGGCGGTTTCTCCTCGTACTTGAGGGCCATCACCACCTTCAGGTACTCCTGCAGGGTCTCTGCGGTCAAGACACCCCCAATCACGTGAGAGGCCGGAGAGGGGTGGGCTCGGAGGCCTCACGCGTGGTGCCCTCAGCTGGGTGCTTCCTGTCTGGCACTGCCGACACTCGACCGTCTATGAAACTTACATTCTTGGGGACATCAAACACGCACGGCAGAGGGTGTCAGGATACCACGAACCCCGAGGACCCATCGCCCCAACGTGACACAATCAAATCACAGTCAGCATCGTTTCTCCCGCCACTCCCTGGCCCCGTCACCGTGCAGTGTCTCAAACGGGCAAGCACTCAGGCCGGGAGGGGCCAGAGGGTAGCTACTTCCAGTTTTGTGGGCCAGCGCGCCTGGGGTATAAGACCTGAACCCAGCTGTCTCCTCGCTGGACAGCAGGGTGGGGGGAGAGGAGCCCCGCCAGCTGCATTTCTGGGGGCAGCAGCTTCAACAAACTGTATGTGTCACCAAAAGTTCCTTTCTGATATTCCCCGCAGCTATTTTCAACATCACTGGCTTACAAGAGCATGCTACGAAGGATAAAGGCGGTTTCTGCTTTGGATTTCCCCTAAACACCACCACACTATGGTCCCATTTTAGAAAGTGCCAGTTAGGACACCAATGACCTCATTCCTAACAGGCCTCACTGAGAAATGACTGGCCGGCTGGGTCTGCTAAAAAGCACGTCTGCGCACAAACTGGGTCTTCGTGCCTATGCAGCGGGCTCTGCACTGACATCTCAGGGGTAACTGCCAAGGTGGGGGCTGTTATCGGCCCCCTGTGTGGTGCAACCTCCTCCCTTAGCCAGTCCAGCCCAGCACTCTGCTCTGCCCACCCACCCCGACTCCGCCCCCACCACCTTGTTCTGCCCCGCCCACCGACTCCGCCCCCACCACCTCACCCCGCCCCATCCTGCCTGACTGCTCCCACCCCTGTGCTCTGCCCCATTTGCCACAGTCCTGCTCCCCAGATAAAATCCTATAGGTAACGATACAGCATTGCCAAGGCACCCTGTTCTTCAGAGAAAACAACAGAACAACCAAAAAAGCACCTTGAACCGATACGTTCCAGATGCGACAGCACTGAACAACCTGCTGTGTGTCAGACACTTCTGCGTTTCAGAGGACAGTTTGCTTACCCATGTCGAGCACATTGACACATGCAATTTGGAAAACTCACGCAAGAAAACCAAGGGATGGAAAGGGAGGTGACCCCAAGACGACAGCCCTGTGGCGGCCCTCCAGGACATACCTGAGGGGCTGATCCAGCGGCTGCACTGTCCCACGAGGGCCTCCGGGTTGTCAAGAAACCTGACAGGACAGAGGAGACCTGAAAGTGGTTCAGGGCGGGGGGGGGGGGGGGGGGGGAGGGAAGGGGCAGACCTCAGAACGCTCACCTCAGCCTGCTCTCGGTGTCATGCTCTGTCCCCAGGATGCTGGGCCAGTG
Organism: Galemys pyrenaicus; assembly: GCA_019455555.1. NCBI lineage: Eukaryota > Metazoa > Chordata > Mammalia > Eulipotyphla > Talpidae > Galemys > Galemys pyrenaicus. The sequence continues at coordinate 1,071,947 of JAGFMF010011469.1, forward strand.
ACTGGGACCCACGCTTTCCGGGGACATAGCATGGGGGCCCCTGGGCCTCCAGTCACAACACTCAGCTGCTGACCAAGACACCACCTATTTCTTCTTTTTTTTTAAAAGACTTTATCCAGGGCCTCCCTGGTGGCGCAGTGGGTTAAGCAACGCACTATGAAGCAAACCGCAGCCACTGCAGCACGAGTTCGATCCCTGCCGCCGGCCAGAGAGGG
>JAGFMF010011469.1:1072496-1102464 GCA_019455555.1 Galemys pyrenaicus
CTGCCTGTTCTGCTCCCTGCTCTCTGTGGTGAATCCTCTCACCACCCCCCACACCTCTGGCCTGTACCCCAGTGCTTGTATGCATAAATAAAAAAAAAATCTTAAAAAAAAAAAAGACTTTATCCACTTATGCATAGAAGATCTGGGGTACAGGCCAGAGGCACAGGGGGTGAGAGGATTCACCAGAGACAGAGTGGGGAGCAGAACAGGCAGACCTACTGAAACACACTGCTGAGGGGAGCAGCAGGCAGGCAGGAGAGGTCTGCTGTGCCCTGTGGGTCCACTCCCTGGCTGGGGATTGAACTCCTGCTGCAGCGGCTGCGGAAGCCCCACAGTGCGGTGCTCAACCCCTTGTGCCACCAGGGAGGCCCCACAGCACCTGGTCTATGCGCACATGGTGTAGACACCACACTTGACACATGTTGACTCACTCAACTCATGCAGAACTCGCCACCAGCAGCGCCCACCCCACTCTGAGGAGGCCGCTCCTCAGCCCACTGGCATGTAGGATGCTGGTTTCGTGCTGGGGGTCTCTGAGGCAAGTAATCGCCAGCTGTCAACCCTTTAGTGCCGATGCAGCCCGGGAGATTCTGGAAACACCCACCAAGGCAGCCTCATCAGGGAGAGGTACCCAGAGGATGGACCCTGGGATCCAGGAGCTCAAAACTTTGACTGTGAAGGTGGATTCATTTCCAGAGGCCTGGGAGCAAAGGCAAAGGCCGCTCAGGATCCAGAGAAGGTCAAAGTCCCATCATTCCCCTCCCCCAACAGCCACGGCCCGCAAGGGCCATGGGGAGGCGGGGAGGGCACAGAGTGTGAGATTCCACCTCCACAGCCTGCACGCGTTCGCTGGCCAACCCGCCCAGCAGGCCACCTCAGAGCAGGGCCCAATGCCTTTCCTGCCTGTGCTTCCCAGCTGGGGCCCTGCACACCAAAGAGTCTGGGGGCCCAACTCTGTCCTCTTTCTTTTAGTTATTCATTCCATCATGAACATTAAAAAACGAACGAACAAACAAAATACGTTAAATGAAATGAAAAAGCCACGCACACCAGACATTTCAGAGGGCAAGCGAGGGTCCAGACGTGCGCGGGCAAACATCGCCCCCTCGTGGCTGCAAGTAGGCTCCAACATGCACGGGGCAACGTCGCCCCCTTGAGGCGTCTTTGGTTACTGCCTCGCTCGCGGGAGAGCAGCTGGGACTGTTTGACAGGAGGGGCACCACCAACACCTCTTCGCGGTGGTGCTCAGGGATTAGGGCTCCAGAAGGAGCTGTTACTGAAATCATCACTGCTGAAGTGGCGGCGATCGCTACTGGCACTTGGTGAGAGCGGCCTCTCACTCGAGGGTGATGTGCAGTAAAGGGGAAGGTCGGGAGAGGGGAGAAGTGAGGTTTGCCTCTCTCAGGAGTAAGAGGAAGTTGGGGAGGAGGATTCGCCCTAGCAGAGCCTCAGCGGGTGGTCTCACTGCCGAAAGAGTGGGGTGCTGGAGGGCGCATCGGCAGATGCAACCCTGGCTCTCCAGTGCTGTCTGCATCACTGCCACGACACCTGCGCCGGCATGTGCCCGCCCGACGGGCGCTTGGGGGGTGGCACAAGAGCCTCTGCACACAGCCTGGCCGCTCACTGGCTACGCGGTCACTCCTCCTCCGACTGTCTCCCCCTAGAACGGGCGCTCCCCCAGGGCAGGGATGAAGTCTCAGCGGCTCCAGCATCCCTGGGGCCAGACCAGAGCCTGGCCAGAGTGGGTGCCCGACAGCTGGAGGGCAGCGGAGCCCGACTGCCACCAATGCGCCTAGGTGGGCCCGGGGGAGGCTGGCACCAAGGGGACGTCCCCGCAGCCGGAGAGCCCGAGCTGCGTCCAGGAGCCCTGCTGGCAGCTCTGCAACTCAGGCCCACGTCCTCCTGCCCCGGGTTGGCAGGGTGCCTCCCGCAGGGCTACTCCGAGCAGACACTGGAAGCCAGCGCAGCGCCAAGAGCGGACAAGTCGATGCCAGGCGCCAGCCCGGAGCACGCCATCACGGGCAGGCCGACGCGGCAGCGACAGAGGCCGTCCTCTGACTGTGGACAAGCAAGAGACGCACGCGGTGGGAGGAGGGAAGGGCTTCTGGGCAGTGACCATTGAGCCGAAACCTGATGGACGTGAGACGCAGGGCAAGCCACCGTCAGGCCAACCCAACCCCAGCAACAGGCCTTTGTCAGGGACACAGACGCATCCGAGGAAACCAGGTTGGGCACGCCTACTTTTCAGACAAAGAATCTGATGCATGGAGAGGTTACACAGCCTGCCAAATGTCACATGGCCAGTGAGTGGGAAATTCAGGGTTGAGTGGGTGACAGCCATGCTCCGACAGGCTCCTTTGCTTTCACTAAGTCACTCAGGTAACTGCATCAACACAGCAGGAGGCAGCGGAACATCTCTAAAAGCTGCTTATAGTGAAGTCAATCAGAGGGAGTGACCTAGCAATGTAGCTATTTCAAAAAACAGCCTCCCTGGTGGTGCAAAGGTTTAAGTCTCAGCACTATGAAGCTCTCCTCAGCCACTGCAGCACGAGTTCGATCCCTGGCCAGGGAGCTGACCCACAGGGTGCAGCAGACCTCTCTTGTCCCCGCTGCTCCCCTCAGCAGTGGATTTCAGTAGATCTGCCTGTTCTGCTCCCCACTCTCTCTCTCACCCCCACACCTCTGGCTTGGACCCCAGCTCTTGTGTGCATAAATAAATAAATCTTCAAACAACAACAAAAAGCATCAAGTAAAAGCAAGAGACAGAATAGAAGCTTAGAGCGCAAGACCATTTGGGCAGGTCAAATACAAAATGCTGTGAAAGGCTGCCCTAGAAGACAGAGGACCTACGCAAACACATAAAAGTAGCGATGAGCAGTAGTAAGCTCAGTGCATGCGGGACGGTGTGGCCCAAGTGCAAGAACTTGACACTGAGTGAGAGAAGCACAGCGCGAGTTTGGGAGCAGAAGGTCTGACCCACGCTGCACCACCTCCTGTGCGAGTGTAAGGCACCAACACGCGTGAGCAGATGCACCAGAACACTAAGTACGTCTGAACGGGCATCACAGTTGAGAGAAGGACGGCGGGGAGATATCAAAGGGGCAGAGAAGAGGGGAAGCTGTTTACGAGAACGATGGACTCAGTGCTATTCTCCAAACGTTCCCGCTTCCCATTCCGTGTACCTTCGCTGAATAGTCTCGCTCTCTCCTAGGTGAGATGTGCTGTGGTCTGATTCTGTTAAAACCCCCACCTGCACTTCAGGTATGGATGCTCAACCATTTCCTGGACAGCCCCACCAGGATGACTCCTGGACAACTCTCGCCCTCCAGGTCCACAGCAGGCCCTGAATACCAGCCTTTCGACTTCCAGGGCTTCCATATACCCAGCTGCCCGCAGTCCTTAGTGCCAAACCACACCCCAGCATCTCCCTTTGCTGTCAGCGGCTCCGCTGTCCCTGGTGCTGAACCAAGGCCCAGTGGGGTCCTGTCCTTGGTGCTGAAACAAAAACCTGTACAAACGCCAGTCCTCTGTCCTTGGTGCTGAAAATCTCAGACACCAGGAACAGGTGGTTTTATGGGCAGAGGGGCAGTGTAGACACTGGTGGGTGGTGTTGCCGGATGCTGAGCCTGGCCCGGGTCTGGCCTGCTCAGGCTGCCCATGTGTCCATGAGGGGATGAACGAGTCACTGTTTCCTGTGCACAGAGAGCACTTCCCACAGGCCAGGCTCCATAGTGAGTGCTGTGTGCCTCACGCCCCCACATCATTCCACTGCCCTCAGGTCGGAGCTATCAGGATTCCATCTCACGCAGGGCACTGGGGCTTGTGGAGGCTGCCCACGCTACACCCAGACGTGTGGGACGTGGTGGGACAAGTGTCCCCCCCAGGCAGTGTGGCCTCAGAGTCCACACTCCTGTCTGCTGGGAAGGAGCGCACAGCACACGCCTGAGAAGCACAGAGGCCCTGTTCTGTGCGGCACCGCCGCCTCCCCTTCCTGCTCCTGTTGGCTCTGAGCTTCTGCCCCACCTGCAGGTGTGCCAGGCCAGTGCTGGCTCTCCTGACCCCAGACTCACTTCTGTTTCAGCTTCATGACATCCTCGGTGTCGGGGAGGCATTTTGTCCATGGCAGGAACCCATAGAGCCACTTCAGCATACAGTAGCCCAGGGTCTGGAGGTCGCTGCGGCGCGAGGGTGCTGGGAGTGGGGAGGGAAAAAGGTGCTGGGTCAGTGTGGACACGCCACTAGCTGACACACCAGCTCCTTTCCTTTCTCACTGACTCGAACGTGCTCTCCCTCACCCAGCCGTGTGAACACAGGGTCTCGTCCATGTCCTTGCGCTGTGCTGACCTCACTCAGGAGTCTCAGCCACTCTCCACCCCCTGCCGTTTCCTTTCACCTCCTGTCTCACTAGCCCACTTTCACTACGTCTCTGCTTCATCAGCTCGTCCTGCATTCACGCATCTGTCTATTCACCAAGTCCGCAGCCCCCTGCGCACCAGGCCCTGTCCCACATTAAGTCCCAGACAAGAGTTTGGTTGGGGCCAGCTTTTGAGGATTAAGTGGGATTACCTAGGCTAGGGAAGAAACAGGAGTGAGAGGGCTGGAAAGGTGAACACCAAACCCAGCTAGCAGAAGTCAAAGATCCCAGGCTCTTCCCAAATCATGTGATTTAGATGACGATGTGCAAATACTCTACAACCACTGAGAGCTCACTGTGCCAGCCGGCTGATGCTGAGGCACAGGCACCACCCACACCCTGAGGTGGCCCTGTCTGGGGGAGGATGTGGGCAGGCATCAGGCTCCAGCCGACAACCCCTAAGATACACAGGCATCTCCACCCAGACTTCATCTGCTCTTGTGCGCCAGACATGGGCAGCCAAAGGCCTCTTCAACAGCCTCTCTGGAGTGACTCTGGGGCAATCTCGAGTTCCAGTCTAAACTGGATGCTGAACCTGTGGGCCCAAGGGCCTTCTCTGTCTAGACACCCACTATCCTTGGTGCTGAAGCGCGCCCAGCACCCCAAGCGGGGAGGATGCTGTCCATGGTTCTGAACTCAGATCCAGCTGCCACTCATGACTGAAACCCTAGAGCTGCCCTCCTAGGAGAAGCATGTCCTCATGGTCCGAATCCCTTCCCTGCTCTTACCACATCCCTTGTGCAGGTCCATGCTAATGAACTCGAGGTTCCCCTCATGTGGGGTCCTGCTGCCTTCGGTGTAAGCCACGTGTTTGCCGCCTGGGGAATAGCGGAAGGTGAAGCCATAGCCCGCCAGGGTCACCTGTGTGGACATGGGGAGAAGCCGTACAGCTCGGAGCTCAGCTGCCTGCCGGAGCTGGATTTCACTTGTGGGTGCAACTTGAACCATCCGAATGCCCAATGGGTGTGAAGTGCAAGAACCTGAGTCAACCAGGTCCGGGATCCCTAACCCCATCGCCCAGAAGTAACTAAGTTTCCTATGCGTAGTTCTTAAGTTATCTTCCTTAAATAACGGATAAGTACAGGCGTCTGGAACGGGGGCTCCTTTCCACAAGGTGCCACGACACTGCCTGTTGGACACCGGCTCTCCGCGCCTTCACTGTGGTTCAGGGCAGCGACTCCGGCCCACAGAGCCGCGTTCACGTCAGCGCCCCTTTCATGGTTCAGAAGCTTTGAATTCTACATCTGTAAAACGATGACCATAACAGCTCCCGTCTAGCAGGGCTTCACGGAATTTAAAAGAAACAGTAAGTGCCTGCCAGACCCACGAAGTCAGCCACCTGCTTACTCATGGCTGCAGCACCTTCTGTGCACATGGACTCGATGACTGTGGGTTCTGTCTGCGCGAGGCCTTCACCCGTCTCCTGGTCAGTTTGGGACAGGTGATGGGTAAGTCAGCCTGGCTGGGCTGAAGGGCACCCAGACTTTGGCCAGATGTTATTCTGAGTATGTGTATGTGGATGTTTCTGGACAAGATTAGCATTTAAATCCTCCCTCCCCTAGTGGATGGGCCTCAGCCCTTCAGCTGGAGCAAGAAGGTCAAGTGGGGGCCTCCCTGGTGCAAGGGGTTAAGCACCGCACTATGAAGCATCCACAACCACTGCAGCTCAAGTTCGATCCCTGGCCAGGAAGGCACAGCAGACCTCTCCTGCCTCACCCACGGCTCCCATCAGCAGTGTGTTTCAGTTGATCTGCCTGTTCTGCTCCCCACTCTGTCTGGTGAATCCTCTCATTCCCCCCTTCTGGCCTGTACCCCAGTGCTTGTGTGCATAAATGAATATATCCTTAAAAAAAAAAAAGGTCAAGTGAAGGGAAGGCAGCTTGAGCTGGACCACTGGTCTCTTTCTGCCTTTGGCTCACTGATACACTGGCTCCTCCCAGGACTCCGACCCGTGAGCCCTCACGCCAGAACTTACAATGCGCTCCCCTGGCTTTCAGGCCCTGCATGGGGGCTAGAGGCACACTCCCAGCTCTCCCACTTTCCAGCTTAGCAACTGCAGCGCCTGGGCTCCTGGCCTCCATAAGCACGAGAACCAACTCCTTCGAGTAAATCTATTTATGAATTGACACAAGAGAAGTCCTGGAGAGCTCTGGTTTAGTCTCAGGATTTTTCTCTGGGATCTCCATTTCTCCGTCTTAATCCCTGAATTTGATGCGGGCTCAAATCTGATCTGTTTCCACTGGCACTGCTAAGCTAAGGGGGTTTTAGCCGAACTTGCCGGCAGCGATTCTGTCACCGTGAGGGAAGAAAGGCCTCCTGACGGGGCGACGCAAAGCCTGGAAGAGCCGGGTCCTCCCGTCAGGGATTGAGTTCGAAGAGTCAGCCCACGTGAAGGCCGGGAGGTTCTGAATGTTCCTGCCATGGACCAGGCACATGCACCCCCTGTTTTTTAAGCCCTTTTTTTTAAACTTAATCAATGTTCAGTTGGGTCTCTCACTTGTAACTGAAAGAACAATTGTAATTTACTTTAAACTCCACTTCATCAGCACCCTACTAAGAGCATATATTTAAAGTGTTTATTGTATTAATCTGCTGCCAATGTCATTGGAACCTTTTGTATATGTGTCTTTGAACAGGAACATAAATCCCAGAATTTATGGCTAGGATATGTTCCTAAAATAGACAAATGGGTGGATAAAAAAATGCATTTGAAAATTTGACTGCTGGGGTCCCCCTGGTGGCGCGGTGGGTTAAGCAACGCACTATGAAGCAAACTGCGGCCACTGTAGCACGAGTTCGATCCTTGCCGCTGGCCAGGGAGGAGACCCACATGGCGCAGCAGACCTCTCCTACCCTGACCACTGCTCCCCTCAGCAGTGTGTTTTGGTCGATCTGCCTGTTCTGCTCCCCACTCTGTCTCTGCTGGATCCTTCCACCCCCTACACCTCTGGCCTGTACCTCAGTGCTTGTATGCATAAATAAGTCTTTAAATAAAATTTAAAAACCAAATTTTGACTGCTATGTCCAACTTACCTGTCAAAATGTTCAATTTACATTTTCAGCAGTATATAAAAAATTCCTGGGCCTCCCTGGTGGTGCAAGGGGTTGGGAACCACACTGTGAAGCATCCACAGCCACTTCACTCTAAGTTCAACCCCCGGCCAGGGGGCTGACCCACATGGCGCAGCAGACCTCTCCTGCCCTGCCCACTGCTCCCCGCAGCAGTGTGTTTCAGTCGATCTGCCTGTTCTGCTCCCCACTCTGTGTCTGATGAATCCTCTCATCCCCCTGCACCTCTGGCCTGTACCCCAGAATTCTTGTATACATAAAGAAATAAATCATTAAAAAAAAATTGTTTCCTTACATCTTTACCAGCAATAAATATCATTCTTTTTCATTCTGTCAACCCAAAGGATGAAAAACAGCATGCTTTCACTTTCGTTTCTATGAACATCAGGGAGGGTGAGCATCTTTTCATGTATTCAACTAACCTGTGGACGTCCTTTGTCCACTTGTTTATTCAGAGGGGCTCTTTACAGGTGGCGGATACAGTTCTCTGTGCCCTCAGTGTTGTGAGCTCGGTTTGCAGACAGGTGAGGCCCTGAGCCTCGAGAGCCCCGAGAGCCCCGAGGCTAGAAGGTCCTGGCTCCTACCTGGCACAGGTCCTCCGGATTCACAAAGACGTTGTCAGCTGTCACATTCCCATGAACATACTCGTTCTCATGCAGGAACTCCAGGGCATCCAGCTGAGGGGAGAAAGGAGCACTGCAGTGAAGAGCACGAGAGGGAGTCTCTGACAGTCAGTGAAGCAGCCCCCATGGGTGTGCCTGGGCTCCTCGGGCCCTGTGCCTGGGCTAAACCTAATTCTGGGGGAAGCATTAGAAGCCCACCCTGAGGGCCTCCCTGGTGGCGCAGTGGGTTAAGCAACGCACTATGAAGCAAACCTCAGCCACTGCAGCACGAGTTCGATCCCTGCTGCCGGCCAGGGAGGGGACCCGCATGGCGCAGCAGACCTCTCCTGTCTCCCCGCTGCTCCCCTCAGCAGTGTACTTCTGTTGATCTGCTCCACGCTCTCTGTGGTGAATCTTCTCACCCTCCCACACCTCTGGCCTGTACCCCAGTGCTTGTATGCATAAATAAATAAATCTTAAAAAAAAAAGAAGCCCACCCTGAGGGCATGCCTAAGCATGCCTTACAACTAAGCTTTTAAGAAAAATCAGCATTAGGGCTTTCCCTGGTGGCACAGGGGTTAAGCGCCGCACTATGAAGCAGCTACAGCCACTGCAGCGTGAGTTCGATCCCCAGCCAGGGAGGGGACCCACATGGCACGGAAGACCTCTCCTGTCTCCCCACTGCTCCCCTCAGCAGTGTGTTTCAGTCGATCTGCCTGTTCTGCTCCCCACTGTGTCTCTGGTGAATCCTCTCACCCCCACACCTCTGGCCTAGACCCCAGTTCTTAAAATAAGAAAGGAACCCACAAAAGCCCAACGAGCCCCTCAGCTTGGCACAGGAATCCTTCCAACTCCCGTGCCTCATGAGCACCGCTGCCGTAACACTCCCCTCTGCTCCCAGATCAACCCACTCAGCCAGGACCCAGAGCCCCGAACCCAAGACAGAAGCAGAGCCGCTGTGGGGTACATACCAGTCGGAAGGCCACCTGGAATGCAGACCTCGCCGATATCACGTGCCTCGGGTTGTCATCCAGGGCGGCCTGCAGGCTCCTCCCCAGGCTGGGGAACACCAAGAACCTGCAAGACACGAAGACCCAAGGAGGTGGGAGAGGTGGCCAGGGTGGGCGCACAGCGCTGGCCAACGATGGGCCTTGGCTGGGCAGCCACAAGTCCCAGTCCCAGTGAGGCTCCGGCTCTGGCTGGCTCAGGACCGGTGAAAGCGAGGAGGCCACCAACCCAGCAAGGCTCCAGGGCTTGGCGGAGCCCCGGCACACACCTAGGAGAGCACGGAGGGGCCCTGAGGCGGGTGGTGGGAGGCGGCTCACCTGTACCTGTCCTGGTGAACGCCAAAGCCGACACAGGTGGGAATGGCCAGGAGGGGGGTGGAGTACAGCTTCTTCCACTTGCTCACTGTGGAGGCAGGGGCTTGAGAGGTCCGGCTCCCCTGGCCCAGGCCCGGCACAGAGCCTGCTCTCAGGCCAGAGCACAGGTTGCCAGGCCCTGCCCTGCCCGTTCTCCCACTCGCAGATGGCTTCCCTGTGGGCGGCTAAAGCAGAGGGCATGGGCACAGGCTGGCCCTGTGTCCTGGGGCCTGTCTGCTGGCAGCAAGGGCTGAGTGCAGACATGTGAGAAGGCGCATCAAAGTCGGGATAGGGCCTCCCTGCTGGCGCAGTGGGTTGAGCACCACACTGAAGCAGCTGCAGCCACTGCAGCGCAAGTTTGACCCCTGGCAGGGCATGAAGAGGACCCAGAGGGCGCAGCAGACCTCTCCTGTCTCCCGCTGCTCCCCTCAGCAGTGTGTCTCAGTCCATCTGCCTGTTCTGCTCCCCACTCCGTCACTGGTGGATCCTCTCACCCCCCAATAGCTCTGGCCTTTACCCCAGTTCTTGTGTGCATAAATAAATCTCTTAAAATAAAAGTCAGGGGGAGTGGAAGGAGCAGGGCAGAGTAACGTCCGAACCTGCACGTCCAGCGATTATGCTCAGTGGCTACGCAGGCTCCGGCACCACGAGGGGCCTGTGTGTTTCAGGATCTCAGCAGAAGGGGTGGAGCCGGCAGTGAAGTAAAGGCTGGCACAGGCCGGTCACAGCCAGGCTGTCTGGCCTGAGCCCTGAATTCCCACCCTTTCCGCCCCAGCGGGGAGAATTTTCAGCAGCAGCACCCCAGCTCTCTCCCACTGCCCGCGGCCCGGGTACCTTGCAAAGGCTTGGCAGCCCGCTGGAAGAAGTTCTGCTCGTTGAACAAGCGCCCATCCTTGGCATCCTGGTGGGCGAGGGCAGAGAGGGCTGTCACGCCGCGCCAGTGCGACAAGGCCTCTGAGACAAGGTGTCAGGTCCCCACATCGGGACCGACTCCCCAGGGTGCTGCACGTGAACACACATCAGACGGCACGGTCTCTCTCCTTGCCCTTTTCTTCTTCTGAGCCGATCCCTGTGTTCCCTAGACACGTGGCCTTCAGCAAAAAACTACATTTCCCAGCCTCCCTTGCAGCGAGGCAAGACCACATGACATAGTTCTGGGCAACGTGCTGGTTGGAGGTGGGCAACTTCTAGGTTGCTTTTGTGGCTTGGCTGGCTCCTCTTTCCCTTTTCTGTTCCCGTTGACTTCAGTACAGATGTGACAGTGGGAGGTGCAGTAGCCACCTCCGTCCAAGAGGCGGAAGTTATGGCTGAGGGTGTCGGAGTGACAAAGGAGAGGGAAAATGGACCTCCATCTTATCAGCCCTAAACCACTGCCCCAGTCTTTTAAACATTACGTTTAAATAAAATGTAAGTTTTGTTTATACTATCATTAATAGCAGGTTATTTCTTTTTTAAAAACAACTTTTAATTACTTATATACACAATAACTGGGGTACAGGCCAGAGGCTTGGGGGGGGTGAGAGGATTCAACAGAGACAGAGTGGGGAGCAGAACAGGTAGATTGACCAAAACACACTGCTGAGGGGAGCAGCGGGCGAGGCAGGAGAGGTCTGCCTGTGCCATGTGGGTCCCCAGGTCATTTTCTCTACAGTAATCAGACCAAGTTATTTTCATGAAACACAATGGGCACATCTGGGTTCTTAAGAGCCTTGAGTCGGGGGCCTCCCTGGTGGCACCGTAGGTTAAGTCACGCACTATGAAGCAAACCGCAGCCGATCCCAGCCGCCGGCCGGAAGTAACCCACATGCAGCAGACCTCTCCTGCCTCGCCCGCTGCTCCCCTCAGCAGTGTGTTTCAGTCAGTCTGCCTGTTCTGTTCCTCACTCTGTGTCTGGAGGGCCCTCTCACCCCCCACACCTCTGGCCTGTACCCCAGTGCTTGTGTGCATTTTTAAATAAATCTTTTTTTTTTAAATATTTATTTATTTATGCATACAAGCACTGGGGTACAGGCCAGAGGTGTGGTGGGGGGTGAGAGGATTCACCACAGAGAGCAGGGAGCAGAACAGGCAGATCAACAGAAGTACACTGCTGAGGGGACCAGCGGGCACAGCAGATGTCTGCCGCACCATGTGGGTCCCCTCCCTGGCCGGCAGCAGGGATCGAACTTGTGCTGCAGTGGCTGTGGTTTACATCATAGGGCGTTGCTTAGCCCACTGCGCCACCAGGGAGGCCCTTTAAATAAATCTTTAAAAAAAAAATGAGAGTCAAAGATCCTGGCCCCAGGCCCACCACCTACTCATGCTTTTCCCTTAGGCGCTGAGTGCTCTTCTGGCCCGGGGCCCAGCGATAAGCAGAGCAGCCTCACGCTGGCTGCCCAGGGCTACGGAGGGTGGAGTCCCATCTCCTTGCGTGGCGAGGGGACACAGAGCTTCCCCACAGGAGCCAGGCTCAGCCCGGAGCAGGCCCAGGACAGGCTCTTGACAAGCAGGTGCTGGTCCTCCGCCGTGAGCTGGCCCCAGGGCCCTGGCTCTGAGCCACACACCAGGCTCCAGGCGGGGCTGAGAGAGGGCGGCTGGCACCTGGCCCGACGTCCGGGTTTCCCGGATAGGAGAGGAGGAGGGCGAAGACCAGCTGTTCTCACTCTTTCCTCTGAGCCACCCTCGAGCACACGGGCCGTCTGCTGAGGGCAGACGTGACTCCACGGGCCACCTATGCGGGCGCTCGGTGCGCGGGCAGGCGGGCGGGCGAGCCGCGCCGCGGGCATTCCGGGCTCCACCGCACGGATTGGGGCAAGGCTGTGCGGGGAGCCGGCCCTGAGCGCCCCACCAGGAGGCGTCATGGCCTCCTGGCCGGAGCCGACGGCAGCAGCTGAGGGGTCTGATGTGCGGCTCCTTGGCCCAGAGGAGACGTGCGCCCGCCAAGGCCAAACATCTCCTGCAGGCCAAGGCCTTGCTCTGAGGTGCCACAGCCCACACGGGGGCTGGAGGTCCAGGGTGCATCGGCCAAAGCCCCAGACTCCCCTCGGGACTGCCCTCCCTCTCCCGCCACCCCGCCCACTCACTAGTTTGAGCGAGAATCTCTGCATCTTGGGACTCGAGGTGCAGGGCGAGGTGGAGGCGGAGGCAGGCTCGGCTGTGGACGGGCAAGAGGAGCGGGTCAGCACGTGTGGGGCGGGGCCGAGGCCCGCACCGGGCAGCTCTGGCTCCCTCGCCCCGCCCAGATGCTGGCGCACTCGCCCGCGGACAGCACATGCCTTCATAGAGAATGCCCTGGTCGTCCCTGCTCTGCAGCAACCCCAGCTTCCAGTGCTGCCCGCTCTGGTCTGCCAGCACCGTGCCCGAGGGCAGGGCCTCGAGCGAGGAGGTCAGCCGGCTGCGCTTCAGCGTCTGAGGGCTTCGCTTGGTCATCTGTGGGCTGATTTTGGGGGTCGGGGACCGGCTCCAGGACCCTGCAAGGTGTCAGAATAAAAAGTCGCATCCAGGAGAGCAAAGGTGGACAGGGAATGAGACGACACCCACGACACTGCCACTGATTCCGTTAACAGACGCTCGCTGGCCTCATTAGCGGGTCAGGGCTGTGTCATAGCTGAGGACCCAGACACGAATCAGAACCAGGCCCTATCCTCAGAGGCCCTAATGCAGCAGGGCAGTCTGACCTAAACACGGCCAGTCAGAATTGAGTCTGAGAAAAGGCAGTATACAGGGATGGGAGAGCCTTTCCCTGGAGCAGTCGGGGGGTGGCGGGGGGGGCTTCCTGGAGGAGAGGACATTCAAACTGGGTCTTGCTGCAGAGAACCTTGCTGGGGGCAAAAATGGCGCTCCAGACATGCAACCAAAACGCCCTGAAACAGGACCCGGTCTTGTGCCGAGTGTTTTATTTATGTTAGACCGAGATCCTGCCCTGGAAGGCTCCAAGCTGGCAAGACAAGAAGATGGGCGCAGTAAGGAGACAGGCATGGAGGCGTAGGCCCGGGATGCGTGGCCTAGAGGTTGACAAAGGGCCACCACCTCGGTCAAGCGCTGGTGGGGTGACACGGCCAGAAGGCCCCCATGCTCGCTGGTGGGCACGAGGCAGCTTGTGCAGATGGGTCTACTGGTGCCTGCACCGCTGGGCGAGGGAAGACAGCACCGCACCAGGCAAAGGAGGGAGCTGAAAGTGCCCTGGGCCGAGGAACAGGCTTGGCAGAGAGCAGATACAAAGCCCAAAGATGTTCTCGAAGTGAGTTTTCTGCACGCAGGGCTGCAGTGAGCGCTCAGAGGAAGCAGCCGCAGCATGTGAGCGGCCAGGCCGGAGCGCTCAGCCTGCGGGTGAGGGGACAGGAGCGGGCTGAGAGCTGGGAGAGCTGGGTCTGCGCAGGCCATGGAGGGAGGGGAAGCCTAGAGGCTAGTAGGCAGCTGGGGTGCGGGTCCAGGTGAGAGGAGGCAAAGCCTCTTTGGCCAGGCAGAAGGAATGGACTCCCTCGCACTGCCAGATGTGCGGCCAAGAAGTGTCAGGCCGGACCGATCCCGGCTCTTACCTTTGGGCACCTCGGAGGAGCCCTGCGTCTCTCTGAACGCAGAACCGTCACAGCCTGTTAAAGCAGGTGGCGGGGGAGAAGAGACAGTGCCAGACCACTTCACATTCTTGGGAGACACCTCAGAATCGGCCTTCAGCCTCCTCCTTGAGCCTAGGGAAGGGCAGACCCAATGCAGACTGGAGTCAAAGGAACCTTAAGCCGGAAACCCTGAGGGCACATTCAACCACCCCCTTCCCTCCGGCCCAAGAGTCTTGCTTCCCCTATGCAGGACACACAGGCAAACCCCTGCTTCCTTCTATTCTTTCCTCCATCAGTCTCAGCCTCTCTTTAACCTTCCATCCCTCTGTGCTTTCCTTGCGGTAGCTCCTTCAGATCTCTCTTCCAGGTTGCTATTTTCTCTTTAACTCTGTCTACTCTACAGCTTAAACCATCCCCATAAGTCCAGATTGCCTGGATATTTTAGCGCTTCGGCTGGGTTCCTTTTAAAAGCTTCCTCGTCCACTTTGTGTCTCCACCGTATTTTCAACTGTCTGTATCCTCAGCCATGTCCACGGGCCGGCACGGGTCTTCTGTCCCACAGTCTCTGGTCACCGCAGAATGATTCTGCAGCTCACTGCTTACAACTCCTGCTGTCCTTGTTGATTGGCTGGGAGCGCATGTGCCTGTGGGAATTTTCTAAGAGCTCTTTAAATACTATTCCAAGAAAAGACTTACTTCTGCTGGGTAGGGGCACCTCATCACTTTACATTAACTAACAGTAACTAGGTTTTTGTGAGGCCCCACAGGTGAGTATGAATTCTGGCCCGAACTGGTGAGCATGTGAGTTCTTGGTTAAGAATCCCCAGAGAGGACATTCTCAGCTAAGGCTGAGATGGAGACAAATGTTTCCAACAATTCTCCCTGTGGAGCAATTTTCTGGGTCTTCGGGGAAGTCCTCTCTCAGTGAAATCTGTGCCTGGGTCCTGCCAACACTTCTCGACTCAGCCCGTCAATGAGTCCACTACAGACCACAATCAGCAGCCTACAGACCACGACACTGTCCTCACGGAGCGCAGAGAAAAAGCAATGTAAGTACAGCACTGCGTTTAACATCGACAGAAACACAGACGCGGTGTGGAGGCCAGAAGGAGGCTCGACAAGAACCTTAGTGAGAGCTGAGGGTGGGGTGCACCAGGGTGAGGGCACAGGAGGTGGCAGGAAGCATCAGCACTGATTTTAAAGGGAGGGCTCACAAGGTTTGCTGGCACCTGAAGTTGTGTGTCTGTCTGTGGGTGTGTTGGGGACACACACACAGGACTTAAGGATGGTTCTACGGTTTGATCTGAGAAACTGGATAAAGGACGTGGCCATGGGGGATAGGGAGACCTATGGGAGCCTGGGGGCGCAGAGAGGGGAGCAGTCATTTCGGGAGCTCAGTTCTGGGATGTGCAGGTGCCGACAGAATGGCCAGTGGACACCAGGCAGGCCCATCTCTGGTTCTTACCTCGGAAGGATGACACACGGGGCTTGACGGAGGCCTGGGCCTCCTCATGCTCCTCTGTAGGCAAAGGTTTCCCACAGTAAGGGCAGAATTTGAACGCTGCTTTGATATTCTTGCCGCAGTTTGGACAGAAAGTGATCATACTAGAAAACAGAAAGGGGGAGGGACAGGAAGCGAGAAAAACAAGACTGAATCCACAGCGGTGGAGCAATCACCCAAGTCCTGGGATGGGGAGACTGCAAAAAGGAGAAGAGTTAGCACGACCTGAACACACATCTAGGGTGAGTCCATATTCCCAGCCCCTGGCCCCCTTCTCCACGCTGCCCAGGGAGGGCCCGAAGCAGAACAAGCAGTGGAACTGCAGGCCGCAGCAAAGATACCGAACAGTTTGAGGTCGGGAAAATCAGGTCGGGAAACCGTTCCCCACACAGAAACAGCACCGAGCTGCCAATTAAACTGCTGGGGCTCTGGCGGCTAAAGCACGGGCAAGGAAGGGTGTTTCTGGAGAAGCCACCAGCCTGCTACTTACAAGTCCGGCCTGGACTTCGGTCTTTGCTGGGTGACGCTTTCTGGGCCGGGCAGATGACTCTGGGCCATGTGCCAGCCGGGAAGCACTTCCTCTTTTCTCACTCCCTGTGTAAATACTGTTACTATTGTTTCATACTGCGCCTATTTTTCTCATGTCCTGCAGTCGTAAGACCGTCAGTGAGGACCCACCAACCGGGTCACCCCCCCCACCGCCTCCCAGGTTTGCTTGGTGTCAGTGCCTCCTGAGAGTGAAGTCTGAGAGTAGCAAGCCAGAGCAGCAGGTGCTGGAAGGAAAAGGATGTAAGGGGTGTGTGTGAAGGGTGGGGGGAATGATACCTTTACAGGGTCCCAGCTGGCCCTTGGATTCACTGTGTTGGCAATGCCATCTTAACAGTGACCTGCAAATGAAGAAAGGTGGAGAGGCTGACTCGGTGCATCCCGTGGACATGAAAGAGATCAGTCAGTGGTTAATGAGCATCGGCTATGTGGCCTCAGTGTGCTAAGTTTACTTATTCGATAACTACTCCCTGAACGAGCCTATGTCAGGCCTTGGACAGACAGCAGCAAAGGACGGCGCTCAGGCCCATGTGGGAAAACAAGACAACGCACGACGACCGACCGCACAGAGGACCGGTAACTGTTCAATAGGCCAGGCAGGGGCAGTGCGGCTATAAACGCCGCGTAAGTGTGGGTGGGAGGAAGTAGGAAGCGCCTGGCGCTGAAGCCATCTGAGGTCGCTCCCGGCTTAAACCCAAAACATTCAGGCCAGCGTTTCTCCTTCGTCCGTTTATTTTATTTATTCAACAAGCATTTACTGAAAAACTGCTCCGTGATGCGCATCGGTCCCTCCCGAAGGCTCTGAGACGGCAGGGCAGAACACCTAAGGCCGGCTTCCCGCGGGACGCAGGGCGGCAGTTGCCTAGGCGACCGCGACTCGCCCGCGGCCGGTGCTCCCAGGAAAGCAGCGGAGCCGTCTGCCACGGCGGGCACCTGTCAGACGCCCCCCGGGCTCCGCCATCTCCCCCGAGCCGGCCTCTCGAGCCCACAGCGGCCGGCGCCGGCAGGCTGAGCCGCCAGCGCGGCCCGCGAACGTCCCTCCTCCGGCCCGCACCCGCAGGCCCCTCCTCCCGCAGAGTGGCCGACGTCACCACGCGGCTGGCGGAACGGACCTCCCCCTGCTCCTCCCCTCGCCCCCGGACTCCGCGAGCAGGGCGGCGACCTGCTGTCGGCGGTCAGATCCTCCGATCCTCCGCGGAGACTGGGACTCACCTTCTCGGCTGCCCCGCGGGAACTTCCGCTGGGGCAGGAGTGCTGCGCGCGCATCCTCGGCCCTGAGGCGGGACTGCGCCCGCGCAGACGCCGCAGACCCGCCCGACTGTCCCCGGGCTGTGCCTCACTGTGGAACTCCATCTCCCAGAGGCCTCCGCGGCAGGCCAGCCTTCGGACTCGTAGCTTGGGGAGGGATTATTCCATCATCGTCCACTCTCATCGGGACGCTCTTGGTTCTAATGCGCATGTGCTACAGAGGAGCCAATCGTAAGGAGGGACAAACTTTGACGCATCACTCCGCCAATCGGGCAGAGGCCAGCTTTTCACCTCTCCGGCCTCAACACCGCCCCCTTACTCCCGAGCGTTTTCTCGGGAACTCAACTTCTGCCTCAAGCATTCCCATGGAAACCTCCTTAAGCTACGGAAAAGCTCCTCAGTCTTCTAGAAAGGGCAAGAGATGCCGCTTAGGTTGTCCTTCAGGGTAAAAGCTGGACCACGATACCCAGACGCCGCCTGACTTGGATTTTTTTCCAGTTTCCCAGAGTGCTCAGCGGGACCTCTAAAAACAAAGGAAGCGCAGGGAAGGCGGCCGCACAGCCCTCTGGGAATCGGAGTCCTGGCGCTGGCGCGGAGCCTCCTGGGGGAGTGGCGGAGGCTCCTGGGAGGGGATTCGCGCGCTTTCAGAAGTGGCTGCGCGGAGGCGCACGTGAGCGGTTTCGGTGTCCGGCTCGCTCGGGGCGGGGTCACGTCTGTTAATCCGGCGGGCTGCGGTCTCGAGGTGAGGCTGCGCCGAGGCTGGGGTCGCTGAGGACTCTGAAGGCTGGGCCGTTCCGTCTTTTCTGGGGGGCGACTTCGCAAAGACTGTATCGCTTTGGGTGGGGGCGTCTGGGCGAAGCCTTGCACCCTTGCCCGTTGTGGGCCTGGCTCTCACCGGGTGGTTTCCAGCCCTCAGGTTATTAATGTTGGAGGAAACTGAGGCTGAGAGAGGGGCTGGGTTGCCTGAAGTCGTTGGCAGAGCAGGGCGGGGACGAATAGGAGCCCTTCGGGGGGTCCAGGTAGTGACTTGTATTTCTTGGAGCGCCTAGTGTGCCCGCCTTGTTCTCGAATTTTCTGCCTTAGCCGAGGAGGCAGCTGAGAAAAATAAGTGCAGCCCCTCGGTATTATTGGATACTCCTGGCACCAGGGTCTACCGGGAAATCAGAGTTTCTTAGATTTTAGAATGTCCAAATCGGATACACATTTCCTAATCAAGCACCCTCTGAAGGGCGACCTGGGACAACGCTAGGAAATCAGTTTTGTTACAGGGCAACCCTAATATAAAATGGGTTCCCCTCACTGGGTCCTCCACCCGCGCGCTCAGAAGACTTTTTTAAAAAGTCCCAACTCCAGGTACACGTGGCAAAAGTTATTAACAGGTTTTATTTTATGAAAGAAGGGGAATAATCATCAGATTTGTGGTTCTGGAACACTGATGGTCTGGAGTGGGGGTTGGAGTCCACACACCCATAATCCATTCAGGACTACCTTTTCCCCTAACAGTTTCTCAAGATAGGCGTGAATATTCACAGTGGAGGGAATCAAGACTGTCCCTACCCTGTGGCAAAATTTAGGTTAAGTTTTGCCACCAATTCATGGATAAAGTTAAGAACTCCAGAGCTTTTTAGGTTTTCAGAATTGCATATCTGTCTGTTTGCCCTTTTGGACCTGTGGAAACAAGTGGAAAGAGGGTCACCCTAAGGGGCAAAAATGCCGAATCTAAGGCCCAAGGTTTTCAGCTCAAATATTTGTTGGGCTCAGATCAGACTGGGTGACTTTGGCTTCATTCCAGTATCTTCTCCCAAGGCTGGGAGCGTATGGGAAGTGAACCCCGTGCAGACTGGTCTCCAACTCGGGGTGAAGAATAGAACCTGCTGCGAGTGATGGCGGTGGGGATATCGGGGAGCGCTTTCCCAGTCTGAGGAGGTAGCTTTAAATGGGTTCAACTGCCTAATGTCATGGGAATGCAGCCCCAGTGCTGTCAAGTTGTAGAACTTTCCATAGGTGGAAATAGAATTTGTAGATGAAATTTCGCAGTTTTCAAGTTTAGAGAATCTTCTTTCTAAACATCCTGTCTGCCAACACAGGGGCCAGTTAAAATCGGTTAGTAAGGTACACTGGTCTAGGCTTAGCATCGTCCCTTATCAGCAATCACAAAACCTTGGAAACTATGAAATTTTTTCCATGAACCTGACCAGAATACTATGATTTACCATTTTTAATTACCCTCCTCAGGGTGACTACGTACACCCTCTGCTCTAGATAGACCGGCGGGTTCAGCTGCAAAGTGCTGCCTGCCCACACTGCCCTGGGCTCTTGTTCGTGCTTCTGTTGCAGTAACTATCATAAACGAATGTCTCTTTAGACTGCATTGTCTTGACCACTAAAATTTCAAGCCATACACACGTACCTTTGTACATACACCCCTCATACAATGGACCCTTTTATCTGACTCACCCACCCGCACAGCCTTCTCTGCTGGTATCCGCTCGTTTGGTCTTACAGTTTAAACAGTTTTCACCGTGATTTCACTGAAATACACCAAACGACCACATGGGTTGCTTTTTCAAAATCTGGACATTTTCTGAATTTCAAATTCCATTTTCCCCAGAGGCTTAAGAAGTGCTTCGTGACGGGGAATGCTTCAAACACTCCAGACCGCGTGGGAAATACGGTGGCTACAGATGGACAGGGGAAAACGCATGGCATGGTGCTCTGGCTTTCAAAAAGTAGTAACGGTTGCGTGACTCACTAGGCAGAGACCATCTTTTTCTTTTTATGAAGTGAAAGCAAGAGAGACCAGAATAGACAGCCTCTCATCTCAGTGCCTTCTACTTGGTGAGATGGGGAGACTGTCTCGGGGAGCTTTTGTTCTGTTCCGTTTGTGCATGAGGAGTCCTGGCGCTGGCGACTCCTTTAGTTCCTTTAGTTATTTTTAAAATAAAAAGTAAAAATAAAATAAAATGTAAAATTTTTTTTTAAAAAAAGCTGTCGGACTCCGGCATGGCAGAAATAGCGGTTTGGAGGCTGACTGGGGTTGAAATCCTAGAGGTGCTCATCAGAAAGCCCGGGGTGTGGCCTCAGAGGTCCCTTTAGAAGACACGTTGTTGTGTTAACATGTTAAAAAGCACCAGCTCTGCGCTGGGCACTGCACTGTTGGGGTGGAGTGGTGAGCAAGACTTGGTCTCTCCGGGATGCGGGAGCTGGTGCTTGGCCCGGCTCCTGGTGCGCGCTGCCCGCTAGCGCCGAGAGCGCCGGCCACGTCGGGGCGGGCTCCGCAGCGAGGATGTGGGCCCGGGTAGTTTCAGTGAACACCACTGTGGTCCTCGCAGGACTCCGGACCATTCTTCTACCTGTGGACACTTCGGAGGCTCGTCCAGCATGGCCAGGGAGTCAGCTCTAGGAGGAAGCGAGGCCTCTCCCCAGCTCTCTCGTCCTTCCCGCAGCCCTGCCAGCCCGGAACGTGGCGGGGAAGGAGGGGGAGCTTAAGCCAGGACTCCGGTCCCCGAGCCCCAGTTGGCCATGACTGAGGTGAGTCGAGGGTCCGCTGTCCTATTCCATCGTCCCCAAAGGCCAGAGCTGCGCCTCTCGGGTTCTCGCAAAACTGCATGTGGAGTCGATAGTGCCCGGGCCTAACTGGGAAATGTTTTAGTGAAAAAGAGGGGCAGGAAGAGACTATAAAGTGGACAGGGGTCAGTAGGGGTTGAAACTGGGTAATGGCTACGTGGGGTCTGCTACGTGCATCTGTACTCACCGACTCAGCAGGAAAACTTCCACCGTATTTAGTCACGAACAATCACTAAAGCAAGGCCAGCGCAGATGAGTTTTCACATCAGCAGTCTGGATTACGTCTAGCCTGGGGCGCCCCGGGGGCCATCATGTCCCCTCTCCAAGACGGTCCTGACCTACAGAACACAGGGCTGTCCTTTCACACAGGGTCAAGGTTCTTGCGCGGTGACCTTTGCCAGAGACCTGGCACCTTGACCGCGGGCAGGAGGGGTGCGGAGTGAGCTTCAGGGCCCCGTGCCCCCGCCCTGCGTGACTGACGTGCTTGCATTTCAGGAATTTGTGACCCTAAAGGACGTGGCCATGGACTTCACCTTGGAGGACTGGGAGCAGCTGGGGCTGGATCAGGGGGACCTGTTCTGGGACACAGCACTGGACAACTACCAGAATCTCTTTCTGCTGAGTGAGTGTCCACCCTCAGCCTGGGGGTGGCGGGCCCCGCCCTGCGTGGCGGCCATTAGGGCTCCCATCACCCAAGGCAGCCCTCGTACTGGATGCCAGGAACCGATTTCGGGAAGCGTATCGTGGTCCCAGACACCAGCCTTGCAGGTGTGTGCGCCCGTCAGCCTGCCGTGCGGGCCCTCGCTACTGTGAACGCCCACAGGCGCGGCTCCAGGGCCACGCCGCCCAGCTCTGGATTTGTTTCCCCTCAATCTGGTCAACTCTTCACCTTCTCTGGTTCCTCTATTCTTTTTTTCCAAAAGCAGAAGAATAATTCCGAAAGATGAAAAATAATTTGCATACTCGAACTTCTTCTCCATGTGACTTCACACTGGGGCTAGTTTTCTCCAGGCTGCAGCAGGCACTGTGGACGCGGCTCTGGGGGAGCCGATCTCGGTGCGCTCTGGTTTTTGAACCACGTCTGTGCTAGACACGTTTACCTTCCTCCTGCACACGTGTGCGTGCCCACGAGCGATGTGGCCACGGGCTTAGTGTGGGTGCGCGTCAGTGTGTGATCTCCTGCCCAGCAGGCTGGGGTGCAGCCTGTCGGCGCCACTTTCAAGTACCCGAAACTCCGTGACGCGGTGTGTGACTGTCGCGGGCTCCTGATGCCGCCCCGCACGTGCCACAGCATCTGCGCAGATACACGAAACACGGCGCGTTTACCCTGACAGTTGGCAGTCACGGCGTGAAATGGTCTGACGCTCGGGGAGAGGATCTGGTTCTCGAGGTCAGGGCTGCCTACGTGGCTGCCTCCCTGCCCTTTGCCCTCAGAGCCCACCGCGGCTCATCCTCCATGGGCATGCGTCCCTGGTGACGACCCCACCCCTCGCTTGCGGAGCTCTGCTGTCCCCAGATCTGGCCCTGGAGCATGGTGCTGTGTCTGTGGCGGGGCACGTGGGGTGTCGTGACTGACATGCGCCTCGCGGCTGCAAACTGCTTATCACTCAAGAACCCCGGTCCTTGTGCCCGATGCTGTCACAGCGCTGCGCACCTGGGTGCAGCGGCACAGTCCCAGGAGTGCTTTGGATGAAGCATCTGCTTGTGGGGAGACCAGAGGGCTCCTGCTGGGGGGGGCCTCACGCCAGGATCCATGCAAGTGCTGTTCTCTCCCTGCAGACCCCGCCAGGCCCAACCTGACTGCCCACCCAGATGGTGGGGAAGAGCTGGATGCCTTGCTGAGAGGAAGCCTGGAAGCCGCGGGCCCAGGTGAGAGGTGCGGGGGTCCTTCGGGTGTGCTCTGGGGTTCACACTGCTGCTCGCCGGCTTCTGTCGCCCTGTGCCTTGGCCCGCCTGTCCGTTCTCAGCCTTCAGCATGTGGCTGTCTCGGAGCCTTTTCTCTGCTCCCTCCTCCATCTTTCCAGCCTCAGCAGGGGGTGACGACAGCGACCACCTTCCTGTGCCCTCTGAGAGTCCCTGTCCACTCTTCCGCCTTGTGCATGTCCAGCTCCTGGCCTGCGAACACAGGAGACGCCACGTCTGTAACGCGTACCTGGGCCTGACTGCCCTCTCCCGGGCCACGCCCCTCTGGAGGCTCAAGCTGGGAGCCAAAAATCCTGGGGTTCCCGGCCCACGTGGCCCAAGGGGAGGTGGCAGAGATGAGACTTCCTGGGGCACGGGAGGCTTTTCTTGTCACCTGATCATCAGTGTGAGGGCAGGGCCCTCGCCGGGAGGCCACGAAACACTGACTGAGCTCATACCGGCGCATGCCCCTCTGCGCTCGCCTCCTGGGGGCTCACGTCGCCGGCCTCCCGGGGCGCTTGCTTGGGCTGCCGCGGCCTGCGTCTGTCTCCCACCTGGACACGTGCCGCCATATCCTGCAGCAACCAGCTGTGTCTGCTCCTGGTCGCTCCGCCCTTGAGCAGCACTGAGTCCCCACAGAGAGGTTCCTGCCCGTGGCCAGCAGCCCTCTGGAAAACAGCTCTGTTCCTTGCGGTGCCACAGCCCGGTCACGCGCTGGACCTTCCCTTTGTCCCCTCGCGGTGGGCTGACCCCAAGACCCGCCTGCCCCCTTCCATCCAGTGACAGGAACCATCGGCATTCGCTCTCTTTCAGATGTGGCTGAGGCCAAGACTGCTCTGCCCCAGGGCCGCTTGGAGGGAGGACTCTCCCTGGAGATTGTGGAGACGTTTTCCATGGACGGCCTCACGAACCCCAGTCTGGGAGAGGCCAGCATGGGCGAGAGCTGGCTAGATAGTTTCCTAGGAGATCCAGAAAGTGTCCTGAAGTCCGACGGTGTCACCACCAGGGAAAGCGCCACGGAACGCGAGAACCACAAATTCCAGAGAGGCCCGAGTCCTGAGCCCCTCTTCTTCCCAGGAGAGGGGTTCACGCTGCACGGTCTTCCTGACGAGAGTCCCACAGCAGCCCAGCCTCAGGAGTGTGGGAAGGCCGCTGGCCACGACTCAGGCCAGGCCCATCCGCACAGCGGGGGGAAGCCGTATAAATGCAGCGAGTGTGGGACGAGCTTTTGTGGGACGAGTGTTGGCTGCAGTTACTGTCTCATCCAGCACTGGGTCACTCACACCTGGGAGGGCCCCGCCCTGCAGCACGAGCGCCAGGCCGGGGTCAGCCAGAGCCCCGGCCTCTCTGTGCCCGTGACGCGCAAGGGCTGCGAGGCCTGTGTGCGTACCACGTGTGGGCAGGATCTCAGTCCGGATGTACACCCGAGCCCACAGGAAGCCCTCTCTGGAGGAGGAACACCGGCGGAGAGCCGCAGCAGTGGCCCCGCCTCAGGGCACGGCCCGCAGCCTGCAGGGCCCCCGGGCTGGAAGGGTTTCGGCCAAGCCTGTCATCTCAGCCAGCACCAGCAGCCCCAACCCCGGCAGCGCTACGAATGTGCCGAGTGCATGGCCACCTTCAGATGCCGCAAGCGCCTCCTCCAGCACCAGAACACTCACGTGGCGCAAGCTACCTCCGAGCACCAGGAATCCGGCAAGGCCCGCGGGCAGAGCGCGTCACGCGCCAAGGACCGGGCTGCACCCACAGAGGAGAAGCCGCACAAGTGCGCCGAGTGTGCGGCAGCCTTCAGCCACGCCTCTGCTCTGAAGAGCCACCGGAGAGCCCACCGCGGGGAGAAGCCGCACAAGTGCGCCGAGTGTGGGAAGGCCTTCTTCCGGGTCACGCACCTCAACGAGCACCAGAGGACCCACACGGGCTACCGGCCGCACAAGTGTCCCCAGTGCGCCAAGACCTTCAGCCGGCCTTCCCACCTGCTCCGGCACCAGTCCACACACGCCCCAGAGAAGCTCCACGGCTGCCCCGAGTGCAAGGAGACCTTCGGCCGCCGCGAGCACCTCGCGCAGCACCAGAAGAGCCACTCTGTGGAGGCCCCCTTCGAGTGCCGGGAGTGCGGGGAGCGCTTCGTCTGCCGCTCAACCCTGACCTGCCACCAGAGTGCTCACGCCCGAGAGCAGCGAGGAGACGGGAGCGGGGACATCTTGAGTTGGACCCCGGGACAGAGGGAGCGTCCGAGGACCGAGGAGAAGAGCTTCAAGTGTAAGAAATGCGAGAAAACCTTTAGCTGCCGGAAGTACCTGAGGCAGCACGAGAGGATTCACAGCAGGGTGCAGCCCGAGTGCTGGCAGTGTGGGGGAGCCTCTGGTCAGAGCACACAGCTCGCCTGCCACCAGCGGGTCCACACCAGACCGAGGCCGCACCGGTGTGGGGACTGCGGGAAGGCCTTCGTGCACAGCGCCTCCCTCGCCAGGCATCGGGCCACCCACACCAGCGAGCGCCCCTGTAAGCGCAGCGACCTTGGACAGACCCTCAGGCAGAGCGCCCTCCTGTCAGAGCCCCGGCCGGCTCCCGCCGCAGTGAAGCCCTTCAAGTGCAGCAGGTGCGACAGGGCCTTTGCCCACAGCCACTACCTCACGCAGCATGAGAAGACGCACGCCGGCAAGACCTACGCGTGTCGGGAGTGCGGGAAGACGTTCCGGCAGAACTCGTGCCTTACGAAGCATCAGAGGACTCACACGGGTGAGAAGCCCCACGCGTGCGGCGACTGTGGGAAAACCTTCGGTCTGAGCACGCAGCTCACGCGGCACCAGCGGGTCCACACCAGAGTCAAGCCTTACATCTGCCAGGAGTGCGGGAAGGCCTTCAGCCAGAGCTCCTGCCTCTCTGTCCACCTGAGGATTCACACCGGGGAGAAGCCCTACCTGTGTGCCGAGTGCGGGAAGGCCTTCACCCAGAAGGCAAACCTGACACAGCACGAGAGGATGCACACTGGGGAGCGGCCTTACGTCTGCGATGTGTGTGGCAGAGCCTTCGGCCTCAGCGCCCATCTCATTCAGCACCGGAGGATCCACACGCAGGAGAAGCCGTACCAGTGTCCGCACTGCCTGAAGGCCTTCCGGTGCTGCTCGGGTCTCAGCCGACACCAGCGAGTTCACACTCAGAAGTAGCCACGGCGGCCCTGGCCCCAGACACGGGAGGAGAGAGTCAGCCAAGGTCGCAAGTTGAAGTCGACACGTAGCCAGCTTCCCCTCCCTAAACGTGTGTCTGTGTTAATAAAGGTTGATGACGAGCGTCAGTTCCATTAAGACGATGGAAACCAGGAACAGGCTGAGTGGGTCAGGATTCCGAGGCAGACGCTGGTCGGCTCAGCGAAGCCCCAGCCCCGTCTGCTGTTGAGGGGGCCTGGGGACAGCCAGCCTCGTCCTCACGCTCCCCGAGTCACTCAGTTAAAGCGGGCGCTGGGCGTGAGCGCGGCCCTACAGTTTGAAGAGCAGAGTCGGCGCCTGTCCCAACTCGCTGTGGTCAACGTTCTCGTTAAGGTTCCTTGTGGCTTCCAGCATTTTTCTCCAAAATGCCCTTTGCTTAATTCAGCTCCAAGAACCCAACTTTCTCTTAAGTTGAGTCTTTGCTTCCTTCCCTCCATCTCTGCTCATCTACTTTTTGCGTAATTAACCCACAGAAAGCCAAGAGCTTATAAACTCAAGTCAAGCGTGTTAACACAGCCCGCAGACGTGCTCGCTGGCGGGCTTTGTGGTGTGGGGAGACGTGCTGGGGTTTCTCCCCATTCCTCCAGTCTGGCCGCTTCCCCGGGGCTTTGCCAGATTCCAGGGCAGGGAATAAAATCGTGCCTCTGCCTGGAAGTTTCTCACTGGAGAAATCAGTGACGCCACGTCCAGAGGCTCCACGTTCGTGGACAAATAACATCTTAAAATACCGCACTGCGCACATCACAGCAAATTCTAGGAGCCCAAGTGTGAAGACCCCCTTACTGGAGCCCTGGGGCCCACCGATCACCTGGGCCATGCCACAGTCACCTCAAGAGTCCCGAGGGCAGCTCCCTCTTGGGGCGCCACCTTGCGTGGGCCCCACGTCCTCTCTGCCCAGGGCCGGCCACGCTGCTGGAACACAGGCCATGTGAAGACTCGGGCGCTGACTGTGGGGGCATGTGCTCAGGCTTTGGAAGCCTCGCACCTGCTGAGTTTTGTTGAAACGGGGAGCGTGCTGGGCCCACAGTGGGGTGCATGGTGGTTGTCTGGTGACCCAACGTTTAGCTCCCCACCTTTGGGGTGACTGGCCTGCTGCGGGGTGGGGCAGAGGAGGGGCTCCACTGGATAAGTCTGTGTTCAGTATGTTCCTGACACCCCAAACTAGAGGCCAAGGCTGGTGGGACGTTGATAGGCAAGGGGCAGAGGCGGGGCCGGAGGCCTGTCGTGTTGCTGTGCTGGGGGGCGGTGCCTCCGTGTGACCGGCGGGGCAAGGCTCTCGTACACGTGCTGGTTCTCTGATTAAAGCTTTGCGTCTAAAAGCACAGGCTGCTTCTTTGAGCTCACGCCAAACACCTGGCCAGATGCTGGCCAGCCCAGCCCCTGCCCGCCACGGGCGCACCTGTTGCGGGGGGGGGGGGTGTGCTTGTCCTAGGAAAAGTGCCCCATGAGGGCCAGGTAAGCCTGTTTGCCCAGAATCCAGGAGAGCCACAGGCCACCATTCTGCTGGCCCGGAGGTGGGCGCCAGGCACACGCCTCTGGCGACGCCCGCCGAGGGAGGCCCTGTGGACGGCGTGTTGTCCGCTCCCCACCACAGGGCGCAACTGGGTCAGGCGGCAGTTGCAGTTGGACCTTCGTATTTCCGTCCTCCGCCCTTCTCCCCCTTCACTGACTGGAGAGGGGCCTCGGGAGACAGACCCCACCCACAGCTCACCTCTCGCCTACGCCCTTTGCAGCCATGAGAAAAGGGGTTCTATCAGGGCGGCCCCGCAGACTACCTAGTCGTGCTGCTAAGCCACAGGGACACCTGAGAGGTCGTTTTGTCTCTGCGGAGTTGGGGGGGTCCGCAGGTGTCAATGGCACAGCCCACTGCCTGCCCGGGCCCAGCGTGCATACGTGATCCGCTTTTACCCAAAACTCCCTGCAGTGCAGGGCTGTGCAAATAACATTAAGTGTTTAAATACCGGGTGTCGGATCTTCAGGCATTTTCTGTCATTCAACACTCACTCACTGAGGGGCTACCAGGCGCTGTCCGAGGTCCTGGGGATGGAGCCAGGCATGAGTCCACCCCCAGAGTCAATGTTCCAGTTGAAGAGACAGACAATATGTAATAAGAGAAATGCACAAGATCCCAGATACACCTTAAGGAGAACAAGAGAGCAGGGAGTGAGCTACAGAGGATCAGGACAAGGGGACTGCTATTTGAAGAAAGGGGCTAAGGGAAAGCCTTTCTGGGAGGACTGAACAGAGCCCCCAAATCAGGAAATGTATAACAAGCATATCTGTGGGAAGAGTTCCAGGCAGAGGGGACAGCAGAGGGGAAGGCCCCGAGATGGGCCCAGTGCGTCAGAGCAGCGGCAAAGGAGGCCCCGACTGGCGAGCAGAAGGCGCTGTGGGAGGGCAGGGCCTGGCGCATGGGGTGTCGCCCTTTACTGAGAGGGATGTGGGTGCTGCAGGCTTTGGGGGGAAGATGACCTAATGCGCCTTATTTTCCTTGGGACTCCTTGGGCTGCTCTGTTGAGACAAGACTGAGTGGGGGTCCAGGTAGTTGGGGGACCAGTGAGCAAGTACCTAAAAGAGTCAGAGAAAGAAGGACGGTGGGGACACCGGTGTGAGAAGTGGCTGGTTCACTACCTGAAAGAAGAGTGGGTGAACTACCGGGCACGGGGGAGGGACAAGACAGATGGGCGCTTGCTGTGTGGTCGGCTTGTCACGTTGATGGGAGGGAGCCGAGGGCGGTCACCTCGCCACCACGCGGGGAGAACCCTCCTGGGAATGAGCTTTACCAAGAGAGAGCAGAACCGACAGGTCACCTGGACATAGCTGCTCCTGAAGACAGGTGCACTTCAATTCCAGAACTCCAGCCCCAGCCAATCGGATTGCTGACTGACACAGAACTCCAGCCCCAGCCAATCGGATTGCTGACTGACACAGAACTCCAGCCCCAGCCAATCGGATTGCTGACTGACACAGAACTCCAGCCCCAGCCAATCGGATTGCTGACTGACACAGACCTGGGAAGGCACTGGCCCATGTGCTACATATATGGCACACACTCACCTGAGCGTGCAGAAGTCCAGCGCGTACCTTCTGGAGCCAGACTCCCTCACAGCCCTAACACTTGGGCCATGTCATGTCTGTGCCTCAGTGTCTTCACCTGTGAAATGGGGCAAGCACACAGTACCCTGAAGGGGAGAAGCCAACCTTATGTCTACACCCAGAATAGCTGGGGTCATTGAGTGAAAGTAGTTTACACAGCCAAGGGTTGGGAACAGAACTAGCAAGGTCCAGGTAGAAACAGTCACTTCACGTGTGACCGAGGAGACGGTGTGATGGGTGTCGGGTACGGTGAAAACGCAGTGGGTCTGTGGACCTCACCCCCAGTCTGGCAGGTGGAGTAGGCGCAGCCCTTGGAAGGCAGTGAGACAACACGTTTCAGGAAGCAGGAAGACGGTTAGCGCGCTGACTCTGTCATACTATCCTGGGGATTTGACTTAAATAATCCCCTCGAAAGGAGAAAGGGAGGTGAGCAGAGAAATGCTCGTAGTAACAAGTCACAGTAGGGAAATGCCACAGACACCCTGCACCAGTCGGTACAAAGTCTAAATGGGGGATGGGTTGGTAAACCACCCCACAGCTGTTGGTGAGATACGACAGGCTCTAATAGTGTGTGGTGAGGGGGCTTCCCTGGAGGCACAAAGGGTTGAGCGCCACACTGTGGGGCTTCCACAGCCACTGCAGTGGAAGTTCAACCCCTGGATAGGGAGGTGACCCACATGGCGCAGCAGACCTTTCCTGCCTCGCCCGCTGCTCCCCTCAGCAGTGTGTTTCAGTCAATCTGCCTGTTCTTTTTTTTTTTTTTTAAGTATTTATTTATTTATGCGTACAAGCACTGGGGTACAGGCCAGAGGTGTGTGGGGGGGTGGTGAGAGGATTCACCACAGAGAGCGGGAGCAGAACAGGCAGATCAACCGAAGTACACTGCTGAGGGGAGCAGCGGGCACAGCAGGAGAGGTCTGCCGC
>JAGFMF010011469.1:1102469-1113799 GCA_019455555.1 Galemys pyrenaicus
GTGGGTCCCCTCCCTGGCCGGCAGCAGGGATCGAACTCGTGCTGCAGTGGCTGCGGTTTGCTTCATAGTGTGTTGCTTAACCCACTGCGCCACCGGGGAGGCCCCGATCTGCCTGTTCTGCTCCTCACTTTGTCTCTAGTGAATCCTCTCACCCCACACCTCTGGCCTGTACCCCGGTTCTTATGTGCATAAATAAATCTTTAAAAAACAGGTAAACATGTGAAGCACAGTCACTGTCTAAGCCTGCAGACTGCCCAGTGAAACTGGCAGCTTAGAACTTTGAAGAAAACTACAATCAGCCAGCATCTGTTCAGTTATGTGGATCTGAGACTTTACTGAAACCTTCACAGTGGTAGCTTTTCCCGAATTTTCAGGCTCCAATTTAATGAGTGATTGATGAGCAACAGTGACTCAGAGACCAGTTCTCATCGAAGATCGCAGATGACGATGCTTCCCGCTTAGACCAGCCCCTAGACACCCCCCCATCTGGGGGTGTTTCGGGTTAACAAATCCATGGGGGAGGCCCCTAAAATGATCAGAAGCTGTCCCAGCTGCTGCCAGCCTCCCTCTAGGACACAGAGAAACCAACTCTCAGCGTGTTTAGAGTTCCTCCCCAGGAGGAAATCCCCAGTGTGGGTGGCGGCTGACCGGGACCTCACAGCAGCCAGCGTGTGGCTCTCGGGCTGCTAGTCAGCGGGGGCCGGCTCGCAGTCAGCAAGTGAAGGCCTTCTCAGCCTTGCTGCAGGCATGGACCTTCTGCACAGCGTGAAGTCTCCGGTGTTCATTGAGGTGTGAATTCCAGCTAAAACCCTCTCCACACTCTCTACACACATAGTGTTTGTCAGCCATGTGAACTTTCTGGTGCTGTATAAGGTGTGAGATCTGGATGTAGGTTTTCCCACACTTACATCTATAGGGCTTCTCTCCAGAATGAATCCTCTGATGCTGGACAAGGTGGATGCTCTGGCTGAAGGCTTTCCCACATTCCTTACAGGCGTAGGGTTTCTCACCGGTGTGAATTCTCTGATGCTGAGTGAGGGAGGACTTGTGGCTGAACAGTTTCCCACATTCCCCACACTTATAGGGTTTCTCACCTGTGTGGATTTTCTGATGCTCAATGAGGTGGGTGCTCCGGCTGAAGGCTTTCCCACACTCCCCACACTCATACGGCTTCTCTCCAGTATGAATCCTCTGGTGCTGAATGAGGTGGGAAATCTGTGTATAAGCCTTCCCACAGATTTTACACTTGTAGGGCTTCTCCCCCGTGTGAATCCTCTGGTGGCGTGTCAGAGAAGAGTTCTGGCTGAAGGTCTTCGCACACTCGTTACATTTGTAGGGCTTCTCACCGGTGTGAATTGTCTGATGTTGCGTGAAAGAGGAAGTGTGGCTGAAAGCCTTTCCACACTCGTGACAGACATAGGGCTTCTCCCCCATGTGGATGCTCTGGTGCCGCATGAGGTGGGAGATCTGTGTGTAAGCTTTCCCACACTCATTGCACCGGTAGGGCTTCTCCCCAGTGTGAATCCTCTGGTGCTGGATCAGGGACGAGCTGTGGCTGAAGGCTTTGCCGCACTCCGGACACTCATAGGGCTTCTCCCCAGTGTGAACACGCTGGTGCTGGGTCAGCGATGAGCTGTGGCTGAAGGTTTTCCCACACTCGTTACATCTGTAGGGCTTTTCTCCAGTGTGGATGGTCTGGTGCTGTGTCAGTGAGGAGGTGTGGCAGAAAGCCTTGCCACACTCGCCGCATTGATAGGGCTTCTCCCCCGTGTGGCTCTTCTGGTGGCGGGTGAGATGGGAAACCTGCGAGTAGAACTTCCCACACTGACCGCACTTATAGGGCTTCTCCCCGGTATGGCAGCGCTGGTGTTTGATGAGGGAGGAGCTCTGGGTGAAGGCCTTCCCGCACTCTTTGCATTTGTAGGGCTTCTCTCCAGTGTGGATCCTCTGGTGCTCGGTGAGCGACGAGCTCTGGGTGAAGGTCTTGCCACACTCGCTGCACACGTACGGCTTCTCCCCCGTGTGGATGATGTGGTGCTGAATGAAGTACGAGCTGTTACTGAAGGCTTTCCCACAGTCCTTACACTTGTAGGGTTTCTCGCCGGTGTGAATTCTCTGGTGCAGCACGTAGTCGGAATGGTAAATGAAGGCTTTCCCACACTCTGTGCAGCTAAATGGTTTCTTTTCTACAAAGGTCAGGTGGCATCTGAAGCTCCTTCTTGGCCTGTTCCACGTTGGGGGCCTTTCTCCGCCAGGTGCCCTCTGTTTCCTGGTGAGGGCAGAGACATGCCGGAGGCTTCTCCCAAGGCCTTTATAGATGAGGCTTCTCTCCCCACGGGTGTTTTCCTTGGGAGAAGCAAACAAATGCCCCACATGCCTCTCTTGACTTCCCTGGTCCTCTGATGGACAGGGGCCCGTCCAGGAACCCCCCCACTTGGCATCTCCAAGTACAGCCCTCAAAAGCCCCTCCACCTTCCCCACCGGGGAGGCTGACTCTCCAGAAATACTCTTTTTTGGAAAAGTCTCCTGAGCAGATGCAGCCCTTGTCGTCCAGTCTGAAAGAGATGGAAAACATGAAAGCCACGTTTCAGGATAGCGGACGCCGACGGCAGGACTGGCGCCGTACACGTAAACAGCGTCAGCGTTTCTGCTGCCCCGGCGAGGCGGGAGGTAGATACGGTTGCGCTGCATCACAGAAGAGCAGCCTCAGTGTTTTCTAAAAATGAAAAGAACCCAGTTGCGAAACAGTTCACGTGCACACAGCTTTGTTAGCCACCGTACAGAAGACACGTTCACAGACTGGCGCGTGAGAGAAAACCCAGTGGACAGTAAAGGAGAGAACGCGACTCTCTGCAGAAGGAAATTGAGGGGTGACCAGACCGTGAGGAGGCGTTTGACACCGGCACAGTCTAGAAACTCAGAAGACTAAGGCGCCGTCTGACACCTGTTAGGTGGGTAAAAAGAACCAGTGCTGGCCAGCGGATGCACTGGGGGTGTGCAGGGGCGATTACTGGGGCGGGCTCATCTCAGTCAGGGTTGTTGTAGGGGCAGGAGGGCCAGGGACTGTTGGGCTGTGGTGGGTGAGGCGGGGAAAGCTCGGTGACTGGTGGGTGAGTAGTGACAGGAGGCAAAAATGCTTCAGTCCCGCCCCGATGGAGCCCTCAGGCCGTGGTGTGTGCATGCGCGCGCGTGCACAGGTTTCTCCCATTTCCCCAACGAGTCAGGCCGGGCCCTCCCACTCCTTGGCCTTTTACAGCTCCCACTGAACATCACACGATAACCCTCATGGCCTCTCTACCGTGTGCCAGGCTCCAGGCTCATCTGTGTCTTAGCTTATGCGCTCCCCCCACCTAAGAACGCTTACAGACCCCATTTTGCAGATGAGGAAACTGAGGCACTCAATGACTTGCCCGAAGGTTGCACAGCCCAGAGGCGGTGGGGCGGGACTTTGGACGCAAGGCCCACAGTGATGACCAGCCTGGCCGGCACTGGCCACGGCAGGTGGGCAAGACGACGAGGCCCCGCCGGGTCGGCACCCACCTGCACAGGTCACTCGCCGGGCGTCTCTCTCCTCCATCCTGGGCTCTTCCCCTCGCTCCAGACGGGAGATGACATCAGGCTTAGATCTGGGGAGCCCCGCCCCTGGAAAAGGCAGGAGACTTAGTGCGGGTGTCCTGGCCGAGGGGAGGCTGGTCTGTGGGGAGACGCACGGGAGCAGCCCGTGGTCTGTGAGTCTTCCAGAGAGCCTGAGCTCTGACCTCATCGTGGAAGGTTCTGGCTCTGTGATGTTCAGTGCCTGCAAGGCGACCGGCCCGCCCACACCTTGATTCTGCATTTCCGGCTTCCAGAACTGAGAGAGCATCTCAGTCTGTCGCCTCAGTCCCCCAGTCCCCGTCTGTGGCCGGCTGTTACAGTCGCCCAGGACGCGGCCCCCTCCCTCCCGAGGAAGCCAAGCAGACAGGGTGCCTATGAGCCGCAGCGAGCTGGAGGAGGGCGCTGACGCTGGGCATCAGATCACAGCAGACTGTCCCTGAACTGGGGGACCTGGAGGAAGAGCAGGTCTGGGGGCAGCGCGCTCAGGAAGATGGGGTCAGACTGGGGAGGTGTTCTGGAGGCTCTGGGCTGCATGGAGCTTGGGGGGGCGGGACCCCGTTCTGCACCTGTTCTACACAAAAGGGAGGCCACAGCAGGTTGAGACTGCTCTCCGGGGCTGGTTCTCGGTGGTGTCCAGCTCCCACCTTTGGGGGGCTCTCAAGGGCGCCCTGAGCCTAAACAGCAAACAGTGTGGCTCCCTGAAGTCCCGCCTTCCTCTGGGGAGCCCTGACTCCAGGGGCTGTGGCAGGAGGAGGGGCCAACATGCCAGCCCCTGTGCAAACCCGGGTCGGGAGACAGCGGGTGTCGCGGGTGTCGTGTGCCGTCCCGCCCGGCGGCCGGGGAGCAGGCGGCCCAAGCGACTCCTCGCGCAGAGGGAGAGCCAGGGAGCTGGCACCGGCCCCTGGGTCTTTGCCGCGCCGCCCCTGGGCCCTCCCCGCGGCTGGGACCACGATTCCCGGCCTGTGAGTCCTTCCAGCAAAACACCGAACCTGGGGGCCTCTGGGGGCCCTGGCCCAGGAGTGTCAGCCGAGGCGCTGGCGGTGCATCCAGGGAAAGCGTGGGTGTGAGGCCAGGGACGGAGGCTGGCAGGGAGCCAGGAGAAAAATCGCAAGGGGAGAAGGACAGGAAGGCCAGAGAGGAGCTGAGGTGGGGCGCAGGGCTTGGGTGGAGAGGGGCAGGCAGAGCCAGGGGTCGGGGGGTGGGCTGGCAAGCAGCTGTCGAGGGGCAAGGGGCTGAGGTGGGGCCCAGGGGCTCTGAAGTGGGGGCTCGGGGGGGCATGGGCCAAGCAGAGAGGGCGACCTGAGGAGCTCAGAGTGGGTGTGGGGACTGTGAGGGGTCCGGTATGGGCAGGAGGCCGGTGGCTGAGCGAACACAGGACTCGCTTTAGGGAAAAGCGCATGCTCTGGGGAGATGGTTCTGCTGGCCGGGGGACACCCAGCGCACGCCTGGAGCCGAGACGCAGGACAGCCGCGAGCAGCCGGAGGTCAGCGGTGGGGGGGCCGCCACGCAGGAGACGGGCACGGGAAGAGCACGGGCACAGGCTGGAGATTTTCCGGGACAGAAAGAAGACTCAGGGCCCTGGGGACGCCGGGACTCCAGGAGAAGCCAACAGAGAAACGGGCAGGCCAGGCAGGAGGGACACGAGGAAAGAAAGGGGCACCCGGACCCCAGGGGTGACACAGGTGAGCGGGAGTCAGCACAGAAGAGCTGAGGGCAGAGGTGTGGGGTGCGGGGGTGTGTGGTGAGGCTTCCTTGCTGCTTCCTGGGGAGGTGGGGAGGGGCCTCACCCAGTGAGAGAAGGTTCTGGTAATTCTCCAGCATCACGTCCCGATAGAGCGCTCTCTGGCCGGGGCCCAGCCAGCCCCACTCCTCCACGGTGAAGTCCACGGCCACGTCCATGAAGGTCACCAATTCCTGCAAAGGTCAGTTTCAAACGCTGGAGGGTACATCCTTCCAGAACTCGGGGGCGGGAGCATCAAGCACCTCTCCCTGCTGCTGGTGGAACCAGCCGGAACATTGTGACAGGACTGGATCCAAGCGCTCATGGGAGTGCGACAAGGCCCAGGGACCTTGGCAGACGGTAAAACAAGGGCCCCTCACACGCCTCTTCAGGGGTCTTCACGCCCTCTGCGGGCAGCTGCCGCCTGCCCCAGCACCGGAGGCCTGAGGCGCGGGCAAGCCACCCAGGCGAGTACAGTGCACAACCTGCACACCCGAACCTGGAGGGGCTTTGTTTTTTTAAAGATTTATTTATTCATGCATACAAGCACCGGGGTACAGGCCAGAGGTGTGGGGGGTAGAGGATCCACCAGAGACAGAGTGGGGAGCAGAGCAGGCAGATCCACTGAAACACACTGCTGAGGGGAGCAGTGGGGAGGCAGGAGAGGTCTGCTGTGCCCTGTGGGTCAGCTCCCCGAACAGCAGCAGGGATCGAACTCGTGCTGCAGTGGCTGCGGTTTGCCTCAGTGCGCTGCTTAACCCACTGCGCAGCCGGGGGGCCTGACTTTTGTTTTAAGATATCAGGTCACTGGGCACAAGAGGCACTTCCACGTCCCTTCTGCCCTAGGCCCAACCGCCACCCTGCCTCTAAGGCTAAGGCCCGAGCAGCAAAGCCCACTCCCGCCGGGGACAGCAGGCTATTGAGTGTGGAGGGCTGATCTCGCTATTTATTTATCAGTCACTCTCCTTGAAAATGAGACCCGCACGGACCTGCCACTGATGTCGTCGAAGCGCCAGGACCCAGCCCCCCGCCTTACGTGCGCACACCACGCCGCCCCCCAGGTCCTGCTGCCCCCAGCGCCAGATGACGGATTCTGAGGTCGCCCCCTCACACCCACATCGGAGCGCCCCAACCCTCGGCTCCTCTGCCCCCAGCCCCGAGCCCTTCCCATCAAGGCCGCCCTGGTGCTGGGACACAGGCAGGGCCATGGCGAGAGGGCGCGCGCTCACCTGGGCCCCGGCCACCAGGGCCCCAGCGGCCATCGCTGGGATCCCAACTCGCACCTCGGGAGGAAGGTCCAGGCCTGGTCTGCGGAGCTGGAGGAGGAGCATGAAGCGGGGAGGGTCAGTTCGGGCCGACACACAGACTGTCCCCACGACAGACAGAGGGGCCCTGCCGCGGCCCAGGACAGGCTGCCCTGCTGCAGGACCCGTCCCGTACCGACAGGCGATCATGGGGTTCTGCCCCCTGTGCCACAAACAGTTCTCAGGACAGGAGCTCCAGTCACCCGCGGAGGAGGAACTCGGGGCACAATGGGTCAAGGCCCTCGCTCGCGGTCACAGGGACACCAAGTGTCAGGCGGGATTTGAGCCCCGAAGTCTGGCCAGACGCCAATCTGACCACTCTTTTCTCTTTCTTTTTTAAAAAAGATTTACTTATTCATGTATGCAAGCACTGGGGTACAGGCCAGAGGTGTGGGGGGGGGTGAGAGGATTCACCACAGAGAGCGGGAGCAGAACAGGCAGATCAATTGAAGTACACTGCTGAGGGGAGCAGCGGGCACAGCAGGAGAGGTCTGCTGCACCATGTGGGTCCCCTCCCTGGCTGGCAGCAGGAATCGAACTCGTGCTGCAGTGGTTGCGGTTTGCTTCATAGTGCGTTGCTTAACCCACTGCGCCACCAGGGAGGCCCCCACTCTCTTTTCTTATATTTAAAAACAATGCATATTTGCTACATGTATTTTTGTGGAAAAGTCCACATACCATAATACTTGCCATCTAAACCATTTAAATCTAGTTATGGTAAAAGACACATACCGTGAAGCAGGCCATTTTAACCACTTAGGGAGAAGCAATTAAACTGCCTTCTAGTTCCAGTACAATTTCACTGTCACCCTAAAAGGAAACTCTCCATCCAATCCAACAGTCGCGCCCCCAGTCCTGATCCCCTGATCCACTTGTTTTTTTTTTTTTAAAGATTTATTTATTTATGCATACAAGCACTGGGGTACAGGCCAGAGATGTGGGGGGGTGAGAGGATTCACCACAGAGAGCGGGGAGCAGAACAGGCAGATCAACAGAAGCACACTGCTGAGGGGAGCAGCGGGGAGGCAGGAGAGGTCTGCTGCACCATGTGGGTCCTCTCCCTGGCCGGCAGCAGGGATCGAACTCGTGCTGCAGTGGCTGTGGTCTGCTTCATAATACGTTGCTTAACCCACTGCGCCACCAGAGAGGCCCCACTTGTTTTTTTTTTTAAAGATTTATTTTTTTATTCATACAAGAACTGGAGTACAGGCCAGAAGTTCCGGGGGTGAGAGGATTCACCAGAGACAGAGCAGGGAACAGAACAGGCAGATGGACTGAAATACACTGCCGAGGGCAGCAGCGGGTGAGGCAGGTGCGGTCTGTCGCGCCATGTGGGTCACTCCCTGGTGGCAGCAGGGATCGAACTCGTGCTGTGGTGCGTCATAGTGTGTTGCGTCACCAGGGTGGGCCCCCCTCGATCCACTTGTCTGCGTCTCTGGATTTGCCCACTCTGGACACCCCCAGGTGGGAAGCCCCACACTTCGTTGCTCTGCATCAGGTGTCTGACTCAGTGGTGAGTGTGCAGGGGTCTTCCACATTGCAGCACATGTCCCTGCTTTCACTGCGGAACTTGAGCCCACTTTCCAGAGCTCCTCCTGTCTGTCTGTCTGTCTCCTCCTCCTTAGGGACCCTGGACTCCTGCTTAGGATGTTCCATCTGCTGAAACACAACTTGCCAAAGAGAAGTGGAGGAATCACTCATTCGCTCACTCATTTATCAGACACACCAGAGCCCGCTGGAGTGACAGGCTCCACCCAGGCAGGGTTTTGGGGACAGAAAGGTGAGTGAGACCTGGCCCAGCCCTCCAGAGTCTCCTGCACAGGTCTAGACAAAGACCAGGTGGGGGCTGAAAAACTGCCCCAAAAGATTTCCCTGGAATCTGTGATGTGACTAAGTCAAGCATCTTTCAACAGGAAGATGGTCTTGACTGGCCTGGAAGAGCCCTAAATCTCAGGTGTCCTTATCACAGGGGGTGGAGGAGGCCTGACACAGAGGAGCTGGCCACGTGACAGGAGTAGGAGAAGCACAGTCAGTACACTAAGACACTGTCCCTGGTGCTGAAGGGGAAGGGTGGGGCCACCACCTAAGCCATGCAGGCAGCACAGCAGCTGAGAGCCCAGGAAGGCGACCCTCCCGAGCCTCCAGACGGAGGCTGGCTCTGCTGAAACCCCACCTGGTGGCACAGTGGGTTAAGCAACGCACTATGAAGCAAACCGCAACCACTGTAGTGTGAGTTCGATCCCTGCTGCCGGCCAGGGAGGGGAGCCACATGGCGCAGCAGACCCCTCCTGCCTCACCAGCTGTTCCCCTCAGCAGTGTGCCTCAGTAGATCTGCCTGTTCTGCTCCCCACTCTGTCTCTGGTGAATCCTCTCACCAGCTGCACATCTGGCCTAGACCCCAATTCTTGTGTGCAGAAATAAATCTTTAAAAAAAAACAAAAAACAAACATGACTTCGGCCCAGTGAAGCCCTTCACATGCTGCCTCGCTCCAGCGCAGTGAGAGTAGGCTAAGTGGTTTAAACCACTAAGATGGTGGTATTTCTTACAGTAGCAGCGAGACACTGATACATTCCAGGAGTAAGACCGGGGGCCTGGCCTGAGCGGAACAAACACCAGGGGGCGCCAGATCTGGAAGCTAATCCAGCAGGTGCCATCTGGGTGAGGAAATCAGGAATAAAGCTTTACAGGGTCTTAACTAGCTCTCCTCCAGTCAGGTATTAATCCCAGAAAGAAGAGGCTAACTTTGGGGCATCCCTGGTGGCACAGCAGGTTGAGTGGCACAGAGCGTTGAGCACCGCACTGTGAAGCATCCGTGGCACAGCTGTGCCAGTTCGATCCCCAGCCAGGGAGGGGACCCACACAGAGCAGCAGACCTCTCCTGTCTCCCAGCTGCTCCCCTCAGCAGTGTGTTTCAGTCGATCTGTCTGTTCTGCTCCCCGCTCTGTCTCTGGTGAATCCTCTCATGTCCCAGGACTCTGGCCTGTACCCCAGCTCTTGTATGCACAAATAAATGTCTTTTTTTTTTTTCAATTTTAATAAGAAGAGGCTAACTTTATAGAGGGGAGAACCCTGGCAGCACCACCTTGGCCCCGCAGTCAAGGCTGAGGTGACCAGTGATGGGGCAAACAGGCAACGAATAGACAGCGGAGGGACATTCTGGAAGGAGACGGTCTGTAAACTTTGGAACTGCCAAGACCAGGGAGCTCAAAGAGGGCCTGGGCTGTCCAGCTCAAAGGAGCGGAGACCCCGCCAGCTTGGGCTGGGAGGCTGTGCCGGCACTTTCTTTTGCCAGTGAGGACAATCCTGGGACAGTTAGCAGACTTTCGAGAAGGTCCGCAGATGATTCATACTATTGTATCAGTGCTACTCTCTCACTGTAATCGTTGGGGAAGAGAATGACCTTTAATTTTCGGGGGTGGGGGGTGAGGGTGGGTGTGGGGGGAAGACTGGGTGAAGGGAGGGTAAAGAGACCCAGAAGACTGGGGCAATAGATGCAGAGAGAAGGGGGTCAGGGGAGGACAGGGACCCAGTGACAGAGGTCCAGAGAGGGGGACCCATGAGGACTGGGGTGGTGGGGGAGATCGGAGGGGGATGAGATGTGGACAGATGATCAGGGCAGAGGAGAGAGGCCCAGGGCGTTCCCGCACGTAGCCGAAGGAGGTTTCACGTGGGACTCCCAAGTCCGCGGCTCGCAGCTCCGTGGCCGGGAGACGCTGCGGGCCGGGCCCCACGCCCTCGCGGGAGCTCCGGGGACTGGGGCTCGCGGCCACCAGGTGGCGACAGGAGGTGGCGGCGCGGCTCCCTGCGCGCTCCCCGCCCGCCCAGGGTGCTCGCCGGAGCAGCCGCCTGCCCCGCGGTTCGCATCCCACCCTTCTCCGGCTCCCGAGGCGGCCGGGACTCACCTGAGCGTCCACCGCGCAGCTCACAGCAGCCAGGCCTTGTCCACTGCCTGCGGACCGCAGAATGCGCCTGCGCGCTCGCCGGTCCGACCTTTAAAGCAGCTGCGCGGCTAGACTACATTTCCCAGAAACCATTGCGACGCACGCTCCTTTCCGCTTAACGCCTCTGAGCGCGACGGAATGCTGGGAAATGAAGTCTGACATCAGGACAGCTGGCG
Source organism: Galemys pyrenaicus (assembly GCA_019455555.1). Taxonomy (NCBI): domain Eukaryota; kingdom Metazoa; phylum Chordata; class Mammalia; order Eulipotyphla; family Talpidae; genus Galemys; species Galemys pyrenaicus. Next base: position 1,113,206 of record JAGFMF010011469.1, read on the forward strand.
CAGGACTTGTTCTAAACTCAAAGTGGCTTTGCTGCTGAAGGAAAGTGGCTTTTTGGGAACTATCTGGCTGCCTTGGCACTAATAAGACCCCCGTTAACCAGTCTTCACTGACCCCCCAGAAGATGACGACATAGTCCATTTAACCCCATCAAGCCCGCGGTCTTTTACTTTTATTAACTTGGTTTCCAACACTGTATGGTTTAGAAGTGCAGGGTCACCCCGTTCAGGTACGGTTACCACACTGCACCCACCACGAAGACACCCTGGTCCTCCACCCCGCCCGCCGCGCTCCCTCCGCACTTTGGCCTCCCCTCTCCCTCTGGTCCCCTCAATTCTATAGTCTTGGTCTGCCAGCCATGGGGGAAATAAACTAGATGCTACACTACCTATGGAGAGACTTCACCCCAAACTCGCAAACTTGGGGTTCTATGGGAAAATACGAAGCTCTGAAGGTAGAGGCTGGAGCCGAGGGTTTCCTCCCTCTTTTTTTTTTTTTGACTTTTTTTTTATTAAAATATTTTAAAATTTACATATACTTGCCATTAATTGTAATCCCCATGTATTCCCCATCACCATCTCACCAGTGCACCATCA
>JAGFMF010011469.1:1140225-1168350 GCA_019455555.1 Galemys pyrenaicus
TGCTCCCCGCTCTCTGTGGTGAATCTTCTCACCCCCCCACACCTCTGGCCTGTACCCCAGTGCTTGTATGCATAAATAAATAAAATCTTTAAAAAAAATAATAAAAAAATATTTATTTATGCACACAAGAACTGGGGTTCAGGCCAGAGGTGCAGGGGGTGAGAGGATTCACCAGAGTGGGGAGCAGAACAGGCAGATCTGCATAAATATACTGCTGAGGGGAGCAGCGGGGAGACAGGAGAGGTCTGCTGCACCCTGTGGGTCAGCTCCCTGGCCGGGGATCGAACTCGTGCTGCAGTGGCTGTACATGCTTCGTAGTGCTCAACCCCTTGAGCCATCAGGGAGGCCCCTGGAGCAGAATTTCTTAAAGATTTTCTTTCACACATATTGACAGAGCACTTACTGTGTGCAAGGAACTGTCCTAGGTGCTGCAGACAGAGCAGTAAATAAAGCAGATGTCCCACCCTGTACAGGGCTGATGGTCTGTGATCAGAGACAGATGATAAGTAACAACCACAGTAAAGAAGTGAACGATGTAAGATGTCAAAAGGTTAAACGTGCTGCAGAAAGACAGAAACCAGGGAGCAAATGATGGAGAAAGGAATGCCTGGGGCCAGCTGTGATATGAAACAGAGCAGTCACAGGTCTCTTAGCCGAGGTGACATTTAAGTCAAGCCCCGAATGGGCAGGAGGGGGTGGAGAGTCCTGCAGATGTCTGAGCAGAAGAGCTTTTCAGGAAGAAGGGAGAACAGCATGTGCAAAGGTCCTGAGGTGGCAGCATGCTGGGGGGATTCAAAGAACAGTGAGGAGGGTGGTGAGGATGCAGCAGTGCCTGAGGGAGAGAGGGAGGGAGGGGAGGTCAAGGTAAGGACATGGGGGCATAACATACAGGGTCTTGCATTTTCGGTGAGAACTTTGTGTTTGTTTTTTGAAAAAAGATTTATCTATTTATGCATACAAGAGCTGGGGGACAGGCCAGAGTCATGGGAGGTGAGAGGATTCACCAGACAGAGTGGGGAGCAGAAAGGCAGGCTGACTGAAACACACTGCTGAGGGGAGCAGCAGGGAGGCAGGAGGGGTCTGCTGTGCCATGTGGGTCCCCTCCCTGGCCAGGTATCGAATTCATGCTGCTGTGCTGCAGATGCCTCACGGTGGGTGTGGCGCTCAACCTGCTGGGCCACCAGGGGGGCCTGACAACTTTGTGTTCGTTTGGAATGCGATGGGAGCCACAAGAGAGCATTCCGGGAGGAGGGATGAAGTTTGGCACTGGGGGTGGCAACAAGGGATGAGGACCCAGACTCTGAAGGTCAAGTTGAGGATATTGGCTGAGGGACTGGAGGGCCGTCAGCCAGCAGGCGGTAAGGAGATAGAGTAGTCGTAGATGAAGCATGTTTCGCTCCAAGTCTGATCAAGAACCACCCGCCACCAGGTCACCTGGGAACCTGTCAAAACGCAGATGCCCAAACCTCACTATGGCTATGCAGCTGGCACCTCTGGGTGGGTCCAGGCACCTGTTCAGGTTAAAACTGATCACTATGGTCCAGAGGTGACCATGATGGACCTCTGGGGGGTCTGTCAGGAACAGAGCACTGAGTGGTTGAGAGGTACCCCGTCTGGACCCCTCGCTGGGGTGTGTGACCTGGGGTGACGCCTTAAATCCCCCCAGCTACGATTTCTTCATCTGTGGCAGGGACCACCGAAGTTCTTTCCTCCTAGGGCTTATACATCGGAATGGGTCTGGCCACAAAACACTTTCGGCAGCGCCCGCACACATGAAGCCAGGAAAGGCCAACTGCACTGAGCGTCTCGTCCAGAGGCAGCGACCACCAGGCCGTGGACCGAAGGGGTCCTCGATAGGCCGCAGCGTCCTGCAGACCCTGGCGTGAGCACTCTGCGTCGGGAGCGCAGGGGCTAGATGCCAAGTCAGACCCGCTGCCACCACCCAGAATTCTGCAGATGGATTATCCAAACCCCAAGGTTAGAGCACCAGCAGGAGACTGTGGCGGGGCCGGCAAGGGGTGCAGTGAGGTCGGGGAGCTCTCTACACACTCAGAGCAGAGGTGGCCTTGGGAAGTGGGGTTCCCTGGGAGCGGAGAGACGGGGAGAGGGAGTGACAAGCAGAAGACACAGCAAGTGCAAAGGTGTGGATGCGCGAAAGACTCTATCGATCCCTCCACCTGTCCGTCCATCTGTCCATCCATCACCCACCCATCCTTCCTCCCGTAAACCCGTCCATCCATCACCCATCCATCCATCTGTCCACCTGTCACTCCAACCATTTTACGTATTGGGCAATTCCTCCATCCATCTATCCACTTGTTTATTCATTAATCATCTCTTCCATCCACTCGTCCGTCATCTCTTCCCCATCCCCCCTTTGTTTACCTACTCACCCATCCAGTCCATCCATTTAACGTTCACGTAGTTCTACCTGTATCAACTGTTCTTCCAGGCCAAGTGCCACCTGCTCAGAAAGAATTCCCCTGATCCTCCTTTTTATAACTTTTTTTTTTTTTTATGCATACAAGAGCTGGGGTACAGGCTAGAGCCGCGGGAGGTGAGAGAATTCACCAGAGACAGAGTGGGGAGCAGAACAGGCAGACTGACTGAAACACACCGCCGAGGGGAGCAGCGGGCGAGGCAGGAGAGGTCCGCTACGCCACGTGGGTCCCCTCCCAGGCCGGCGGCAGGGATCGAACTCGTGCTGCAGTGGTTGCGGTCTGCTTCACAGTGCGTTGCTCAACCCGCTGCGCCACCAGGGAGGCCCTGATCCTCCTTTTTAAAAGGCTACCCTAATTACCTGCCTCTCTTACCCTCCATTACTTTTTTCTTCCTAACACTTATCGTGACTTGCACTGTGCTATGATTATGTGTTCACTTGTCCAGCTGTGTCTGCCCCCAGCATGCAGTCATTCCTTTGGCAAGTATTATCTGTTGAGTACCTACTGTGTGCCAGGTGCTGCTGCAGACACCGGGGATACAGCAGGGAACAAGACAAACACAGATCCCCACTTGTGCAAAGCTGATATTCTAGTTGGGCCATCAGACAATAAAAAATAAATGTATTAAGTGAATCACTGGCAGTCGGAGGATGAAAAGAGCTGTGGCAAAGGAAAACCCAGAGCAGGGTGAGGGGTATCAGGAATCTAGGGGAAGGGGTGCTCAGAGAAGGCTTCAAAGGAGGTGATATTTGAGCAAAGACTGGAAGGAGAGGAGGAGGCCATATGACTATCTGGGGAAGAGTATTCCAGTCGCAAGATGGCACGTGCAAAGGTCCTGAGGCAGGACTGAGTCTGGGGAAGCATTAAGGAGGCCAGTATACCTGGAGCACAGTAAGCAAGGCAGGGAGGATGGGAAGTGAGGGGAGAGAGGGCAAATGAGGCCAGGGAAGGTAGGGCTTTACTTTCACTCTGAGTCAGACCAAAGCCAGGGATGGACTTTGAGAAGAGGCTGGATGGGATCTAATTTGAATAGCCATGTCACTGCTGCCTGCCATGTAGTTTTGCGAGGGCTACGATTACCTTTGCTTCTCGATTTTTCCAGCATTCAGAACAGGGATCTGCAAACTACGGCACTGGGCCAAACCTTGTTCGTGCAAATAACACTGAATTGAAACGCCAGGGCGACCATTCACTACCATACCGTCTGTGGCTGCTTTCCCGCTGCACAGTGGGTTCTCAGTACAGGGACCCTCTGGCCTGCAAAGCCGAAAACATTTCCTGTCTGGCCTTTTACAGAAAAGTTTGCTGATCCCTGATCTAGAACAATGTGCAGCAGCACTCAGTACATATTTATTATGGTCACCAAGCTGAGTCCATCACTCCCCTGTGCCCCACACGTGGCCACCAGCCTGCCTTTCTCGGAGCCAGCCCCAGCACCAAGTCGCATGCAGAACATGCCCAGCAGCCAGACATAAAATATGGGTCCCATTCACATCTCTGCCACAGGGAGAAGGCGCAGGCAGCAGGAGAATCAGGACCCGCAGTACAACTTAGCGCGCTCTTACTTCCTCTTGTTCTCTGTTAGGACTTGGGCCCCTTGGGCCTCCCTAGTGGCGCAGCGGGTTAAGCACCGCATTGTGAAGCATCCACGGCACAGCAGCACCAGTTTGTTCCCTGGCCAGGGAGGGACCCACAGGGCGCAGCAGACCTCTCCTGCCTGGCCCGCTGCTCCCCTCAGCAGTGTGCTTCCGTCAATCTGCCTGTTCTGCTCCCCTACTCTGTCTCTGGTGAATCCTCTCATCCCCCACCTCTGGCCTGTACCCCAGCTCTTGTGTGCATAAATAAATCTTTAAAAAAAAAAAAAGACTCGGGTCCCTTAAGTCCCCACTGGACACAGAAGCTGCTCCCCCAATTTTTTCTCTTTTGCAAAAATTTCCCAACTCTCTCAGTCTTCCTGCCTCTCCTTTCCGCTCCAACATTTTATTCTATACAGTAACGTAGCTCCCTGATGCCTCCCCCCGGCACCTGCACCCGTTACACAGATTCCACATAATCAGGTAGTTATGAGTTAATAACAAGGAAAATTCTGGGGTGAAAAAAAGAAGGCATGACGGGGAGGGCTTGACCAGCAGGGAAGGAGTTTGGGGGCTTAAGGGCCTCCCTCCTTCGGACCTGGCTTTCTGGATCTAGCCACTGTGTGGGTACCTAAGGGGTCTGCACCCCAAGGTCTTGGAACCTAATCCCAGCTGGGACGTTTGCAGCTGTGCACATTGGAAGGAGCCCTCAGTGCAAAGCGGGTCTGAAACTTGAGCCTCCCATTAGAGTTACTGGGCAGACTGTGGCTTTTTAATACATATAGGTAGAGAGGAGCGCTTAGCACCTATTAAGGACGCGATAAATACCAGCCAATCATTAAAGTGCTCAGCATAGGCATCCAGCTCATGGCAGACTCTCAGAGAAAGGCAGTTCATTACATCATTTGGGGCTGTCATAAGCCCCCCCGCAGGGTGACCAGAAGCAAGGAGTCGCTACTAACCTGGCTGATGGATGCAGGTTGGAAATGATGACATCACGGGTTGCTAGGTAGATTTAACGTAGTCTGCAGTTGATGATGTCATTAACACCCATGCAGACTATGGCCTGAACTTTACTTCTGCTGGAATTTCTGCGGTGTCCCAATTCACGCTCGTTCCTGGCGCTCTCGGTATGGGGCCTTCATCTGAACTCCAGCTTTTTATTCTTCAGATGGGGATAATAGAAACACCAGTTATTGAGAGGATCCAGTGAGTTCACGATATGAAAGACATATCCAGCACAAGTGGGGATGCTTTAAGGCATCTGCCCGTTGGGAGATGTCGGGCTGTCGGCTCCTTCACGGTGAGGAGCATCGACTCAGGTTCTGACCCATGGGCAGCTCTGCCCCTGGCAGCAGCCAGGTGTCCCTGGGCATGCAGCTGGTCCAGAAAGCCGGGTAACTAGTGCCAACCTCTCAGGCATGAGGATGCGCTGGCAGGTGCAGATGGTCAGGCCTCAAACGCAAGCCGCCTTTCCACTGCAGGTACCCTTGTGTTGCAGGACAACCCCAAAGGGAAACAGGGTGGCCTGGGTGTGCGTCCTCACCGCGGGCGCTTAAAAAAACTGCCCTTGGGGGCAGGCACAGAGAAAGGTTAATAAAAGGCTTATTTATGAGGGAAATGAAGGAGGGGGAGCACGGAGGGAGAGCAATATAAAGAGAGTAATTGGTGAACGTGTCCTACTTTACCGCGTCTGAACAGGCCCTGGGCACTCGCTGAAAGCAGGCAGGAAGACCCTGCTGGACCAACTGTATTGGGCTTTTACCAAGTATGGCCGCTTAACTACGCCCCGAGTTCCCAGCAATCCCTGCTCCAAGAAGTTGCTGGTCTGGTCTCTGGCATGATGGGAGTTGTAGTCCTTCACGCTTGTGCTCTCTGGCATGGAGGTGGGATGGCGTGTGTAAAGTATCAGTGGGTGGAGTTCATTCAGGACATACTGTTCCCCCTATATAATGACAGTGCCAACCTCATAGGCCTGGCCTGAGGATGCAGTCATACGTGCAGTCGGCTTCATAAATATGAGCCGTTTATCACTGGCTCCCCTCCCTGGGACTTTCTCCATCTACAAAAAAGTGGGCGGTGGGCACCTCCAGGTAGCTCTCTGACCCCACCGCACGTGGTTACCCTTCCTGGGGTCTCAGCATACATCTGCAAGATCAATGATGTAGGGGCCACCAGCGAGCTAGCCCTAGGACATAGGTAATGATGTCATTTTGGGGAGGCGTTGGTTTCAGAGAACCGGGTCCTTGGGTTACCCCCGAGAAGCCTTTCCCCACACGGTGCACAGACGCAGGAGGCAGGAGCGCTGCCCTCGCAGGAGCGGGGTGCACTGACCCAGTGTTCTTCCTTGGGAGCCGCTCATTCCGTGGTGGAATTGCTCTCTGTGTTTAATGAACTACTGCTAGGGTGTAACTGGGTTGGTTTGTAAGAACCGTGGGTTCTCTACAACGGCCTCTGGCCTGCGCCTCTAGGTATTTTTATAGCAGCCTGACATTTGCCATAGAGCACTTGGCACTCAAGGGCTTTTCATTTCTTTAACATCTATGATCCTCACATATCGCCCCCACCTCCGGTTTCTGGTCTTGTGGCACCTGCATCTTAAATTTTCTACTCTCCGCCTCCATCAGTACCACCTTGGGAAGTCTCCTGCCTCTCCAGGGCCTCAGTTTTCCCATCAGTAAATCGGAAGCCTTGACCTGCTTTTGGGTCTGGCACGGAGATAGGGTGCACAAGTCCCGGAGTCAGGCCGGGTTGCACCCTGGTCTCTTCTCTGCCACTCGCCAGTGCTAGGACTTCTAAGCAATTAACCTGTTCTTTCTCAACTTGGGGTTACTTCATCTGGAAGATGATGATCTTAGGAGCATCGATTCCAAGGGCTAGAGGTAAAGATTAAATTAGTTCATGCAGGTAAGGCCTTCAGCACAGTTGCTGGCTTACACTAGGCACCCCACAAGACCATTATTATTACTGATGTTATCGCCCACACCTCCCGGTGGGTGAGAGCCTGGTACGCGTCGCCTTTCCACAAAAGTGACTTCTCTCTTCCGTCTCTTCTGTCCGCCGGCTCCCGGGGGACCCAGGCATTCCGGCCTCCCATGGCCCCCACCCCACGCGGGTCCTCACAAAGGCCTCCATTCATGCCCCTCATACAAAGCGGCCCATTCACCCGGCCCTTTGGGCCTCCCGCCGCCGGCCGCCCCCGCGCCCCGCGCCCCGCCAGGGGTGGCACCCCCTGCCCGTCAGGCCCCGGATCGGTCCGCCCACGACCGCGCTAGCCCTACGCTCCGGCTCCCTTCTTTTCCCACGGCTGGCACGCTCCGACAACTTCTGATTGGCTCCACCCTCCAGCCGCTCTTCTTGATTGGCGGCCGCGTCCCCCCATGGGCGGGGCCGCTGCTTGCCGCAGCGGACGCCGATTTGCCGCTGCTGTGCTTGTGTAGGCGGGGCCGTCCCGGCGGGCCCGCCCCTCTTTCTCCCCAGGCCTCGGCCTCCGGACAGCCCTGGAAGCGGGTGAGTGTCGGGGCCCGCCGCCAGCCGGGGTCGGCCGCGCGGGACCGGGCCTGGGAAGGCTGGAGTCCGGGGGCTGCGGTCCGGGTCCCGGGCGCCGGCGCGGGCGGCGGGGGAGGGGCGATGACGCGACCGCTCACCTTGGGCGCGCAGCCGGACGGCGGCGGGGCACCCCGGCCCCTCGCTGCGCGCGGCCAAGTCGAGATCCTGCTGCGTGCGAGTCGGGGTCCGGGTCCTCGCTCGAGGCCTCAGCCCTGTTCCGTGGGCGGGGAAACTGAGGTCCGCTTTGGGACCTAGCGCGCCTTAACACCTGAGTCATCCTCTTCAGTCCCCCGCCCCCAGGAGGAAGGTGTCTCTTTGCACTTGTAAAATTGGCCAGGAGAGAGAGGGGTCGCCGCCGGCAGAGGCCCGGGGGCGCGGGCCAAGAGGGGGAGACATATTTGGGCGCTTTTATTTTCAGAGCTAAATGGTTTAATTCGATTAACTAGAGGTGAGTTGTGTTGTGCCCATTTTACAGAACAGGGGAAACAGACCGGACAGAGGGTGTAGCAGGGAGACTGTTGCGAACAGCACTTCGGAGACCAATTCTGTGTGTGTCCTCTCACCCTGAGGACCCCACACAGGCCTCTACAGAAGGCTGGGCCCCCTGGCATAGACTGGGCAGCAAGGGCGGGAGCTGCCAACTGGGAGGAGGAATAGACATCTCTGGGGGCCTACTCGGTCTTCCCAACTCCCCTCTAGAATGACAGCTAAGGTCTGGGCTTAAATGCCAGCTGCCCTCCCTGCTGGTCCTAGGCCCTTGTGGCAACCTGGCCCCATAACCTGGCCCCTCCACGCCTCACTTTCCCCAGCGGAGAAAGGAAGGTGCTGATGAGCCCTTTCCTATGCCTGGGTTGCTGGATAGCCTGTGAGCTAAAACCGGCCCAAGAGCAGAGAGAATCCTGGAAGCACCGTATGTGCGCTTACCACTGTTTAGTCCTGATACCGCCCCCAGCGAACGAAGCTAGGGGCCAGAATAGCATTTTGCTCTCTTCCTCGGCCCTGCATTGTTTCATATCCAGACTGGGGGAACTGAGGCTGAGATGCTAAATGCTGTCAGGAGCACGGCTTGTTCAAGCACTGGGCTAGACACTTTCTCCCGCAGGATTATATTTGCGGAGAGGAAGACTGAGGCCAGGAAACCTTGAGCAGGAGGCGAACCCGTAGTTCCTCAGCCCTCTTGGCTGCTGGGTCCTTGGCCTCAGCCCTGGAGCGGGGAGAGGGGCCCCGGGCCAAGTCGCTGCCCACCGCCTGCGCCCACCTGGCCACAGGCTCATCCTCCCCCACGTCCCCGCCCCTCGTCCCGGGCTTGAGCTCCTCGGCCCGCCCCGCCCCCTTCGAGCCGGGCAGGTGCTGGGTGACATCAGAGCCTGCTCAACGTGACGTGGCCCCGCCCCGCACTGGACCGAGGAGGTAGCCACACCTGAGAGCTCCCCAGCGGACCGGGAATCCGTCCCCCCTCCCCATCTCTCCCGCTTCCGGCACCGGGCGTCGCCCCCAGGTAGTGAGGAGGATCGCTGGTTGAGGGGGGCTGGGACTCCGCCTTTTGGGTCTCTGGGAGATGGGGCTTGGACGCCCCGATTCCTGAAATCGAGAAGGGGAATTGGGGGCTGGAGGCCCGGGACCCCAGGTCTGAATGAATGCTCTCTCTGGGGTGGGGAGGAAGCTCTGGGGCCCGAACTGCATCTGGGGTGCCGCTTCCTAGTTCTGAGGGAGGAAGGGCCTGGAGTCTAGACTCGGGGTCCTAGGGAGGAGGGGCTGGTTCTGAACTCCCGGATCTGAGGGAGGAGGGGCTGGGGGGGCTGGGCTCCCGGGCCTGAGGGAGGAGCTAGGGCCCCCAGATTTCAGATCTGGAGGCCAGAGAACCCCTGAATCCCAGCACTGGGCTGGGGTCGGGGGGCTGGATGCCAAGGGCTCCAGCCCCTGGCGTGGGGCGGGCCCCTGGCACCTTTTCCTTTCCAGCCCAGCAGCCTCTGCCCCGCCCAGGAAAGGTGGAAGCACCTGCCCACTGGCTGCCAGGCCTAGAGGCGTGCAGGAGCGAGGAGCAGGTGGGGCTGCTCCAGGGCTGGGTCCCCGCGCTCTGCGGCTGAGTCTGGGATGTCCCAGACACCTCCTAGCTGGTCACAGTGAGGTGAGGGGCCTTGGCTTATGGGCCCGGGGAGTTGGGGGGGTTGAGTCCCTGGTCCTGGAGTATGCGGGTGCTGGTGACCCAGACTCCTGTGTTTTGGGGGCAGGGGGTGCTGCTAGACCAGAGTCTTGGTTGTGGAGCTGGGAACCGTGGGGCCGGGTGATTGCAAAAAGTACTGAACCCTTCCTGGTCAAAGGCCGGGGCTGCAGAGGAAGCGGGTGGGGTGGGGTGGGGTGGGGTGGGGGTAAAGTCCTGGGACGGAGCTTGCTGTGGGTGGATCAAGGCCGCCCAGGAGGCCTGGGCGTGGGGAAATGCCATCCGTGGTGCTAGAGCCCTGCACTCTGAGAGCTGGGGGCCCAGGGCTTGAACTCGCAGGCATCGGTGCCCTGGGGGCCAGGCCCGCCTGCTGGCCCTTGAGAGGGTCCCCGAGGCAGCCGCCCACCCGTGTGTCCCCAACCGAGCGGCTCGGGGGAGAGATCTGAGGGGAGACAGGGCCCGCTGGAAGCTGATGTGGAGTGTCTCCAGGGGACCTGGGTGTTTGGAGGGACTGCTCCAGGCGCTCAGTGCCTTGGAGACAGATGTGGCTGGGATGGCCTCAGTGGTGGGGGCCTGAGGCAGTGGGGGCTGAAGCCTGACTTCTTCGGCCTCCGGGCACAGTGAGGGGCCTATTTTCCTAGCCTGCGATGCTTCAGCGGCTTTGGCATTGCTGTGTGAGGTCCTCGGGGGACTGGAAGGCCTCTAACGGGTGAAAGCCCCTCACTCACTGTGGCTTGTGATGGTCTGAGCCGTGAGGCGGATCCCCCGTCCCAGACCCCATCACGCAGACTCACGCAGTGCTGCTGCTGCTGCTGGGCCTGGTCCCTGCAGGCCTTCAGGGAGTGCTGCCTGGGGGTGTGAGCACACAGCCCAGTCTTCCCACTATAAAGAGAGGGAAGCCAGGGCTCAGGGAAGGGAGGGAGGAACTGTTAACTGGGGGATGACCTTCAAGTGGGTAGACCCGAGGGGCCCCGGGAGCTCAGTGACAAACTCTTAAGGCTCCATCTAAGAGGGCCAAGTCCACACCGGACCCAGTCTGACCCGGTGCCTTCCCTCTCCCACCAACCTCTCTGCCTCCGTCACATGGTTGCCTCCAACATGGCCCCTCGCAGAGCCGCTGTCACGAGCACGCTCCTGCCCCAGGGCCTTTGCACTGGCTATTTTCCCAACCTGGAATGCTTTTCCTCTCTACTTTCCCATGACGCGCTCCCTTCATCTCCCTCTGGTCTTTGTTCAAATGCCACATCAGAGAGGTTTCCGTGGCCACCCCAATTAAAACCTGAACACCACTCAACCCTGACATTCCCGGTTCCCGGCTTTATTTTTCTCCTTGGTATGTCTCACCATTTAGTCCACTGTGTAATTTACTCGCTTATCTTTTTATCTGTCTCCTGGAGTTAGAGCCGCGCTGCCCAACAGAAATGTAACACCGAGCGGAGTGTGTAATTTAAAATTTTCTAGTAGCCACACTAAAAATTAAAAAAGCGAAAAGGAACAAGCACCATTAAGGGTGACGTCTCCTTGACTCAATAGATCCGAAATACAGCCACGGTTGTTTGCCATCAGCTATAAAAATACGAACGAGCCTTTTGTTGCACTAAGTCTCTGAAATTGGGTGTGTCTCTTAGCCGGGAACTGCATTTCAGGCTGGGGTTTCCACTTCAAGGACCCACTAACCATGCGGGGTGTGGATCACACAGTCTGGGTCTGGTGGATGTGGAGCTGGCAGCCAGCACCGTGGCCGCTGAGAAAAGAGGGGAGGCCCTGGTATGTCCAAGCATGGGCCAGAATGTAAACACCCTAGGAAGGCCTGGGCCTTTTTCTGGAGTGTTCTTTGCTGTGCTGCCAGAGCCTTGAACGGTGCCTGGCTCACAGCCTAGCTCTATTAAATAACTAGTGAAGGAATGGATGGAGCGAGAGGTGAATGAGTGGAATAAGTAAAGGAGGTTTCTCCACCCACTTCGCAGCTTAAAAAGAGGGCTGGCGGAGAAAGGCTGGATGGAACCACTCCTGATCTCCACCCTCTTCTCTCCCCCGCAGACCATGGCAACAGTGACCCTCAGGAAAGGGCCCCTCCGGCCGGGTCCGGTGCCCGAGGCTGCCCAGCCGTTTCTCTTCACGCCCCGCGGGCCAAGCGTGGGCGGCGGACCTGCCAGCTCGGCTACCTCCCCGCAGGTGGAGTGGACGGCGCGGCGCCTGGTGTGGGTGCCCTCGGAGCTGCACGGCTTCGAGGCGGCAGCGCTGCGGGATGAGTCCGGGGAGGAGGCCGAGGTGGAGCTGGCGGAGAGCGGGCGGCGTCTGCGGCTGCCGCGGGACCAGATCCAGCGCATGAACCCGCCCAAGTTCAGCAAGTCCGAGGACATGGCGGAGCTGACCTGCCTGAACGAGGCCTCCGTGCTGCACAACCTCCGAGAGAGATACTACTCCGGCCTCATCTACGTGAGTGGCCTCCTGCCCCGCCAGGGCGGCGTTGGGGCTGGGGTGCTGGTGTCAGCACCCCACTGGATCGACGCGAGCCTTGTGCAGTTAACCCGCAGGGGGGCTGTTCCCACACTTAGTCCATTACCAGGACAGTCTCAGACCTGAGGGGGCGTCCCTAACAGTGGGGGCACCTGACCATTTCCGGAAGTACAACAGTTCCGGATTCTCAGATGTGACCTCCATGAGGCTTCAAACAGGGGCGCCCTGCCCGTGGTAAAAGTGGATGAGAACCACTTGGCAGGCTGGGTGCTAAGTGCCTGTCAGGGAGGAACTTACCTCATTTCCCCTTAGGCAGGTACAGTCTGTTATCATCCCCATTTCACCTACAAGGAAACCGAGGCCCAGAGAGATTTAAGGAGAAAATCTGTCTGCGAAGCTTGTAGCTGGCCCCCTAGACGTTATCAGCTCAGTGCTTCTTCAGATCATGCGGCTTTTTGTCCCCATTCTACAGATAAAGAAACCCAGGCACGGGAAGGTCGAGTTCCTCGGCCAAGGTCACCCGGTTGCTGGGCTCTGGTCTGGTCCGCGGCTCTGCCCCTTTGCTGCGGGGCCTTTTAGGGTTAAGTGGGCTGGGTGGCAGTGAGTCTGCTGTGGTGGTCTAGGTCGTGTTCCAGCTCTGGACGTCAGTTATTTAATCTCTATGACTGGCGCACAGAGCTGGGCAGTTCTGAAACCTCCCTTCTGCTCAGAATCACCTGGGGAATTTTTAAAAAATACCAGCACCCCAGCCCCACCCTGGGCCCGTCTAAAGCAGGTTCTGGGGGGTGGGGGCGATGGCACTGGTATTTTTAATACGCTTCTAGGTTGGCGCTAATGGGCAGCCAGAGGATTATTCAGAGCAAACAGGATTAGAGAGACTGACAAAGAATGTGAACAACAACAGTGAAAAATAATAATAACGGGCAGTTAGCAAATATTTACTGAGCACTCGCGATGTGCCAAGTGCCGTGCTGAGGTGGGTTATCAGCTCACTTCTGGGCCCAGCGCTGCTATCACCTGACAGGCAGGAATGTTAAGTGACTTGAGCCCAGGTCACAACCTTGAAGAAGCCGCAGGCATGAAGAAGTCACCGGGGCATTTGAGCCCGAGACCCGCTGCAAACACCTCAGAGGTCTTGTGGCTCATTTCAATTGGCCACAAATTCATAAAATACCTAGTTAAAGCTCTAGAAGTTATCATTCAGGTTTCATTTTTAAAAAAAACATTCAGGAGCAGCTTTAACTCAGCAAACACCAAAGTGGGGATTTGAACCCAGATCCTCTCCACTCCAGACCCCACACCCTAACCACTAGGCCAGGAAGGCCACCATGCAGGGTGCTGGGGATAAACAATCTAAATCTGTGCCAGTTAGCCAGCAACTTGGGACCTGCCCAATGGAAGGGACATGGCGAGAACTGGGACTTTTGAATGGCTGTTCCTGCCCTGCTGATGAGGACAGGGGGACCCCAAAAGTAGCCATCCAGCTGGTGCTAGAGGTACGCTCTGCTCTGCTTGTCTCCTGCCCGTGCTTAGTGCAGGTTGACTGACCAACTGGTAGAGGGGAAGGTGGTGTTGCCCAGTGGAAAGTGGGGTGACCCCGGCTCCAGAAACCCAGTTTCTGCCACTCATAGGCTCTTTGGCCTTCAGTGGCTGAGGGTCTGGGGCTCGCCCCTGAGATGCTAGAGCCCAAAGGGGACCATTTGCCCAGCACCCTGATCGCCTGTTTCTCTTGGGGTCCCTGTAGGGATTGGGGTTTGACGGGCCCATTTTCCCTGGGGTGGAAGCTAAGGCCCAGAGGGGCGTCAGCCATGAGCAGCTGGAAGATGCCTTGTTAGAATCTGAACCAGGGTGGCTTGGCTTTGAAGTCTGAGCCTGAGACTCCCAGGACCCGTATTTGGAGAGTCTTTGAGGCCGCGCCTCGCTGGTAGTTTTCACTCATTATCTGCCTTAATCCCCGGGCTCCCGCTCTGGCTCCGTAATGAAGTGGGGTGTGCCCCTGGTTTCTCAAGGAGGAAGCCGAGAGTCTGGGGAGTGTGGATGGGTTGAGTAGAGGTGGAGGAGGGCACTGGAACTGGCCGGGGGAAGGCGGGGAGGGGGGGCACAGAAGGGGAAGGGTCTGCCGCTGCTTTCTCAAGCTGCACCCCAGCAACCCCAGCGTCCCCAGACATCTCTGGGAACACCAGCCTTGCCCTTTGCTCCCTGGCCTTGACAGCCAGCTCAGACTCCCTTGGGACTAGGTGTGGCTGGAGGGAGGAACCTGGGTGGGGAGGGCGGCATGGGGAGTGGGTTTCTCCTCCTGCCAGGAGTGGCAGCCAGGGCGCCAGCAGCCATGAGATACCTTCCCAGGGAATGTGGCCCGCCTGCCCCGCCCCTGAGAGGGGGAGCTCCTGGGAGCAGCCTTCCAGGCTGGGAGGGCAGACACCCAGCAAACCGGTTGTTCTGCTCCAGGCCGGCCACCCACCCTCCCACTCTCCCACTGTCGTTAAAAGGCTGGCAGCTGGCAGTGGAGCTGGGCAGCTGGTGGAGGCCACACCCTGCTGGGGAGTGAGAGCCGGCTGGGCGCTCACTGTCCTGTTACTAACCAGCCGCGCAACGCCTAGCTAGCTAACTACTAGGCCGCTGGCTTGCTGGCTGCGTAGCTGGCTCATCTGATAGCTCGCCAGCCAAGCCACGCAGCAGCCAGCTCTGGCTAGCTTAGCTCACTAACTCCAGCCAGCTTAGCCAGTTAGCTCCCTGGTTGGGTTAGCTGGTGAGCGGCGAGTTCTCTAGCGGTCTAACTAACTGCCCCTGTGTCACAAAGCTGCTATGTGAAATTTGACATTTCCGCCAGTAAGCATGGGGTGCAAAGCCTGGCGTGGGGGTGGGACTGAGTGAGACACCTGTAGGGCTCCAGGTACGTTTATCGGGTGCTACAGGTGTTCTCCGCACACTCAAGCGAATCTCTGACATTGTCCTAGGAACCCACAACAATCTCTAACACCATGCCTCTTCCACCCTTCCTGAGCAAACAGCTCTCACCCCACTTCCTCTTGCTTACGAAGTTTTGGCAGTAGTAGTTCCACCTCTGCACGCCCAGAGCTTCTCAAGAATCCACCCTGCGAACACGCATGCCAGTCTCTTCTGCAACAGATGAGCCTGCACATGCTCATTTGATGCCCATGTGACTCCAGGCGGTGGCAGGCTGTCACCCAAGGGCTACATACTCAATCTCAGGGCAAATTCTCACCCATATTGCACGTCTGTATGATTTGGACTGAGTCTCTGATACCATCAGCCTGAAAATGCTCAAGTCTACAGTACGGTCCCGGTATAAATGGCCACCCCTTTGATGGACACCCTTGTGCAGTGCGCAACCTGCCCGGCTGTACATGGCAGCCCTGTGCTCCCCTCGGGGCCGCAAGCAGGCAGCTGAGGCCCTCTCCTCTTGTGCCCACTGCAGACGTACTCTGGCCTCTTCTGTGTGGTCATCAACCCATACAAGCAGCTGCCCATCTACACGGAGGCCATTGTGGAGATGTACCGGGGCAAGAAGCGCCACGAAGTGCCGCCCCACGTGTATGCAGTGACCGAGGGGGCCTACCGGAGTATGCTGCAGGGTGAGTGTGGACCAAGGGCTGCTGGACATGGCTCATGCTCAGGGAATCAGGACCAGGTAACAGGTCGAGGACTTCATTCTGGGAAGCCTCTCTGTGGGGTGGGAGAAGACCGAAGGGGCAAGATGCTGGCTTCTGCCACACAGGACTTTCTTGCTTGTCTGTCTGTCTCTTCTCTTAACAAGCGGCATTTAGGAGTCAGCTGGTGCCAGGCTTCTGCAAAACCTTCCCTTGAAACAGTGATTCCTACCCTGTTAATTCATTCTACATGTATGTTGCCAACTTGAGCCACATGAAGTTTAAGTGAATGGCAGTCCCTTAGAAGATGACAGCATCGGGTTGCTGTGTACAGTTGGGCAGGTTGTGCACTAAGCAAGGGCTGGGCTAAGCGGCTGCCATTCATTCCTGAAAATGTGTAAGTCCTGGCACAATAATGTAATTCACATGTAATTATATTAGCATGATGATATATTTTATATCGTCTTTAATAAATATTGTGCATGTTAAAATCCACATTGAATGTTTTTCAATGTGTATCTCTTTCTATTCTAGGACACAATAGCATGCAGCTGTGTATTACACTACTCATATACTCCACTCCCCTCATTTAATACATGCTGCGTTTACATTGTATTTGTAATTATATACACCGCTTAACGCAGAGATTCTCAGGGGAGGAGCCCATAATTGCTGCAGTTTCAATTAAACCCTCACTTCCCATTATCTGGGGAAGGCGTGATTTAATGTATTTGAGATTTGATTAATCTCAGAGTGTGGGCCCCTCGTCAGCACCCTCAGTGTCGCCTGGGAACTTGCCAGAGATACAGACCTGGGCTCCCGTCCAGACTTGCTGAGTCAGGGCCGAGGCTCCGTGCACGTGTTTTCACGAGGTCCCCAGGCTCCTGGGGGTTCAGGTCCACCCTGAGAGCGGGGGGTCCAACATACATACATAGGTGGGACGATCTTAGTCACACTACAGATTTGTATTCATCATAGGTAATCCTCGTTTTCCTTAAGTTACTGAGTTTGGTTTGTATGCTTATTGTCAGAATGCTTTTCAGTCTATTGTAGTTACTGTAGCGCAGGAATAAAAGTACAGTAAGTAGGGGAAGTGCCTGATCCATGCGAAACCCTTCTATGAGTTAGCACATGTAACCTCACAGCCATCTCCTGAAGTCGATGGTTTCCAGACAGGGAAACTGAGGCACAGCACAATGCCACTGGGTGGCCCAGGTGGGACTGGACCCAGGGCCCCAACTACTGCCTGCCCCTGGGTAGTAGGTCCTCATCTGGAGCCAGGGGCCATGAGTTTTGATGTGTGACATTCTTGCCCCAGCTTAGGCTCTGGCTGGCTGTGTGACCTTGAGGGCGTGGTTGTCCTCTCTGAGCCCCCCCGCCCCCCCCCCCCGTTCCNGCGTGGTTGCCCTCTCTGGGCCCCCCCGCCCCCCCCCCCCGTTCCTTGCCTGTAAAGTGGAGACAAGAAGCTCGAACTGACCAGAGTGTGACTCACTCCTCAACAGTCAATGTGAGCCCCTCCTAGGTGTCCTCTAGAGCAGAGTGTGTGACAAGCCAGGCCACAGAGTTTGTTACATACTAGCTCGAACATTCTCAAAGTTCTGACTGTAACCTGGTGAGGGAGGGACTGTTCTAAATTCTTCTCAGATGGGGAAGCTGAGGCACATAGCAGGCTCACCCCAAGTTAAACAGTGAGGCTGACAGGTAGCAGGGCCTTGAACCCATGGTCATGTGGCCCCTAGACCAGACTGCTCGCTCAAAAGTTCTACTGAATAGAGCTCTCTGACTTAAAGCCACTAGGAAGCTTCCAGCAGCCTCCAGCTGCTTAAAAACCAGCCAGGCCTCTTAATTATGGCCTCCAAAGCCATCTCCGCCATCTCCAGCCCTGCCCTCTCCCCCCAGGCACACTGGTATCCTTTCTGCCTCCCTAACATCCAATTCGGCTCTACCACAGGACCTTTGCACTGACTGCACAAATAGTCACCTCTTCTGAGAAGCCTTCCTGACCACCCCCCTTTATTGCATAAAAGAGCTAGGGTATAGTGTGGGGGCGGAGGGGTGAAAGGAGTCACCAGAGACAGAGTGGGGAGCAGAACAGGCAGATCCACTGAAATGCACTGCTGAGGGGAGCAGCAGGGAGACAGGAGAGGTCTGCTGCGCCATGTGGGTCAGCTCCCTCACTGGGGATCGAACTCAGGCCGTGGTGATAGCGCTGAGACTTAACCCCTAGGCCACCGGTGGGGTGGGGGGCACTTCTTATTACTCTCGAACCGGAGCTTTTTGGTCCTGCCTCTATTCGCATCTGGGGCTCAGTCTTCAGAGACCGAAGGCTGTTAAGCAGATCCCTGGCCATATCCACCAGAAGCTTGAAGGGCCGGCTCCAGACACTGCCGACTGTAAAATCAACTTTAGTTTTGGGCCTCCCCAGTGGCGGTGGCACATCGGGTTAAGCACTGCACTATGAAGCATCCTCAGCCACTGCAGCACAAGTTTGATCCCCAGCCAGGGAGGGACCCACATGGTGCGGCAGACCTCTCCTGCCTCGCCCGCTGCTCCCCTCAGCAGTGTGTTTCAATCTGCCTGCTCTGCTCCCCACTCTGTCTCTGGTGGCTCCTCTCACTCCCCACACCTTGTCCTGTACCCCAGTTCTTGTGTGCAAAAATAAATCTTTAAAAAAAAAGTCAACTTTGGTTTCGAGCATGTGCTTTTCGCTCCCCACTCAAGTGGAAGCTCGGCGAGGGCAGGGGCCTTTGCCAACTCTCACCCGCGCTCAGCACAGGTGTGCATTTGTTGAAGGGTGTGTCTGGCTCGGGGGGCTGCTGGGGGACCTCAGGAGCTGAGCTGTGCTCTCTGCCTTGGTTGGGCAGAGGAAGCCCCCGCGGGTACTGGCGACGTCACGGCCGTTGTGGGGCCTGTTCTTGTATCAGGCCCAGCCCTGCCATCCCAGGTTTCATGCTCTGTCTGGCCTCGCAGACCTGCACAGGCCGGTGAGTGAATGACACTCTGTGAGTCGAGGCTTCTCGTCTCCTTTCCGGGTGAGGACATGGAGGCTCAGAGAGGGACGGCCGCTTTCCCAGGGTCACACAGCCGGCCTCAGCCCTAATCAGAGTGTGGTTTTAGAGTCTAGGAGAGTCACACACCCAACTCGCTGCTCCTTACCCTGCGGGAGTGACTTTGAAAAGGGGGCAGCAAGTATAAGGGGCTGGGGTCCTGCTCGAGACTCTCCCTCCAGGTGACAAGTCCCTGCTCTGTCCCTACAGATCGTGAGGATCAGTCCATTCTCTGCACGTGAGTAATCTGGAGGAATTCCTAGAGGAGGCTGGGGATGGCTGGGCTCGGAATGGGCTGGGGATGGCTGGCATCCTCATTGCTGACCCTTTTTGCTTCCCCTTGTCCCAAGGGGGGAGTCTGGGGCCGGGAAGACAGAGAACACCAAGAAGGTCATCCAGTACCTCGCCCACGTGGCATCATCACCCAAGGGCAGGAAGGAGCCGGGTGTCCCCGTAAGTGACCAGCGCCAGGATGTGTTCTGGGCCCATCCACGGCCCCCCAGGCTTCCCTTTCTCCTCTTCCCCTCGCCCCCCCCGCAAGACGCCCCTCCACCTGCGGGGAAGGCCTGGCACTGGGCCTTCTCCTGGCTGCCCACACCAGCTGTGCACCCACTTTGTGTGCAACATAGTGCAGGGAGCGGCGGCAGGGTGGACACAGAAACACAAGGGCCACTTCTCATGGCCCTGAGACAGCGCCTGGCACATAGTAGGTGCTTCTGTTCCTGTGTGGTGGGTGGGGTTTAGGTACCTGCAATGCCTGGGCTGTCACTTAGCATGTCAATCCCTTAGCTCCTGTGAACTCAATACTACGTCATTTCCCCGAGCTAAAGAGGAGAAACCCTTGGCTCGGTTGGGCGAGCTGGTTGATGGAGGTCGCACACCCAGGAAGGGCAAGAGCAGATCCAAACCCGAGAGTGTCTGCAGCCCCTCAGCTCTCCTCCCACCCCATCCGCTCCCACTCCTGGCTCACCTGTGTCTGTCCATGTTCCATGTGCTGTGTCCTGGTCCCTGTCCCGGTCCGTGTCTCGTGTCTCATGACTTCCTCAGGCCTCCGGCAGCGCCATTTCTTATGTGAGTAGCAGGGCATCACCTCCGGTCTGCTCACCCCAACCCCTGCTGTTGCCAGTAGACAGGGCCCGAGGCAGCCGTCCGTCACACCTGCCAGAGCCATGCTGCCACTTAGGGTGGTCCTACTGTGTGCACAACAGCCGCACTGTCACTGAGTGCAACCCCACTCTGCAAACACGGTCTCCCCACCCCCATTGTTTGTTAGCCCTACTGTGTGCCACCACCAGTGGCCCTACTGTGTGAGTGCAGCCCCACTGCCATTCTGTTAGCCCGACTGTGTTCATGTGTGTGTATATAGTGACCCCACATACCCACATGACAAAACCCAGAGATGGAAGCTACCACTTACCGCTACACTTCTGAGTGTATATAGAAAGGACCCACAAGCACGGTGAAGCCACATCACCTAGTCACCCACATGGCCAGTTATTACAGACCTACTATGTGCACTGTCACAACAAAGTCAGATAAAGTGAAATTCTTTCCTCCTCTTCTCAATCCCCTTGGAGTGGCCTACCACGTTGACAGTTTGGTGTGACCCCTTGCAGACATTTCTCCAAATGACAGTCTCGTTTTGTGGTGTTTTCCTAATTCATTGTCTATGCATGGGACCACATTACAGATGATGTCCTGCAACTTGTTTTGTTTCATACACGCCCAGTAATGTCCCTTGAGGTGTTTCCCCCCCAGTCAGGCAGACCTACTATGTGCACTGTCACAACAAAGTCAGATAAAGAGACCTGCATGCAGGGTGATGGGAGCACGCCCAGACACACACAAAGGGCCCTCCCACACGGACACCCCGCTAACTCCCCCCCAGCTAGCTCAGCCCCCCATCTCATGCATGCCGGTCTCCCACACCTGGCAGGGTGAGCTGGAGCGGCAGCTCCTTCAGGCCAACCCCATCCTGGAAGCCTTCGGCAACGCCAAGACGGTGAAGAACGACAACTCCTCCCGATTCGTGAGTGCCGGGGCAGTGGCGGCTGCGTGCATGGAAATGTGTCCAGGGTGACTGGGGTGGGCAGGATGCGTGGGTCTGAGGGGAAGGGGCCGGGGCTTGGGTCTGACAGAGAAGAGGAAGGGGCCTGGACCTTGAGTTTCCCAAGGAGCTGCCTGCTGGGGAGCCCAAGAGTGGAGTCGGGGGAGAGTGAGACAGAAAGAGACAGTCCTGGCTGGGCGAGGGCTGGGGTGCTCTTCTGGGTGAGAGCGGCGAGGACCTCTGTTGAAGCCCCTGTACCCCCTCTCCAGGGCAAGTTCATCCGCATCAACTTTGACGTTGCCGGCTACATAGTGGGCGCGAACATCGAGACCTGTATCCTGCTGCTGCCGAGGGCGCCTGGGAGTGCAGGCGCGGGCCCGGTCTCACTGAGGACAGGAATCGGGTTGTGCCGCGTCCTGCGTGTAGGACGCGCTTCCTGGACCGGCAGCCCCTCCGCACGTTGCTCTTCTGCACCTCGCGCCTGCTAGTCCGGGTCCCCAGGGCTCTGCTCTCTCGGCCTCTCAGAACTCAGGGCTGCGGCCGTGCCCAGCCAGTCAGGTGGCCCCGGCTCGCCCGGCGCTCAGCAGCACAGGCTGACTCTCCAGTGTCCACTGCGCGCCAGGTGCCGTCCTGCCACCGCTCCCTGTCCCCGCGCCCCAGGAGCTGTCCTACCGCCAGCGAGCGGTGAGCCCCACGCTGTCTGGGCTTCACGCCGCAGTGACTTACCCTCACAGCAGCGGAGGGTTACTTTAAACCCTAGAACAGAGGAGGAAACAGAGGCACAGTACAGCAGGGAGGCGGCCCAGGCTG
This sequence comes from Galemys pyrenaicus, assembly GCA_019455555.1. Taxonomy (NCBI): domain Eukaryota; kingdom Metazoa; phylum Chordata; class Mammalia; order Eulipotyphla; family Talpidae; genus Galemys; species Galemys pyrenaicus. The sequence goes on from JAGFMF010011469.1 coordinate 1,161,926, forward strand.
CGTCCGTTTGTGTAGTTGGTGGCAAAGTTGCGGGGTGGGTGGCAACACGGGAGGGCGGGGCCGCCCCGGTGGAGGGGGCCGGTGGGGACCCCTCTTCTCCCTGGGGCACCTTGACCGCCTCTCCCAGACCTGCTGGAGAAGTCTCGGGCCATCCGCCAGGCCAAGGACGAGTGCAGCTTCCACATCTTCTACCAGCTGCTGGGGGGCGCTAACGAGCAGCTCAAGAGTCAGTATGGGGGTGTCCTCATCAGCTGGGGTGGGGGTGGGGGTGGGGGTGGGTCTGGGGGAGGGGTGGGGGCTGGGGGTGGGAGCCGCGCAGGGTGAGCTCTTGGGGGGACGGCTCTTTCGCCTCCTGGACCCTGCAGCCCCACTCTCTGCTGTCTCACTTTCACCAAGCAGAGTCTCCGCACCCGGCGCGGCTCGCTCGCTAGACTCTCCTCTCCTGCTCCGGCTGGCTCCGGCTCTCGCTCCACCGGCCGCCGCCTCACACTCTCTCCTCGCCCGCCACTCTGGGCCTCTGCTTCCCGCGCCTGCCCCGGAGCGCCCCGGCCCGGGCGCCCGCGGCCCTCGTTCGTGGGCCCCCTGGTGCCTGCTGCCCCCGCCTCTGCCTCCGGCCACGCTCCGCCTCGTCCTGCTGTTGTGCGGGGCTGCGGGGTCGCCCCTTGCCTTGCGCCCGCTCCTGGCTCCTTGCTCCCTGTAGCCTGGGCTGCCCCCTGGACCCTCGTCGCCATCGCCGCACTCGCTCACTGGTCCCGCCAGCCCTCATGCTCCGCGCCAGCCGCCCCTGCCTGTGCTGGGCGCCGCCAGGCCTCCAGTCCCAGCGCGGAGGGAAGGGCGAGACGAGCGCTCGCACCCACCCCACCCCGCTCCGGGCCTCCCACCCAGTCGATGACCGAGGAAGAGACTGAGGCCCCGGGGAAGGGGCGCAGGCTCCCCTGGTGGCCACCTATGAAGCCTGTGTGAGCCCGGCCCCGCAGCCCGCCCTTGACGGCCACCTCCCGCTCTCCCCTGCAGCCGACCTCCTCCTGGAGCCCTGCTCCCAGTACCGCTTCCTCACCAACGGGCCGTCCTCCTCCCCCGGCCAGGAGCGCGAGCTCTTCCAGGAGACGCTGGAGTCCCTGCGTGTGCTGGGATTCACCCACGAGGAAATCACCTGTGAGTGAGCGCCCAGCCCCCCAGAAGGTGGGGTGCAGGGGACCTGGCCGCGCATGTCTCTGTCTGCCAGTGAGAGGCCCGATGGCATAAGGAGGGTGCACAGCTCGGAATGGGGACTGGGACAGGCACACCATGTGTGACGTGTGAGCAAGGGCCTGGAGAATGAAGGGCGTGAGCCCAGTGCTGGGGTGGCAAGGGGGAGGGAGGGGCCCTCACAGCCTGTGCAAAGGCCCTGTGGCTGGAAAAGCATGTTGAGGAACTGAAACTTCTCTGGTGGTGCGCTCAGCCTAGTGGGCAGCTGCCCATCTGTTTACATCAGAATATGCAGAGTTTTTTTTTAAAGACTTACTTATGCATACACAAGCTGGGGTGCATCCAGAGGTGAGAGGGGTGAGAGGGGTCACCAGAGCCAGAGTGGGGAGCAGAGTGGGGGTGCATCCAGAGGTGAGAGGGGTGAGAGGGGTCACCAGAGCCAGAGTGGGGAGCAGAACAGGCAGATCCACCGAAATAAAATGCTGAGGGGAGCAGTGGGGAGACAGGAGAGGTCTGCTGCGCCATGTGGGTCCGCTCCCTGGCTGGGGATCAAACTCATGCTGCAGTGGCTGCCAATAGCTTGATGGTGCTGAGATGTAGCCCCTTGGACCACCAGGGAGGCCCCAGAATATGCAGTTTTGTAAACTGACTTGATCACAGAACCGTCCCTCCTCCCCACTTTTTAAGTGACTCTTTCGAAGACCATCTAGTGTTGTCTGATTTCGGTTGTGATGCTCTTGTTACCTGGAACAACTGTCATGTCAAATCACCCTGTGAGTTGAGCTAGTGGAACACTCAGTCTTTCTCTTACCCAGACGGCTTATTTGTATACTTATTTGTTTGGGGGCGGACGTGACAGTGGCCTTCGAGGACCCACAGCCTGGGCAAGCCTTCTGGAGGCCAAGGGAAGCCTGGTGTCCCCAAGGACACTGCCTATGTTTAAGCAGTAGCTGGGTGGGCCTTGCAGCCCCCAGAGCCTCCAAACAGCAGAAATGGATGGTCTGGGCTTGAGGCGGTTAGGCGCTGACAGTGCTGACAGTGAGCACCGGCGGCCTGTGGTCTCTCTCCAGCTTTTGCAGCTTCCTGGAGATGGTAGCGCTCCCAGGCTGGCGGTGCCTCCCGCACTGCCTTCACCCTCACCTGACGCCCCTTGCTCCCCGCCCCACCGTGGCGTCTCTGGACAAACTCCCCTTTTTATGAGGTTGCGGGCATGCTGGATTCCTGGCCACCCCACCCCAGTATGACCTCATCTTAACTGAAATAATTACGGCTGCCTTGACCTGCCACCAAATAAGGTCACGATCTAAGAGCTCCTGGTAGCTAGGACTTCAACGTATTTTTGGGGGGAGTGTTGGGGTGGGGGCACACAATCTATAGGGGCCTGGAGAGGACCCACCAGTGGGTGGAGAAAGGCCCCCATTCCGGGTCATTCTGCTCTGGGCACTGGCGCTGCGGGAGGCCCGAGCTATTGTTGGCTCTGGCGGAGGGAGGGCAGAGCCAGCGCCAAGCTGGCTGCGAGGCCACTGCAAACAGTCGCATTGACTCAGGGTCTCGGCCTCCTCACCCCACCCCCACCCCGGGGTTGCCCAATCGCAGTTGTGCAATAGCGGGGCCTCCCGCGGCCGTGCTCCCCTGGACACACTCAGAGGCGCCACCGCCTGCCCCTCAGGCCCGGGCTGGCCTTCTGACACCGGTCACCTCAGGTCACCCCCAACGGGCCCCCTGCTGCGTGAGAGGCACCCGCAGCAGACCCAAGTTCTGAAAACTAAAAATTTGAAGCCAGAAAAGATACTGGGGAGACCAGCTCTCCCCACCGCCCCCAGCCCTGGGGTCCCACGGTGAGCTCCCCATCTGCTACAGTATTTCAGTGTTTCAGGAATACAGTATTCCAGTATTTCTGGAGCAAACGGTCAGTTTGCTCCAGAAGGAGACGCTCTCCTGCCCAGGGCGAGGTGACCGCCCACCTGCCCGCCAGCTCTGGCAGCAGACTCCAGGAAAGGCCAGCGGGAAGCAGGAAAGGCCAGTGGGGGGGCGAGCCCTCTGTTTTGTTAAGGACAGTGACCCTCTTTGGGGGCGGACCTGTTGCCCTGCCCCCTCCTCCGGTATTTCCAGGGCTCCGTCCTGCGGCCCCTCCCGCGCCCTCCTCCCCAACCCAGCTCCCCAAGGGTGAGGCTCAGGCTTGTATCCTCCAGTACAGGCGGCCCAGGCCGCTGCAGGAGCCGGGGCACTGGTACATTGCCAGGGCTGGGGGACAGCCTTGGAGGAGGCGTGGCTTGGCGTGGATGGTGGGGGATGGCCCCCAGGTGGAGTAAGCTACGGGGACTGTAGCCAGTTGGAATAAGCCAGGGGCGACTGTGTTCTGCAGGGGTGGGAGGGGCTCCCACGGCATCGCACCGGCGGTGGTGGAGATGCTGGGAGGGATCCATCCAGGGCCATCTCTGAAAGCGTTTGGGGCCGCCCCCGCACAGGCTGGGCCGAGTGGGGGAGGGGCGTCTGGCCCAGCGCCTCTGCCCAGACCTCTCCATGCTCCTGGTCCCTTCCTCTGGGCTGGGTCTCCTCTTCCCAAAGGTGTGACCTCAGAGAGTGAAGGCGCCGGCGTCATCCGGGCTCCCTGGGCGCCTCTGCTCTGGGTCCCTGTGGCCTGCACAGCAAGGCCTCTCGTTGCTGTGGATTTGGCTTTTTTTTTTTTTTTAAGATTTATTTATTTATGAACACAAGAGCTGGGGGACAGGCCAGAGTCGCGGGAGGTGAGAGTCTTCACCAGACAGAGCAGGGAGAAGAACAGGTAGATGGATTGAAGTAAACTGCTGAGGGGAGCAGTGGGCCAGGCAGTAGAGGTCTGCTGCGCCATGTGGGTCCCCTCCCTGGCCAGCGGCAGGGATCACCTCGTGCTGCAGTGGCTGCGGTTTGCTTCATAGTGTGTTGCTTAACCCGCTGGGCCACCAGGAAGGCCCTGGCTTTTTGGGTTTTGGTTTTTTTTGGTATTAAAGTTTTTATTTTGCATGCTTTGATTTACAGAAAAGCTGCCCCCCAGACTCCCCACTACCAGCAGCTGCCATACTTGCTTCCTCCTGGCCTGTCTTTCTGATTACTTCTTGGAAGCCACTGGACTTCCAAGCTGCGTCACACACATCACACACACACTCACACCCACACTCTCCCACACTCACACACTCTCCCAGGTCCATGCCCTGCTGCATTCCAGCCCCTCAGCTCTGTCCTCTCCTGGAACTTTTGTTCCTCTGGCTTTATTGCCCGTGACCTTGACATTTGGGAGATTACAGACCAGTCATTTCCTCTTGAACTTGGTGCCTGTCCTGGCGGCCCATGCAGGAGGCGTGCTCTGGCCAGGGGTGTTCCGCAGGGCGCCTTCCCTTGCCTCTGCCCCCTTCTTCTGCGAGAATTGTGTGTAGAGGGAGGCGGGGTGCCCGTAGAGGCCTAAGCCCCAGCTTGGAGGGGGCAGGGGCTCTGCGGGGGGCCTGGCTGGTGTCACCAGCACCAAGCCCCGCTGAGCCCCTGTGTCACCAGCACCCCATCCTGCCTCACCCCACCAGCTACCCAGGAATGCAGCCCTGAGCTGGCATCTGAGCCAACGGACTTTGCTTCCCTTCTGCGCCTGGCTTCTCCCCAGTGCCGTGATTGGGAAATGTGCGGGGTTGGGGGCAGGAGGCTTCTGGGGGTCTGGTCCCCCTGGCGGGCGTGTCCACTTTGTAAAATTTTGTCGAGCTGCGTGAGTGTGAACTGTGCACCTTTATGCTCAAACTTTATGCTGAGAGAGGAGAGGGGAGCACAGCTTTTGAGAACAGACCCCCGGTCTGACCGCGAGGGTTCGGATCTAGTTCCGATACACCCAGTGTTCTTGGGTCCGTTGGTGCCTCGGTTTCCCCATCTGTCAAGTGGGCGTTCGCTCCGCTTCCCTCCATAAAAGGTCACCCCAGGACGTGCCTCATGCGGCTGTTACAAAAGGTTAAGACATTTCATAGCTTCTGGAACAGGATCTGGCACAGACTGCTCGCCTTTCCCAAGTGAAAACAAACCAGTGTCCATTTCAATCCAAAAAGGGTGAAAACCTTCCTGGAACCAATAGCCGATGGGGTCCTGGGGCGCTTGTACGGTCCTACAGCACCCCAGAAAGCTGGAGGTACAAACCGGGGCTGATGGAGGCTGGCGCGAGGCGAGCTGAGGGCACGTGGAACCATGCAGGAGACAAACCACCCTCTATGGTACAGGGGGTGTCTGCTTCCCTTCCTGGCTCCCCAGCCCAGCCAGACATCCAGGAGCCCCCACATTGGAGGGTGTCCCCTATGTGCCGCAGTTCTAGGAACAAGCTAGGAGTTCCTGAGGTGCCCCCTAGGGGGCAGCCTTGTCCACACGTGCCTTCACAGTCGCCCTCATTATTCCAGGTTTGTGCATTTGCAAATTCACCTGCTCACCAAATTTATATGTAACCCCCAAGCCAACACTGCTGGCTTTCTTGGGCACTGAGGTCATACATGGCGGTGTGAAATTTCTGAGTTGAGTTGCAGAAGCGCCGGCCCGCGCTCCTAAGCACAGGGGCCGGGACGAGCCCGGGGAGGTTCGTGTGCTGGACGGACTCGCGCGGGTGCCAGTCGCAGCGTGGGGCGGTGTGAGCTCCGTGTGTCTTAAATAGAGCGTCTTTAAAGAGAACAAGGGGGCGCAAGGGGTTGAGTGCCACACTCTGGAGCTTCCGCAGCCACGTTAGCGCGAGTTCGATCCTTGGCCAGGGAGGGGACCCACAGGGCGCAGCAGACTCTCCTGCCTCCCCGCTGCTCCCCTCAGCGGTGTGTTTCAGTGGATCTACCTGTTCTGCTCCCTGCTCTGTCTCTGGTGAACCCTCTCACCCCCCTGCACCTCTGGCCTGTGCCCAGCTCTCGTGTGCATAAATAAATACATCTTTAAAGAGATCAAGGGACTGCGTCCATCAGTTGATGAAAATATTGAGCCCCGAAGCTTGAAGGACTCAAGCCCCATATTTTCTCAGGAGCAGTAATTCATACTCCCTACTTCTGGGTTCATGGAGACTCAGAACAGGACCGCGAATAACGGGCACCCACCTCCTCCGTGCTTTCTGCCTTTTCTGAATACATAGTGGTAGCCACAGGCACCGTTCCGCACCTCAGGTTTTTTTTTTTTTTTTTTAAAGATTTATTTATTTATGCATACAAGCACTGGGGCACAGGCCAGAGGTGTGGGGGGGTGAGAGGATTCACCACAGA
>JAGFMF010011469.1:1168400-1286435 GCA_019455555.1 Galemys pyrenaicus
CCCCCCTGGCCGGCAGCAGGGATCGAACTCGTGCTGCAGTGGCTGCGATTTGCTTCGTAGTGCATTGCTTAACCCACTGCGCCACCAGGGGAGGCCCCGCACCTCAGGTTTTTCACCTGACGTTTCAGAGAGCTTTCCTTATTTCCCTAAGTAAGTCCTCTGGACTCCTGCATGCATCCCCTATAAAGTGAACCCCTTGAGCAGTCCCCCAGTGGCAGTGAGGGGAACCTCAGAGAGGAATACACAAGTTACTTACCGCCCTGCGCTCTGGCCCCCGCCCAGCTCCAGTGCAGATGTAGCAGAGGGCAGGTACTGGGGTTTTTGTTGTTATGGTAACATTAGTTTACAACGTCAGAGGACCCTCTATTTCTCTCCCTCTTCTTCTCTGGCAACCCCCATTCTGTTGCAAGTCTGAGAGTCTGGTGGTTTTATTTGTTCATTTGCTTTGTTTGATTTTGCTTCTTTTTTAAATGTATCTTTATTTACTTATGCATATAAGAACTGGGGTGTAGGCCGGAGGTGTGGGGGGTATGTGTGTGAGAGAGAGGATTTCCCCAGAGACAGAGGGTGGGGGGGCCAGGCAGATTCACTGAAATCCACTGCTGAGGGGAGCAGCAGGTGAGGCAGGAGAGGTCTGCTGCTCCATGTGGGTCAGCTCCTTGGCCAGTGATCGAACTCATGTTGCAGTAGTTGGTGATAGCTTGATAGTGATGAGACTTTGACCCCTGCGCCACCCAGGAGGCCCCATTTAGCTTTTATTCCACAAGTGAGTGAAATCATCTCCTGACTTATTTCACCTAGCATCTCTCTTCCTGTTCCATCCACACTGTCACAAATGACGAGACCCTTTGTTCGTGACTGAATAGTATTCCATCGCGTATTTATAGCACCTTCTTGACCCGCTCATCTGAGGGAGGGGTCTAAGGTTTGGAGGGGCTGGTTCAGGCCGCCCGGGGGCTGGCGTGCCATGTGACTCTCCCTCCTCCCTAGCCATGCTGCGGATGGTCTCTGCGGTGCTCCAGTTTGGCAACATCGGTATCAAGCGCGAAAGGAACACCGACCAAGCCTCCATGCCTGACAACACAGGTACTGCCCCCTGGCCTGCCCCTGCACCCCCTGAATTCCTTGCTCCATATGCAGCACTCTGCCACCCCCATCCCAGCTGGGCTTCCCCCCACTCCAGGAGCACCCTGCAGTTGCTGGGTCTTTGCCCATCTTCCACTCTCTTCCTCACTGCAAGACTGTCTGAGCCCTGCTGGAAGTCTGAACACCCCCAGCTTCATCCCAGTTCCTGGAAGAGAGGTGCCCGCCCCCCTGCCCTTAGCATCGGGGTAGTTCCTTCTGCCCTGTTCTCTGCATGTCTTGCCTCCCCAGGTTTCTTCCTTTTTTATCAAAATGTAACTAAGTGGCTCTGCCTCTTTCTTACTGTAAAACCTATGAGCTGCATGGTGAAAAACCTGGCAAGACAGAAAAGCATAAAGGCAGGGGAAATTACCCATAATCATACTCCTGAGGGGTAATTACCTGGAACACTGGGGGTATTTCTCGCTGGGCTTTGTTCTGCATCCGTACTGGTGTGGGGAGAATTGTCACAGCGCTGGAAGCCGACTTCCCACCGCCTTCCTCCGTCCTGATTATCAAATTGTGCGGACTCATTTTCTAAGAGGTGCAGAAAATAGGAAGGAGAGGAGCACCCCCACATCTGTGATGCTGTGGCTCAGAAGCATCTCCTGTACAAGTGGGGGTGCCATTCACACACCCAGCGGTGGGCTGTGCACTGTGATCTGCTCACTTGATTTGCAGAATCCGGGTCGGACCTTATCAAAGGCTTTGGAGCCTGCTCTTTTCCCTGAATGTATATGGGGGCGCCTCTTCAAGGGGATGAGCTAGCACTACCTGGTTTCTGCATCTGGGCTCTGAGGGGAGCCCTAATGGCAGTATCCGGGCCTGAGAAATCTGGGCAGTTTCATGGCCTGTATTTGCAAAGACAATCAGAAAAGCAGTCCTGGTGCAAAAGCGCAACACCCCATAAAACCGCCCCGTTGCTAGGGGGTACCTGTTTCCTCACGTTGGTACTGCTGGTTTTTTAATTCCCAAAATCTCAAGGGCACGGAGGAATTAGAGGCTGCGATGGTTCCCCCTGCCCCCTGCACACAAAAGGGAACATTTAAAGCTGCTCATCGCCTCCCTTCAGAAATGACTGTTGACAAGCTGGCGTGTCTCCTCCTGCATGTTTTTTCTTTTCTCCTGGCGCTGAGTATTTGTAGTAACTGTTTTCCATTACGGAAGTGTTACATGCTTGGAAACATTTCTGAATTTTCATTTTAACTGAGAGTGGAAAGAAAAACACACCTGCCTGGGCCCTGTCCCTCACTCTCAGCAGAAACATCTGTTAACATTTGGCATCCAGGCGGTTTTGTTTTGTTTTGTTTTCTATGCAAATTTTTTTTTTTTTGCCTACAAAGATAAGCTGTGTATTTCCTATGCCTGAGGGTTTTTTCCTGTTGGTGGCTTGCAGGCTTTGTTCTACTTTATTCACTATTTCCAACAGCCTACACACACACACACACACACACGTTTTCTTGTAAACATTTCCCAACATGTAGAAAAGCTGAAGGATGTTTCCTCATTTGCCACATGGCTTCAGACCTGTGCATTCTAGACTTTGTACTTTTGCTGTAATTGTAAATGCCCGCTCTCTCTCTCTCTCTCTCTCTCTCTTTCTCTCTCCTCCCATACCCTCCCCTCTCTCTCTCTTTCTCGGTTGATTGCTTTCCCCTCTTTTCTGCAATGAAGAACAATTCATTTTTACAGTTCTTTTGCGTTTGGCCACCTCAATGAAACCTCATTCCAACAGCCCCCTCTTTACAATATTTTATCGCGCTGCTTTAACATGCCAACATTTTAAACTTACAAGAAAAAAATCGCAAGAAATTTTCAGTAAATAACCAACTTCCCACCACTTAGATCCCATCATGAACTCTCATTACACTTGCATTTTGGGGTATCTTTCTAGCCACCCCTCCCCGCCCCCCAGCATACATTCGCGCGTTTCAAAGTTGCAGGCGCTGATGCAGCTTCTCACGTGCTTGCGCCCAGTATTCGCTGGGCGTCTTTCACATTTTGAGTCAAACGTGCCCACCGTGAAACGCGCACACCTTAAATGTGACACATTTAAGAGTTCCAGTTAGAGTTCCAAAGCCTGCCCCCTTCCCGCCCGGTTTGTACATCAGCCTCCCGCCAGGGGGCGCTCGGGTTCTGTCCTTACTGCCAGGCGCACCCGCGATTCTCTATGCCAACCCGGGTTCTCCAGAACTGTGGGACCCGCGCTCTCGCCCCTAATCCGTGCTCATGGGGTCTCCTTGCCTCTTGTCCTAAGCCGCGCAGAAGCTCTGCCGCCTGCTGGGACTGGGGGTGACTGACTTCTCCCGGGCCCTGCTCACTCCTCGCATCAAGGTCGGCCGGGACTACGTGCAGAAGGCGCAGACCAAGGAGCAGGTGGGCCGGGCTGGGTGACGATGGCCAGGGCAAGGGGTGGGCGCCAGGTCCTGGGACCTCAAGGAGCTGAAGCTATACCCACCTCATTCCCCAACACCGCTCCCAACTCCACACCCCCCATCCATAGTCACTCAACAAACTTCTGCTGACTGCCTGCATCGAGTTCTTGTTATCAGGTTCTGCTTGCTGGGTATAAAAGCAGTCTTGGAAACAAAGACCATGCCCTCATGGCACTCAGGTGTTAATAGGGAAGCATTTTTTTTTTTTAAAGACAGAAAGGAAGAACCATGAAGGAACAAGTCAGGATGAGCTGCAAAATCCTCTCTGCGGAGGTGATATTTTGAGCTAAGACTGAGATTTCAATGCAGAGAGAACAGCAGTGCAAAGACCCTGTGGCTGGGACAAGCTTGGAGAGTTGGGAACATTCAGGAGGCCAGTAAAGCTAGTAGATGGCTGAAACTATAATCACAAGTGGGAAAGGGATAGATAACACAGGGTCTTAGGAATCACAGCAAGGAGGTGAATTTTATTTAGAGTGCAGCAGGAAGCCAATTTGGGACTTTTTTTTTTTTTTAAAAAGCCAGGGAAGGATTTGATTCCATTTCCTTTGTAAAGATCTTCTTGTCTACTGTATGGAGAACTGGAGGGGGAGGGAAGTAGGGACGGTCAGAACAGGGAAGCCTAGGGAAGATGCTACCAGGCAAAAGGCAAGGTGGTTCAGACCAGGTGGCAGAATGGATGAGGTGACGTGCCCTAAGCACTTCGCAGCAAGCTGGCGCACGGCTGGGCTACAGTAATGGCTGGCGTTATCGAGGAACCACAGGACCGTCCTCACTGTGTGCCCTGCCCTGCAGGCTGACTTTGCGCTGGAGGCTCTGGCCAAGGCCACCTACGAGCGCCTCTTCCGCTGGCTGGTCCTGCGCCTCAACCGTGCTCTGGACCGCAGCCCCCGCCAAGGGGCCTCCTTCCTGGGCATTCTGGACATCGCTGGCTTCGAGATCTTCCAGGTCTGTGCCCTGGGCTGGGCTGGAAGGGCCCCTTCCCTGGCTGGTCCTCTCGCTGGGTCTCTGGGACTCAGCCCCTGCGCTCACGTGTCCCTTTGCCCGCAGCTAAACTCCTTCGAGCAGCTGTGCATCAACTACACCAACGAGAAGCTGCAGCAGCTCTTCAACCACACCATGTTCGTGCTGGAGCAGGAGGAGTACCAGCGCGAGGGCATCCCCTGGACCTTCCTCGACTTCGGCCTCGACCTGCAGCCCTGCATCGACCTCATCGAGCGCCCGGTGAGCCCCGAGGCCCCTCCCGCCCCGAGGTCCCACCAGGACCACGACCGGTCCTGCTTCTCACACCCAGCTCTGGCCTCCCTGTCCAGTGAGTGGGCACCGTTACCACCAGCCTCACCGACCTAGTCACGAGAGGTTGACCGTGCTGGCCGCCGGGCCTGGTCAGTTCACAGGCCAATGGGCAGTTCTCAGCGCCGCTGTACGTCCATGTGTCACTTCAGAAGAGCTCGTCAGGGCTTCCTGGTGGCGCAAGGGGTTAAGGCACAGCACTGTGATGCTGTCGGCACCCACTGCACCATGAGTTCAATGCCTGGCCAGGGAGGGGACCCACAGGGCGCAGCAGACCTCTCCTGCCTCGCCCGCTGCTCCCCTCAGCAGTGTGTTTCAGTAGATCTGCCTGTTCTGCTCCCCGCTCTGCCTCTGGTGAATCCTCTTACCCCCCTCACTTCTGGCCTGCACCCCAGTTCTTGTATGCGTAAATAAATAAATCTCAAAAAAAAAAAAAAAGAACTGAAATTAGCAGCAGCCTCTATGCTCAATATTTGAGGCCTGACTTTCTCTCTCCCTGCTGTGGGTGGCCAGGCCAACCCCCCAGGACTCCTGGCCCTGCTGGACGAGGAATGCTGGTTCCCGAAGGCCACAGACAAGTCCTTCGTGGAGAAGGTGGCCCAGGAGCAGGGCAGCCACCCCAAGTTCCAGCGGCCAAGGCAGCTGCGGGATCAGGCCGATTTCAGCGTCCTGCACTACGCGGGCAAGGTAAGGGGCTAGGGCTAGCTTTGGGGGATGCGAGGACCAGGTGGCTACACATGGCAGGGAAAACAGGCACCCCCTTGCAAGTGACAAAGCACCAGGGAGGGTCCAGGAAAGCACAAGGAGAAGTGAGGACACTGATGAAGTCAGTAAAGGCTGTTTCAAGGTGGGGACATTTGCAGTGGGTTTTGAAGGATGGATAAGAGTTTGTTAAGAGTACAGTGTACCTTTTATCATTCATTCAGCTAACTCATGTCTCATGTGCTTTGCTCTGTGCTGAGCAGAGACTTGGGAGCCGAGTCACATGTGGCTTCTGTCCTCACCAAGTTGTTACCTGGGAAAGAGACAAAAACAGACCATTAGGATATAAGACTGACTGGTGCTTTAACAGGGGCATCTAAGGGCAGTGTCAAACCCAAAGGAGGAATCCCAGGAAGGGAATGCTTCATCTGGAGTCTAAATCAAGGGTCAGGAGAACTTCTGTCAGCTTTGTGGGCTAAGTCACGTGTCACAAATACTTGGTTCAGCCACTTAGGCACCAAAGCACCCAGCAGCGACTCCACTGCGAATATATAAGTGAAGGCTGCACACTGCAGCCTTTGCTTGGGCTCCGCCAAATGAAGTTTCTGCAAATACGAAACAAGTAACAGCCTGTGACTAGTGTGGCATCTCTGCAAATTGTTTGCGGCTAGATTGAGTGGTGTCTGAATATAAAATAAACGAAGGCTGTACTCCAATAAAGTGTCACATGCAGAAGGAGGAGGCCGGCGAGACCTGGCCCGTGGGGCAGTGTGCCAATGCCCGGCCTAGCTGCTCGGGGCAGGTGCCAGGGTCGTGCTGGCGGTGAGGACTCCCCAGATGAGGGGACAGCAAACGCGAGGGCTAGGAGACACAGTGAGGAGGCCGGTGTGGCTGAAGTTGCGTGGGTTGTAGGCCCTGGAGGTGGGCGGGGTCAGGTAAGTGGAAAAACCCACTGGGACCAGGAACCGGGACGGCAGAGGGCGCAGTTCAGGATCTGGACACAAGATGGCACCAACGCGCTCTTGTTCTATGAGCCCTGGCGCTTCTGGGAGGCTCTGTGGGAAACCGGGGACCTGGTGAACCCACAAGTTCCCCATCTTCCTGTCTGGTTTCACTCAGGTTGACTACAAGGCCAACGAGTGGCTGATGAAAAACATGGACCCTCTGAACGACAGCGTCGCAACCCTGCTTCATCAGAGCACGGACAAACTCACGGCAGAGATCTGGAAAGACGGTGAGCCCCTCCCTGCCCACCGCGGAGCACCCCGTTCCAGAGGCTGAGTCCCGAACCTCAGTCATCTGTGCAGATGCGGAGCTGATGCAGGAAGCCCGCGCTTTTAGAGTACTGCCCACGACCTGTGATCTATCGATCGGTTGACCGCTATCTGAAACCAGCATCGCACACGTGTGTGATGAAACACTCCTTGTCAGCAACAAGACACAGGCGGCACCGTCAGCCCCGCGCGCACACTGCCCCAGCAACAGCAGCCGACACAAGAACGGGGTTTGTGAGCCCGAGCCCTAAGGGGGGGTGTAGATGAGCCAGCGCCCTCATGGGAACGGAGCTTCCGCTGAAGACAAACTAATGAGAGAAAAGGTCTAGAACGTGGGGTTTCACGGTTGAGCATCTTGTAGGCTTTGCTTTCTCACGTAGTGTGCTTCGAGGCCCCAGGGAAGGAGGAAGGAGCAGGAGGCAGTGTTCCCATTTCCTGTACCCACAAGGCCATTAACCGTATCAGACTAACACGGTAGGAGGTGTGGGCAGGAAGCTGGCTTGAGAGCTGATTTTATACAACTGGCAGAATCACCAGCTTCTCCCCATCTAAGATTCTGGAACTGGTCATCTGCCTTAATCTTTTCCTGAAGTGAGGAATGTGGTTGCAGGCTCACCAGCCCATGCAATGCGACAAGAGAACAAAATAAGCCCGATGAGTTCCCCAAAGGAACTCAGAACAAAAGCCTGATGCCGTGACCTGATCTCAGGAAGAGGAATCGGATGTTTGTGCCTCCGACAGTTTGCACAAGGCAGGGTGAAAGGCAGTGTTTGAAGTTTGACAGGACCAGATTCTGCTTGGAGAATTATGTCCTTTAAAAATCTCCACTCCCCCAACTTCTTTAAAACCCATGCCCCATTTATGGAAACCTGATGCCCAATACTAACCCCTCATATGCCCCCCGAATATGTGCCTGGTTCTCAATGAGTTCCAGGAGAGGAAGTGGAAGCTGCCGGGAGTAGTGTTCCTTCCTTCATAATTCTGAATAAAACAAGTTACAAGGCTGGCCCAGGCTCAAGGGGCTACAGGTCCCAGGGAGATGCGGGTAACTTGGGCTACTTTAACATCCTTGTGGCAAACAAAACAAGCTGGTGGGAGCATCAAGTTAGCCCTTGAGCTTCCTGGTAGCCAGAGCAAAAAGGGATACCTAATGAAACAGTTACACATTCAGGCTCTTTGGAAAGAGACCTTTTTTCCCCCCCCGACAGTAAATACTCACAGTGCACATTTGGGTGAACCAGACAGTCTCCCTGGCTTTCAAAGTTCATAGCCAACATTTGGGTTTTTCCCTCCTGCTTTGCCTTGTGCTGTTGACTAATACCCTCTCTCCTCTTTTTTCTTCCTGCCACCTTCTCTCCCCTCCTTGCTTCTCATGCTGCTCCTTTGCATTCCTCCTGCCGTTTGCCATCTCCCCCATCTGTCCTCACCCCCCAGAACATGGGGGCTTCCAGCAGTTCTCTTTCCTTGGCTCCTTTCCACCGTCATCCCCAGGATCTTCAGGGAGGCGCAGCTCTGCCGTTGCTCCGTCAGGGGGTGGGTGTCACTGTGCGTCAACGGGTGAGCTTCGCTGGGCGAGGCGGGTGGGCTTTGGTCCCAGCGATGGGACCCTGGCTTTGAACCACGTCCTCTCTCCGCCATGCGGAGATCTCCTGCTCTTCTTCCTCCTCGTTGTCGGCCTCTGGTGTGTTTCCTTCTAACCCAACTGTAGGTGAGCGTACAAGCAATGGGATACTCCAACTGGCACTTACTGAGCACCTACTGTGTGCCGTTGCGCACCTACTGTGTGCTGTGGGCCCTTTTACAATTATTAATGCATAAGCTCCTCTGAGTGAAACCCAGAGAAGGAGGTTTTAGGACAGGCATCCCGATTATACAGAGGAGGAAACAAGCACAGAGAGGTGAGGTCACTTGCCTAAGATCACACAGCTGGTAGGGGTGGGGTGGCAGAGCTGGGATTTGAACCCAGGACACTGGCTCCCAGAGCCTCTAAGAATTGAATCAGTGCTCTTTCTCACCTTGATAATAGCTGGGAGTGGTTGGGAGGGTGCTGAAGTGGGGCAGGAAATGTGAGGCCCGCCATAAGTGAGGCCTCCCAACCTCCAGACTCCCCCTGGGGGATTATCTGGTTAGCCCCCATGACCCCGATCCCCTCCCATTATGGACTACAGAGCAATGAATTCCACCCCCATCCCTGCCCAGCCGAGGTGCCTAAGAAGCTAAAAACTGTGACTTTTTTCTCTTACAGACTTACATATTTATGCAGACAAGCACTGGGGTACAGGTCAGAGGTGTGGGGGTTGAGGATCCACCAGAGACAGCCTGGGGAGCAGAACAGGCAGACTGACTGAAACACACTGCCAAGGGGAGCAGTGGGCGAGGCAGGAGAGGTCTGCCGCGCCATGTGGGTTCCCTCCCTGGCCAGCAGCAGAGATCGAACTGGCGGTTGCAGCGGGGACTGGGAGGAGCAGGAGGGTATGCGTGTAGCAGGAGAACCCCATATGTTTTCACTGAATCTCAGTTCTTGTCTAATTCATTCTTGATCAGTAGGAGCCCATGCAAAAACAACCCCAAAAACCATATTCCAAAAATAAGTAGAGGGAAAAAAACCCCTGATTCCAATTCCCCAGCATTCACATTTCATCAATAGCTTGTCAATTTAAAACAAATGTTCATTCAAGATGGGAGTCCAGGGCAAGAGAAAGGGCATTGAATTCATAGGGGCAGGAATGGGGACGAGGGCCCCAGATCGGGGCTCGAGAGGACCCTCGCTGCCGGGGTCGAGTCTGGGCCTTGCTCTGCTCCGCCGGCTGCATGGACAGTCGTCCCCTCCCTGCCTCAGTTTCCCTCTGTGTGATGGTCACACAAGGCTTCACGAGTGAAGTGCCAGGCCCTCTCATGTCCAGCCCAGCCCTCAGCCTGACCCCTGACCCCTCCTCTCTGCACTCGTCTCTCCCCACAGTGGAGGGCATCGTGGGGCTGGAGCAGGTGAGCAGCCTGGGGGACGGCCCCCCGGGAGGCCGCCCCCGCCGGGGCATGTTCCGCACGGTGGGGCAGCTCTACAAGGAGTCGCTGAGCCGCCTCATGGCCACCCTGAGCAACACCAACCCCAGCTTCGTGCGCTGCATCGTCCCCAACCACGAGAAGAGGGTGAGTCAGTCCAGACTGGGCCGCACGGCTTGAGCAAGCAGCTCCCCTCCCCAGGTTCGGCGCCCCTTTCGGAAAACGCATCCGTTCACGGGACTTAGTTCTGTTGAGCACCTACTAAGTGCAGATGCTAGGACTACACTAGGGAGAAATCAGAGTCCATCCTGGTTCTCAAGGCGCTCACAGCTTCCTGGGGAGCTCAGACATTCACTGACCATCCTATGTGAGTGTCCAGTGGAATTTGTAGGTGACTTTGTATCACATAAAGTTTGATCGGGTCAGGGAGGTCCGAGAGCCTCCCCAGAGGAGAGCGCTGCAGGACAGGTGGCATTCTGAGCTGCGAGCAGCTTGTGCAAAGGCCCAGTGGCAGCTGAGAGCATGGTAGGTACAGGGCTGCAAGGGACGCCACTGAGCCTGGGCGTGTGACAGAGCTGTGGGAAAACCAAGCTGGCTTGGTCACCAAAAGGCCACCCAGAGGTTTTCTTGTTGGGAAAATCAGAGAACGGACCTTGCAGAGAAGCGTCCACGCGGCAGGAAGGAGACCAGAGTTAGGTGCTGGAGGGAGACCTACACTGTCCTCAGAAACCAGGCGGTGGTTGTTGGGTCGCTCCGTGTATGTGCGTGCGTGCGTGTGCATGCGTGCGTGTGCATGCATGTGTCTGCTTTCCTACACCTGCAAGTCCAAGTTTAGTTGACAGGCGTCTCTCTGGGAGCTGTGCGAGAACAGCCTGTTGCCCAGCTGGCAGCTCTGACCGTCGGGGCACCATGTCAGCCTCAGCCCCTTCTCGGGGAGCATGTGAGGTCCGGGTGCTGGGGGCGCTCGGTGGTATGAGGTGTCCTCAGTCAACAGAGCCGTGTGTAGACCCCACATTTTTGCACACGTGTGCACAAGTGTGCATGTGTTTTTCCATATTTATCTCTGATAGACTCTTTATATATTGAAAACCACAAGTTTTCCATAGATGTATGTCAAGCTTCTGTCCAACGTCACGGAGTTCACGCTAACTTCTCTCCCTAAACAAACGTGTAACTATCTTGTCCCGGCGGGTCACCTGGTCCCCTTATCGGTGCATGTGCACGCGCTTTCTCAGCCCCTCTCTGGCCCTGCGAGGCCACCGCTGACCCCGGGACTGCTCCCCTCTCCCCGCAGGCCGGGAAGCTGGAGCCCAAGCTGGTGCTGGACCAGCTGCGCTGTAACGGGGTGCTGGAGGGCATCCGCATCTGCCGCCAGGGCTTCCCCAACCGCATCCTCTTCCAGGAGTTCCGGCAGCGGTGAGCAGCGCTCGGTGGGAGGGTCGGGCTGGAAGCTTCGGCTGGACTGTCCCGATCCTGGCGCTAGCCTACGCCGGGACGTGGGGCCGGTTCCCTGGGTTCGCAGTCACAGCTTCTCTGTGCTGCGTGCAGCGCCACCTGCAGGAAGGGCAAAGAGTGTACTGTGGCGTCCGCAGTCGCTGAAACACTGTCATTGCCCTGGAGTAGGGCGGTTTGAAGCGCGCGGGGCCACTTAATTGGCGCTTTTTTTAATTGGATTATTTATGCATACAGGAACTGGGGTACAAGCCAGAGGTATGGGGGGGAGAGAGGAGTCACCAGAGACAGAGCAGGGAACAGGTAGATACACTGAAACGCATTTTGAGGGGGAGCAGAGAGCGAGGCAGGAGAGGTCTGCCGCGCCATGTGGGTCCCCTCCCCGGGCCGGCGGCAGGGATCGAACTCATGCTGCAGTGGCTGCGGTTCGCTTCATAGTGCGTTGCTTAACTCCTGCGCCACCAGGGGGGCCCCTAATTGGCACTTTTACTGTCACGGGTTCCAGCGGGTGCGGATGCTTGCAGGTGGAACTGCAGGTACTAGGCCGCACCCTGGGTGCTCACGGTAAGTGCAGAAGAGGCTAGAACAGAAAACAACCGGCGGAAGACGCGAGTGATACGATAAACGTAACAAAAGTTGTGCTTCACATGAGCTGCACTGAAGGCCGCCGTCCACCGAGGTTTGGTGTGGCACTGAGATCGGGGCGCGTGGGGAGACGCTGAGGGCAGACACGCACGTCTACGAGGAACACGCGTGTTCTGCTCGGAGCTGCGCTCAGAGAGCTGAAAGAAACTGGGCCGAAGGACTTAGCTCAAACCCTGACACGTCAGAGATATTCGGAAGCATCAGCCACGCGTACTGCCGAGACACCCCCTGGTTCGCCATGCTGGGAAAGGGGGTGACGCCGGCCCGTGCCCCAGGCGGGGCCGCGGTGTTGCTGTGGCGGTGATGCGTGCACGGCCCGTGTGTTCTGAGGCAGATGGTCAATGTGCGCACGTCCGTTTTCCTTCTTTGGGAAACCGTCGTCTCGTTGTACTCTGAGCCCCGGGCCTGGCTCTGACCCCCGCCCCCACCCCCGCAGATATGAGATCCTGACGCCCAACGCCATCCCCAAGGGCTTCATGGACGGGAAGCAGGCCTGCGAGAAGATGGTGAGCGTGGCGCAGGCGTGCAGCCCGAGACAGAGGGCGGGGACCGCTGCCTCACGACACGCCTCGTCACTCTCCCCACCCCTCCCAGATCCAGGCCCTGGAACTCGACCCCAACCTCTACCGCGTGGGGCAGAGCAAGATCTTCTTCCGGGCGGGGGTGCTGGCCCAGCTGGAGGAGGAGCGCGACCTGAAGGTCACCGACATCATCGTGTCCTTCCAGGCAGCGGCCCGGGGGTACCTGGCTCGCAGGTGGGCCCCCGAACTGTCTCTTGGGGTCCTGCTGACCACGGCGGGGGCAGAGAGGGTAGACCAGATGGCCCAGGGTGCGAGCAAGGGGTGGCCCCGGCTGTCAGGCCTCCAAGGCGGTGAAACTCGTGCGAGACGAGGGGAGGGAGCTCCTCGAGGCCTTCACTTGTTGGTCCCCTGCCCCGTGGCCCCTCCGAGCCAGGCAGGCACATCCGGGTCCTGGAGCAGAGCCCCAGTCGGCCGCACTTCGACAGCCCCTGGTGTCTGGACCGGAGGCGGCGTGACTGGCGGTGATGAAACGGGGCCGCGTCTGGGAAGGGACCCACCAGACACCAACTGCCCTTTGATGGGGTGGGAGAGATTCAGTGGGCGCCCCACTGCAGGCCAGGGGGCCGGGTCACGCGGCCAGGTAGCTGCGGGAGGGCGTACAGTTCTCCCTGCGCCTGAAGGCTGTGTAGGGGCCAGCAGGGCGAGCGCTGGGCACACCTCAGGAACTAGGGGACTGGCGGAGGCGCCTTCCTCCTTAGGGGAGCGGGCCCAGGGCAAAGATCAGAGAAGACGGGGCTCTCCGTACACCAACCTGGGGGTGAGGGCCTGTCCGCGGGCACTGGGGGGCCAAAGAGGGCTCTGAGCCGGGGAGTGGGCGCTCCCCCTGTCTGTCAAAGAGCCATCTGGTCACCTGTGAGGGATAGGCTGGTGGGGAGAGTGGACACGGCTGGGAGGCCGGAGAGAAGTGGGGGTACAGGGGGCACCCTGACTGTGGGGACAGTAGAGGGCAAGGACCGCTGGCAGCTGCACTCGCTGCTAAGGGCACAGGCTGCCGGGGCCTGACTGCCCCTCTCCCGCTCGCCTGTCCCCCTGCCAGAGCCTTCCAGAAGCGGCAGCAACAGCAGAGCGCCCTGAGGGTAATGCAGCGGAACTGTGCGGCCTACCTCAAGCTACGGCACTGGCAGTGGTGGCGCCTGTTCACCAAGGTGAGCACCGGGGAGGGAGGCAGTGAGGAGACAGGTCACCGGAGCTGGGTCTGCTTGGGCAGGCGTTTCCCTTTGTGGGGCCCTTGTTTTCTGCGTCTGCCAAGCGGGACTGCTCAACCCAACCTTTGTTGGCCAGGGTTCTCTAGGGAACAAGTGCTGGAAGTCTGACTTGCACGAGAGTCCAGACACCTTCAGGTACAGCTGGACCCAGGACAGCGCCGTAGGTCCAGAGCTGTAGGCCCTCCATTCATCCGTTCTAGGCTCCCGCCTTCACTCAGAAAACCCAGTGAGGTCGGGGCTGTTGCTGTGGCCGTTTTATAGACGCGGACACGCCTGCCGGAGGTCACACAGCCAAGTCGCTGGAGGAGTCGAGAAGGCTCCAGGCAGCAGAGCCGCGAGTGCGTAGCTCCTGCTCACGTGGCCTTCCACCTTGGGAGTCGTGGCCACCATCCCTCCCCTCTCTCTAGGTGAAGCCACTGCTGCAAGTGACCCGGCAGGATGAGGTGCTACAGGCGCGGGCTCAGGAGCTGCAGAAAGTGCAAGAACTGCAGCAGCAGAGTGCCCGGGAACTGAGCGAGCTCCAGAGGCGCTTGGCACAGGTGAGGGGTGTGGCCCGGCGTGGGCGGGGCCCGCGTGGGCGGGGCCCGGCGTGGGCGGGGCCTGACCGCACTGAAAAGGGGTGGGACCTTTGCAAGGGCTGGGGCCTGGCTGATTTAGGATGTGCCAGTCGGGACTGTGGGGAGAAGGTGTAGAGTTGGGGTACACTGGGGCTCAGTAAGGGCTGAAACTATGTGGTATGGTTGAGCCATGCTTGCAGGGAGAGGGCTACTAGGGCTATAGCCAGGGTTTGGTGGGGTTCAGCTGGGGTCTGCTGAGTAAGATGCTCCTGGGTCTGGGCTCCAGGGCCCAGGACTGCCGGGGTCCAGCTACTCTGCAGGAGAACTGGAGGCTGGGCGGAGACTGGAGAGAGTCCGCTGGGAGAGGATGAGGCCAGGGCCTGTTGAGGTCCGGGGAGGCGGGCAGAGGGAGTCAGGGGGTGGAGGGCCAGCTTTGGGGCCAGATGGGCTGTGGGAGGGGAGGAGGAGGAAGGCGCCCAGGGGTCTGACTCAGTGACTAGGGAGATGTGAGGTTATCCTGAGCTGGGGCTCCCGGGGAGAAGCAGGGTTGGGGGACCATGTCTGTTGTCCCCCAGGCCCCAAAGGGCAAAGCAAACCAGGGGGCAGGAGGGACCTGGTGCTCTGTCCACGGCCAGCCTCAGAGCACCGCCTGCTCACCACTGACTCCCACCCCACCCGCAGCTGGAGGAGGAGCGCACCCGCCTGGCAGAGCAACTGCGAGCAGAGGCAGAGCTGTGTGCTGAGGCAGAGGAGACGCGGGGGCGGCTGGCAGCCCGAAAGCAGGAGCTGGAGGTGGTGGTGTCGGAGCTGGAGGCCCGCGTGGGGGAGGAGGAGGAGTGCAGCCGCCAGCTGCAAACGGAGAAGAGGAGGCTGCAGCAGCATATACAGGTCTGGCCCCATGTACCTGCAGCCACCCCACCCCTACTTCTCTCTGCCCCACCCTTCTTTACTCCTGTAAACATTGTCCCTTTCGATAGTGTGTAGAAAACCCAGCGCAAAGTAATTGAAGCAAATGAATATCTTTCTTTGGTTCAAATCATGCATAAATTCCAGAAAGCAGGAACTTCAGGTATGGCTGGATCCAGGTGCTGAAACCATAGCTCCCAGCCCCTCAGTCTCCTGGCTCATTTGCAACCCTGCTACCACATTCACGGGCCCCTCAACATCCAGTGTGTACCCTATGACACATCTTCATCAGAGGCTGTTCTTATGGAACATACAGTAACTTTCTAGGGAACTAAGACTTTAAGCAAAATAACGTATAACTAGACCGATTGTGCAGTAAGTGAACGGCTATAAACAAGGGTTATATGACTATAGCAGATTTCTGGTCACAAAACATCACCCAACTTTTAAATAGAGACCCCCCAAACATGTCTAATATTAAACAATCATCTTACATTTGTTCATTCATTTTCCAACTTATTCCAGTTAAGTGTGGTGGGAGGCCAAGGCTTATGCTGGCAGCCCGGCGCACGAGGGAGGAACGGACTGTAGACAGGACAACCTCCATGGAAGGCCACATCAAGCCCATCCCCACACTCAACATGCACATCTTTGGGGTGAGGGGGGAAACCAGAGTTTGCAGGAAAAAACCACCGTGGGGAGAACAAGCAGACTCCGCAGGCAGTGGCCTCAGCCTCAAATCAATATTTTTAACCAACATTATAATGAAATATGATGGGGTCAGGGTTAGCCGGGCATCAATTAGGCAGGTGTTATTATACCTGAATTCCCGGTCTTACATGCACCTGGTCAGTCCCGGAGTGGACAATGCCCATCTATAGCATATATGTATTTATCATGCTATCAACAGTATGTTTCTTGTTTATAATCTTCACACACATGAACGCAGTTTCCACCAGGACAGATTTTGTGTGCCTCCCTGCTGCCTGGCATACACATGGCACTCAATATGTGCTTGCTGAGCTACTACTGAACAAAACAAGAAAGGCCAACGAGGGCTCGATCCTTACTTGTAGTATGGAGCTGCCTGAACCACAGCCCTGGGGGTCTATGGGGATCCTCGACTCCACCCTCCTCACCCACCCCCGAGTCCTCCCTCTCCCTACCCCAGGAGCTAGAGACCCACCTGGAGGCTGAAGAGGGGGCTCGGCAGAAGCTGCAGCTGGAGAAGGTGACCACGGAGGCCAAGATGAAGAAGTATGAGGAAGACCTGCTCCTCCTGGAAGATCAGAACGCCAAGCTGAGCAAGGTGGGCGGCGGGGCGAGGTGCGGGGGCGTGGGTGTCTGCGTCTGCTCCCGGCCAGCCGGGAGAACCCCTGGGGCTCTCCCTTGCATTTTTTCTCTCTCCTTGCCTCCCTCTGTCGCACCTTCGCTCAAGCAGGTACTTATTGAGCAACTGCTGTGTGTCTGCCTCACCCCAAAGGGGGGGGTGGCTCAGAACAGCCATGTCCACGCTAGCCCGAGGCCCCTTGGTAGTCTGCATGGCGCCTCCTCTGGCCCCGCCAGTGGCTCTTTCGGGCCTCAGGGCTGGGGCTGCCGTCTCGCCACCTCCGTGGGGCCCCAGTTCCAACCTGAGAGCCTATCTGGCAGCTCGGGACTCTGAGAAAGGGAACCGGAAGTAACCTGGCCCGTAGAGGCTTAAACCGGAAATGAGCCTGCGTCAGTTCTGCGTGCTGGAGATCAGCTGTGGGCAGTTGCTCTAAGAGGCCAGGTGTAATGTATTTGAAGCTGGGGGGCCACACCTCCGTTCTGTCATCCTCACCTGGGGGTGTCAACAGACATACTCCAATGCGCGTGTCTGTGTGCCAATAAAACTTTATTTACAAGAACAAGTGGCGGCCGCATTAGATCTGCAGGCTGTGGTTTGCAGACCCCTGAGCTGAAAGTGGTCACAGTTAGCCCAGGGTCAGGAGGACATGCAGGGGACACGGGCAGCTGCTGCTGTCCTCTTTAGTTTGCTGTGGGCAGGACCGGACTAGGTAGGCACAGGGTGTGGCACAGAACTAACTAGTAAGCCGCTTATGCCCCTCACAGGCGGTGGTGGGAAGGAACACCAGATGAGGTTCCCCAGGAAAACATCACCACACACTGTCACTCCGTTACAAACGGTCAGAAAAGAGTGGAAAATCTGGGAGGGAGATGCCCTGATCTGCCCTGGAGGTGTTTGGTCTTTTTGATTTTTTAGGGTTTATTTATTCATGCACACAAGAGCTGGGGTACAGGCCAAAGGTGTGGGGGGTGAGAGGACTCACCAGAGACAGAGTGGGGAGCAGAACAGGCAGATCGACTGGAGCACACTGCCGAGTGGAATAGCGGGAGACAGGAGTGGTCTGCTGTGCCGTGTGGTTCCCCTCCCTGCTTGGGGATCAAACTTGTGCTGCAGTGGCTGCTGGTAGCTTCATAGTGCTGCCCTTAACCCCCAGGGAGGCCCCAACACTGTCAGTTTCAATACACTGAGGCAAACGGGACATGAGTGAGTTTATTAAGGTATCCAGACTGAGGACTCGGGCCAGGGAACAGCGTCCAGAGCTTTGTGAGGGCTGAGTCCTGAGCCTCCGCAGGAAAATTTATACACTGCAAGGAAAACATTGTACATTTTCTTTTCTTTTTTTTTTTAAGTTTTATTTATTTATACATACAAGAGCTGGGGTACAGGCCAGAATCGTGGGAGGTGAGAGGATTCACCAGACAGAGCTGGGAGCAGAACAGGCAGACTGACTGAAACACACTGCTGAGGGGAGCAGCGGGAGAGGCAGGAGACGTCTGCCACCATGTGGGTCCCCTCCCTGGCCGGCAGCAGGGATCGAACTCGTGCTGCAGTGGCTGCGGTTTGCTTCATAGTGCGTTGCTCAACCCACTACGCCACCAGGGATGCCCCCATTGTGCATTTTCAAGAGATCTTACAGAGGTCTGGGGAGGTCCAGGTGTTGTCTGCCGTGTCTGCGCCGTGAGGAAGGCTGTAGGCACCTGGCCTGCGAGTGTGCAGCCCCCTCTCCTGGGCACTGGCGTTGGATTTGCCCGGAGACAACTCTGTTGTTGCTCATGAAGTTTCTCCACCTGTCCAGCCCGGCCGTGCCTGAGCGGTTGGTTTTGCACCCTAGATGAGCCCAGGAAGAGGGGTGCCCTTTTAATTGTCGCTTAGTCTACAGTAGCCAATGATCTAATCAACCTCCGAGTCCAGCAGCCGGATGAGGGGCGCATGAATAGCGGGGTACTTCAAATAACGGGGGTCACCACAGGCACGATCCAGTAGGGCCGGTCGGCGAAGACCCCCTAGAGTGGGAGAGGGGAGAGGAAAGGGGCCTGGGAGCAGGAGGGTGGAGGGCAGCAGACAGCCAGAACGACCCGCCCGGCTCCTGACCCCACACCCCTCGTGCAGGAGCGGCGGCTGCTGGAAGAGCGTCTGTCCGAGTTCTCGTCCCAGGCGGCCGAGGAGGAGGAGAAGATCAAGAGCCTCAATAAACTCCGGCTCAAATACGAGGCCACGATCGCGGACATGGAGGGTGAGCACCCGAGGAGGACAGCGCCCCCGAGCGCGGGCCTGTGGGCCCCCTGGTCGAGTCTGCTAATGGGGCCAGGAACGGAGGGCCAGGGCCTGGGGCGGCCCAGCGTCTGTGCTGCTCTCTCTGCATCAGGGCTGCGCTGGCCTCATGTCTGTCCAGCCTGGGGCTGCAGACGCGTGCCTGTCGGTCCCTTGCTATTGTCGGGGCGTCAGCAGCAGGAGGGAGCGAGCACAGGAGGACGTGGGGAAACGGGCATATGTGGCCAGGGGGTGAGGGGGTGGGTCAGGGCTGACAGGAGGGGTGAGGGGCAGAGGGCAGCGGGTAGGGTGTGACCCAGGGCCTGCAGGGCGGTAGGGTGGCCCCTGAGGCGAGGACGCTGGCCAGAGTAGGGGTGTTGGGGAGAAGCTGAGCTCCGTCACCGCTCGCGGGGCTCCGTGGGGGCCGCTGGGAGTGTGGGTCCCGCACCCTGACGCAGCCCCCACTCCCGCCTCCAGACCGCCTGCGCAAGGAGGAGAAGGGCCGCCAGGAGCTGGAGAAGCTGAAGCGGCGTCTGGACGGCGAGAGCTCGGAGCTGCAGGAGCAGATGGTGGAGCAGCAGCAGCGGGCTGAGGACCTGCGGGCCCAGCTGGGCCGCAAGGAGGAGGAGCTGCAGGCGGCCCTGGCCAGGTGCGGGGGGCGGGGCGGGGCGGGGCGCGGGGCGGGGCGGAGCGGGCGCTGCCTGCGCGCAGGCCTGAGGTTGGTGGAGGAGCCCGGCCTGAGCCGATCCCCTACCAGCCCAAGTCGCCTCGCTGAGCCTCAGTGGCCCCCTCTGTAAAATGGACGGAGGGGGTGTTCCGAGCCCACATGGTTGAGGGAAAAGTGAAACGGGGTCCTGCACAGCCTTGGTGCTTCCCAGGTGGGGGTTGACCCCAGCCCGGCCTCCAAACACACACAGCCCGCAGGGTCTCGGGCCTGTGGCTTCCGCATCCCAGGGGTGACTGGACAGCCATGCGTGGTGATTGCAGCTACCGTGTGCCGGATGTCGGCTGCTGCAAATGATTTCTGCCCCCACCCCTTGTTTCGTGCAACCCCGACTAGGGGTGCTGGGAGGTGAAACGTGAGCAAACCACGCGGCAGGGTGTGTGGTGGGGCGGGGCAGCAGGAACACCGCCTGGGGCTGATGCCTGCACCCAGGCGTGGCTGTGCCCGCTCCGCAGTGAGCTGACCCTTTCTAGCCTGTTTCTTCAGTGGGAGGATCATAGCAGCCCCTGCCGGGCTGTGTGGGTCACATCAGAACGTGCGCCCGACACCCTTGCAGTCCTGCGCCCCACAGTGCTGGGCAGGGGCGAGGGATCTGACGCAGCTTTTCTTTTTCTTTGCATTGAGCTGAAATTCACTTAAGAAAATAAATCGCTTTTTAAACAGCATGATGCAGTGGGCCCTTAACCCATTCCCCAGGTGCTAATCATCACCTCTGTCTAGTTCCAGAACACTTACCACCCCAAAAGCAAGCTCAGTGCCCCTGAATAGTCACTCCCCCATTTTCCCTCCCTCCCCTTCTCCCTGGCCTCTGGCAGCAACAGTCCACTTACTGTCCGAATGGGATTGGCCTCTTCTGGACTTCTCACCTATGAGAACCACATACATGGCCTTTTGCTCCCATCCCCATCTTGTTACCGATGTCCTCACAGCAGCCCCGTGGGGGTGGGGGGGTCTCGCAGGCGTAGGGCTGCAGCCCTGGCCAGGGCAGGTGACCGAGCTCAGGCCGCAAGCCCCAGTGAAGATCCTCAGCCGCTCTGCCCTGGATCAGCTGGGTCTGTCAGCGCTGCGTGCGTGGGGCCATGAGCAGGCTCGGGCTCGGGCTGCCCTTGCTGACCATGACCCGCTCCGGGCCTCTGTCCTCATTTGGCTGTGCATCTAGAGAGGCACCGCCAGGTGCGGGATCTGCAGACCCCAGAAATCACCCTTGCCCCTGGCCTGCCCCATACCAATGCCAGGGTCCTTGTCCACCCCCAGGGCAGAGGAGGAAAGCGGGGCCCGGGCCCTGCTGCTCAAATCCCTGCGGGAGGCACAAGCAGGACTGGCTGAGGCCCAGGAGGACCTGGAGGCCGAGCGCATGGCCAGGGCCAAGGCGGAAAAGCAGCGCCGGGACCTGGGTGAGGAGCTGGAGGCTCTGCGGGGCGAGCTGGAGGACACGCTGGATTCCACCAATGCTCAGCAGGAGCTCCGGTGAGGCCCGGGCATGTGTAGGGTGGCAGGAGGGCTTGGGGGTGGATTTGGGGGTGAGCCGTCCGTCTGTGCAGAAGTTTTGTCTAGGCCAAAGCTCTAGGCCAAGCTGCAGGCAGGGATGAATCAGACCCAGGCATTGCCCTCAGGAACCTCTTCCTGGTCTGGGAGCAGCAGTTTTGGAAGAGAGACCTAATCCAGGAAGCATGTTTTAATGGAGTAGCACAAGGCACTGTGGTTGATAAGAGAAGGCTCCTAAACCACGTTTATGAGCAGCAGTCCATGAAGAGTTCCATGAGGAGCTTTTTAAATAGGGTTTTGAAGGATGTGTAGGAGGTCATCCTCAAAGCCATCTTACTACAGCATCACTGCCCAGATCCCTAGAGTAATCTAGAGTGAGATCCTCCTCTTGGGGAAACGATGATAGGAGGCACACCAGCTGTCAGGGGGTTCCCTCAGGGTCCCTGCCTTCCTCTATTCTGAAATTTTGTTCTCTGCCTCTCTCCCCCAATAAAAGGTCTAAGAGGGAACAAGAGGTGACAGAGTTGAAGAAGGCTCTGGAGGAGGAGACGCGTGTTCATGAGGTGGCTGTGCAGGAGCTGAGGCAGCGCCATGGCCAGGCCCTGGGAGAGCTGACGGAGCAGTTGGAGCAGGCCCGAAGGGTGAGCTGCAGCAGGAGCGGAGGCCTGGGAGATCACAGGAGGGGCGGGCAGGATGCTGGGCTGGAGGAAGCGCCTCTGGCTGGTTCTAGGCTGGCCCACGTCTCTGCGGTTCTCTGCTCTTGTATTCATGCCCTCCACCATCTTCTCTTCGGCAAGCGTTGCTGAGTACCTACTACGTTCCAGGGAAGGTCCTGGGGGGTCCGGCTGTGAGCAGAATGGCCGGTATCTCTTTCCACTGCCTTCCCTTGTGGAACTCACGTTTTAGTGGGAGAGGAAGAGAGTAAACAATATGACCGCTTTTATAATGGAGTTCCGGAGCATAAGTGCTGATGGGAAAATGATGACCGGGAAGGGGGTAGCAGGGCACAGAGCAGGGCATTTTCAGTAGAAAGGCCATGCTTCTCTGAGTAGATGATAGCTGAGGTATGAGGGGTGAGCCCTTTGGGTATCAGAGAGACGGGTGTTCCAGCAGAGGGAACAGTCAGTGCAAAGGCCCTGAGGCAGCCGTGTGCACAGCCTGGCGTGGGGCAGTGTGTGTGTCTGTGTGTATGGTGCGGGTTGTGGTGGGGAGGGGTCATAAATCTTTGTCTCCCTGCCCTGTCCCCCAGGGCAAGGGTGTGTGGGAGAAGACGCGGCTGTCCCTGGAGGCCGAAGTCTCCGAGCTGCGGGCAGAGCTGAGCACCCTGCAGTCTGCACGCCAGGAAGGCGAGCAGCGGAGGCGCCGCCTGGAGTCCCAGCTGCAGGAGGTGCAGGGCCGGGCTGGCGACGGGGAACGGGCCCGTGTGGAGGTCACCGAGAAGCTGCAGCGAGCCCAGGTGAGTGGGCAGGAGACCTGGGTGCTTCTGCTGTGTGACCTGGGGGGGACGCCTGCCTTCTCTGGGCTTCTGTTTGTCCCACATTGACCGTCAGCCGCGCCTGACCTTCTGACACACTCACGCACAGGTAGCTAGGACTTGGTGAGCAGGGGTCCAGCGACGCGCTGTGCCGCGCTCACTCCAGCTGTCAGGGCGCTGTGCGAGTTGCAGCTCGGACTGCGTCGTCCTCCCACCAGCAGTGGGATCCCGCGTTTTCATGCAGCTGCAGAATTGTGTGGTCCTTGTCATATCTGTTTTCAGGGTGTTTTTTTTTAAGGTGTGGGGGGTGAGAGGGTTCACCAGAGACAGCAGGGAGCAGAACAGGCAGATCTACTGAAGCGCACTGAGAGGGGAGCAGCGGGAGACAGGAGAGGTCTGCTGCGCCATGTGGGTCAGCTCCCTGGCCAGGGATCGAACTCGTGCTGCAGTGGCTGTGGTTTGCCTCAGTGCGTTGCTTAACCCACTGCGCCACCAGGGAGGGCCCTTTTTTTAGGACGTTTTCATCACCAAGTAGAAACCCTGCGCTCTCGCTATCCTCCTGTCAGCTCGCTGCCTCTTCCCTGCAAAGAGCCTCAGACCTTTGCTTCCTTCTCCCTTCCCGACAGTCCACGGGCGGGCACCACGTGCTGCTGGCCCTGCCGTCAGCTGCCCACGGGCCTGATTCTGTCCAGCATTTGGGGTGTGTGCGGGAATTGAGCCCCCTTCGCTCCCGCCGCTCCGTAGTCCGCAGGCCTCGTTCAGCTCCCCTCGTCCATGGACGTGTGGGGTGTCGCCCTTGTTGTGCAAGGCAGCGGCCAGCTCTGGACACCCCTGTGTGTGCGTGCGTGCTCGGGGCTCCCGGCGACTGTACGCTGGTCCGAGGGAGGCGGTTCCACAGCCCACGCAAGGCGGAGATTGGAGGTGCAGAGCGGAGCCGCCGCTGGGTGGAGGCGGCCGTGGGAAGGTGCCCCTTTCCCGCAGGCGGAGCTGGACAACGTGTCGGGGGCCCTGAGCGAGGCCGAGTCCAGAGCCATCAGGCTGAGCAAGGAGCTGAGCAGCGCTGAGGCCCAGCTGCACGACTCCCAGGTGACCCCCGCGCCCCCCAAACCTAGGCCCCGCCCCTCCCTCCCGGCCCCGCCCCTCCCCACCCTCTGACCACACCTGACTCTTCTCCCCTCTTCCTGCAGGAGCTGCTGCAGGAGGAGACCAGGGCGAAGCTGGCTTTGGGGACCCGGGCGCGGAACCTGGAGGCTGAGGCCGCGGGGCTCCGTGAGCAGCTGGAGGAGGAGGCGGCCGCACGGGAGCGCACCAGCCGTGAGCTGCTGACAGCCCAGGCTCAGGTGAGTGATCTGGAGGGAGACCTTGGGGCCTGTGCTCCTGGCGCCTCAGGTAGGCAGCCCTACGGCCCACCCAGTCACAGGGCAGACCCCTGGGGACCACTCTGCCCCACACCCTCTGCCTCACCTTCTGACTCGTGAGCACCAGCCCCAGCCCTGCTCAGGCTTCACCCCTCCAGCCTCCAGTCTCTCCCACCTGGTCCTCCACTCGGTTGTCCTCCCCTGGCCGCCCCAGCTTCCCCCAGTGAAAGTCCAAGCTCCGGCCGGGTGGCCGGCCCTGCAGTCTGGTTCTGCCTTTGTCTCTGGCTGCGCCGGCCACTGAGCAGTCCTTCCCCTTCACTTGGGAAAACGCTTTTCATCCTTCAGGGCTCAGCATCAGCCGCCCCAGTTTTGGGAACTTCCTGCCCACCTCCTCTGAGCTCCCGTTACCCTTTTTCTTCCTTGTCCCCACTAGTCACCCTGGGTTGGAAGTGTCTCACCATGGGTCTCCCCACCATGGCAGCAAACTGAGGGTCCCATCAGAGAGACAGGTCTGGGTCTCCAGCAATGCCTGGCATAGACCCCGATGTGTGGGAGGCCTGTTGAGTGAATGAGTGATGAATGCATCCTGCAAACACCCTCTTTCAAGTGGTGAACTCCTGTGCATACATCAAGGCCCATCTCAAATACTGCTTCTCCAGGAAGCCCCTTCTGACTGTTCTAAACAGTTTCTAAGCCCCTCCTGCAGATTCCCACAGCTCCCACCCTTCCTCTATCTCAGCCTGCACCCCGGGGATGTGATGTCCCGTCTCCCCCATCAGAAGGGGGCTGCAGATTCATCTCTTTGTCTGGGCAGGAATCATTTTAATCTCCTGGGACGCAGACACCGGAACCCCAGGCCTGCTCTGAGGCACCAGGACACAGTGGAGGGCGCCTTCCATGTCTCTTCGGGCCTCCGTCTCCCTCCCTGGGCAAGGGGGCCCCACCCACCTGCGCCTTGGCCACACATGAGCCCACCACCCACCCTCCCTCTCTCCATCCAGCTCTCAGAGTGGCGCCGGCGCCAGGAAGAGGAGGCCGGGGCGCTGGAGGCCAGCGAGGAGGCTCGGCGCCGTTCAGCCCGCGAGGCGGAGGCCCTGACCCAGCGCCTGGCGGAGAAGGTCGAGGTGGTGGAGCGGCTGGAGCAGGGCCGCCGGCGGCTGCAGCAGGAGCTGGACGACACCACCATGGACCTGGAGCAGCAGCGGCAGCTCGTGAGCACGCTGGAGAAGAAGCAGCGCAAGTTCGACCAGGTGGGGCGTTTGGGGGCGTCCAGCCGGGCATGACCAATCACGTGGGGGTCACCACCCAGCTGTGAACTTGGGGGCGTGTTCCTGGGGCAAAATGTGCCTTGCCTCTGAGCCTCTGTTGAAATAGGACACGCACACACCCTGGTTTATGTCTCTTGTCTCCAGATAATTATCTATGGCACCCCCTGACCCCCAGAAGTGTGCCGAGGGGCCAGAGGGTGCTTATGAGGATTGAACGAAAAATCAGAACTTGCTTGTCCTCCCGACTCGCTATGCCTCAGGCAAGCTGCTTTCCCGTCTCAGCCTCGGTCTACCCCTCCAGGAAACAGAGATAACACCACGCAGCAAGCGATCTGAGGATAAATAAAAACCACTTACCCAGAGCACTAAGATCACGCAACGCTGGGGTTCAAGTCCCGGCTCGGCTCCCCTCTGGCGTGTGGCTGGGGCAGATGGATCGGCCCCTCTGGGCCTCATTTCTTGATTTCTTCATCTAGAAAGTGGGGCAGCAGTTAGTTCACATTCTTTTTAAAAAAGATTTAGTGATTTATGCATACAAGCATGGGGTACAAGCCAGAGTCATGGGAGGTGAGAGGACTCACCAGAGACAGCGGGGAGCAGAACAGGCAGATGGACTGAAACCCACTGCTGAGGGGAGCAGCGGGGATACAGGAGAGGTCTGCTGCGCCATATGGGTCCCTCCCTGGCCAGAAGCAGGGCTTGAACTCGTGCTGCAGCGGCTGCATTTGGCTTCATGGTGCGTTGCTTAACCCACTGCGCCACCAGGGAGGCCCCTTCAGTTATTTCTTTAGTTAGAGTAATTCTTTTGCGATTCAGCCATGAGTTTGCATGTATGAATATCCCATTCCCTTTTCCATTGCCGAGTATTATTCCTATATAGGTAAATCACATTCACCTGTTCATGAGTTTTTCTAAATATTTCATGGTTTTGATCCATTTTGAATTATCATGTTCTTATTCCAGTTTTTGATTGCTGGTACAGCTGACCTTTGAACAAAGGGATTAGGGTAGTCTAACATCAGCATATAACTTCTGACTCCCCCAAAACTCAAACACAGTCATCCTTTGGTTTCAGAACCCACACAGCCCCCATATCAAAAACCACAGATGCCCCAACCCCTTATTGCCAACCATGTGTGTCCCCAGATTCCACACGCATGGGGTCAACCAAGCTTAGACATCAGAGAAGAAAATACACATAAGTGAGCCCCCATGTTCAAACACCAGCTGTATATAGGAATAAATTAGATTTCTGTGTACAGATGTTAGCTCTACAGTCCAGCCGAACTCACTTATTAGTGCCGGGAGATGTTTTGTAGACTCCCACAGCCGTCATGTTCTCTGTGATAAAAGACAATTCATTTCTTCCTCTCCTTTCCCTTCCCCATTCCTCGGGACTCCGCATACAGCGACATCAGCCGCGTGGACGTTCCCACAGGCCCTTAGAGCTTGCTTGGTATTTTCACTCCTGTCTTTCTTTGCTCTGTTCAGGTCGCCCCCCCGACCCGTTTCCAGGTTTTCTGATTTTCCCAGTGTCTGCTCTGCTCAGCGTCAGCCAGTGACTTTCTGACTTCAGATGATGTATTTCGAGTGCCGGCATCTCTGCTTGGTTCTGCTTTTCAGTTTCGGCTCCCTTGTGAATAACCCGGTCTCTTCGCCTGTTGGGTCCCTTGTGTCCTGCAGTGTCACGGTTCAAGCCCCAAGAGGGAATCCCAGTGCCTCAGCCGTGCGTGGCTCTGTCTCACAGGCTGATCTTTCTCTTCACCGACTCTGGGTCTTTTCCGTCTTCCTTGTAGGTTGTGTTGCTTGTCAGTAACTGTCTTTGAAAAAAATGTCAACATCAAAGCACACTTTAAGTTCCTTTTTTCCAGCCCTTACCCCGCTCAGAAGAAACCCCCTTTCCTTTGTTGTGAGTCTCAAACGAGGGGGGGCCGGCAGTTGGGTTGACTTAGGAGTTGAGCAGTTCGGGGACGTGGCCAACTTTAACCCTCTGGGCTCCTCTCGAGTCTCTGCCCCTGGCTCTCTGTCTCCCCCGCTGCTCCCTCTCCCCCAGCCCCTGGTAAGTGCCCCTCAGCTAATCTACTTTCCCCCACCCCTTCTCCTCCCACCGAAGCTCCTGGCGGAGGAAAAGGCCGCTGTGCTGCGGGCGGTGGAGGAGCGTGAGCGGGCCGAGGCCGAGGGCCGGGAGCGCGAGGCTCGGACCCTGTCCCTGACCCGGGCGCTGGAGGAGGAGCAGGAAGCCCGCGAGGAGCTGGAGCGACAGAATCGGGCCCTGCGGGCCGAGCTGGAGGAACTACTGAGCAGGAAGGACGACGTGGGCCAGAGTGTGAGTCGGCTCCCGGCCCCCGCTCCCCCTGGGCAGCTGCGTGGGCGCGTGGTGTCGGGAGCACGCACACACGCACACACACAGAGCTGGCAGGGACCGTTTCGAGCTGTCGGAACGGCAGGTGCACGCACAGCACCCGACGGGCCAGGTCTCCACCGGACGTGCGTGTTCACCACCACGTGGCCGGAAAACCCTCCTGTGCACACACAGACGTGTGCCCGCACAGACACAAAGTAAGCAGCGCCAGCCGGCAAAAGGCACATTCAGGGAGTCACACACCGACTCTTCCGTCGAACACACAGCTCACAGAACATACATGTCCGTGTGCACACACGGCTCTTTCATCCTTCATGTGTGTTCGTGTGTGCGCGGAGCGTCAGAACCTCCTCGCTCGTGCCCCTGAGCGAACATGGAGTTTAGCATAGCACACGCCTCAGGAACGCAGACACAGGCGTGCCACGCGCCTGTCAACACACGCGCACACGTGACACGCACACCACACAAACCCGTGCACACACACACTTGCCACTCCACCTCGTCGCCCGCCCCGAGCTCATGTCTCCCTGGCTCACACATCCCTGCAGGCCTTTCCCGGGTCCTGCTTACCGGCCAGTGAGTGCCCCAGCCTTCTGCCTGCTCCACTGCACCCCACTTCCTTAAAAACCCAATGGGTGCATCTTTGGAGCACCCCGGGGACAGGCCCGCCCTGGCTGAGGGGCATCCCCGGGCCGCAGAGTCCCTGGGCTGACACCCCGCCCGCCCGCCTCGGTGACCAGGGCCTGCTCCTCTCGCCACCAGGTGCACGAGCTGGAACGAGCCCGCCGGGTGGCCGAGCAGACGGCCAGCGACCTGCGGACGCAGGTGACAGAGCTGGAGGACGAGCTCACGGCCGCGGAGGACGCCAAGCTGCGCCTGGAGGTGACGGTGCAGGCGCTCAAGGCCCAGCACGAGCGTGACCTGCATGGCCGCGACGAGGCTGGGGAGGAGAGGCGGCGCCAGCTGGCCAAGCAGGTAGGGCTGGCGTGCGGGGCTGGGGGTCCAGCCGGAGGGAGGGGGCGCCAGGGCGCTTACCCGCAGCAAGGCTGCCAGCCTCACTCACCCACCGGCATCAGCATTTCTACCAGGGTCCTCCTGCCTGCAGCCACCCCTCCCACAGAGCCCTCCAGTTCCCAGCTCACCAGCCACAAACCCTGAGCCCACAGAGCTGAGCTGCTGACGCCCCCACCTGCCGCCCCATGCCCCAGCTTCCCTGACACAGCCGCCACCACACTGCTGCATGGACCTCCTCCACCCGCCCAGCTCCCCCCTCCCAAGCAACCTGCCCTCCCCACCCAGCCACCCCCTGCTGCCCCAAGCACACACCCCACCCTCTACACCCCCAACCCACCCACATGCTCACTGACTACCCCCAGCACCCCCTCATCCGCAGCTTGGGGGAGCAGTGAAGACCAAGCTAGGGCTGTGGATGCTGCAGAGCGGACTGAGTGGAGCGAGGCAGGGGCTGGAGGCCCCTGTGTC
Organism: Galemys pyrenaicus; assembly: GCA_019455555.1. NCBI lineage: Eukaryota > Metazoa > Chordata > Mammalia > Eulipotyphla > Talpidae > Galemys > Galemys pyrenaicus. The sequence continues at coordinate 1,197,306 of JAGFMF010011469.1, forward strand.
ACAGGCGTGCAGCGAGCTTGGGGGTCAGAGCCCACCCTTCTGTCTCTCCGCACTGCCCAGCTGCGGGATGCAGAGGTGGAGCGGGACGAGGAGCGCAAGCAGCGCGCCCTGGCCGTGACCGCGCGCAAGAAGCTGGAGGCAGAGCTGGAGGAGCTGAAGATCCAGATGGAGACCGCGGGGCAGGGCAAGGAGGAGGCAGCTAAGCATGCCCGCAAGCTGCAGGTAAGAGGCGGTGCTTGCAGCCGTGGGCGGGGCTTGCAGCCGTGGGGCGGGGCTTGTGGGCCCTGCCTCTTTATGCCTTTGAGGTCCTAAAGCTAACTTGATTTTTTTCATATCTTTTTAAAATTTCCTTTAAAATACTTTTAATGGTTCAATTCCTTCATTTGTTTTTTGAAATGGAAACACATTAGGGCCGGCCCCACCACTATGAAAGTTGTTAAAAAAAATTTTATAATGATGTATCGAGTTAGGTTCATCAGTTGTAACAAATACTCCCATCTCGGGCGTTGATCCTTGGTGGGGGGGTGTACAGGAAATGTCTGTACCCTCTGCCCGCTATTTCTGTGGACCTAAAATTCCCCCCAAAATAAATACTATTAAAAATAAAAGTACAGCTCCACTAGGGTGGATACCAGGGCGTGATGGGTCTGAGATCCCAGTTACATACTGGATTTGAAAACTGGGTCAGCAAAAAGAAAGTAAATATCTCGATAATTTTTATATTGATTCCACATGAGAATAAGTAATAGCACTTAGGATCTAATAGGCTAGTTGAAGTAGCTGTTCAAACTAATTCCACCTGCCCCTTTTCCCTTTTAATGTGACTCCTATAAAATGTCAAGCCACGCATGTGCCTGGCACTCTGTTTTGGGGCACGGTTGGACCAAGAGCTGTCCCCAAAACTAAAAATAATCAGTCTTGTCTGCATAGAGAGAAAAACCCTACAGCAAAAAGCTCATCGAGAAACTACTACTAATAAAATAGTAATGACGAGTACTCATGATCCATGCTACCACTGCCCAGCTTGCTGTACCCTCATGTTACTAACTGCGACCCCAACCCCACTGTAAAGACCAGGGTGGGGTGGTGGGGGGGGGATTTCCTGCATCCCCCAGAAGCCAGTGGGGCCAGGTAGGCAACTGGCTGGATAAGTAACCGCCTGGATTCACGTTCCACCAAGACCACTTACCACCTGGGCATGCTGCTGTGCCTGTCGGTGCCTCAGTTTCTCCATCTGCAGGCTGAGGAGGAGCAGGGTCCCTCCCAGCTGAAGCAGGGAGGACTGAGGAAGTCAGTATTTACGGGCAGGGGGATCCGCCTGTTTGCTCAGTATTATTACTGCAGAGTTCGAATAGGATGCCCGTTTTAGGCTCTCTTTAATTTTAAGGTGCTCTGAAAGAGGAGGCAGCAGAGGCCCGGGGTGGGCTAGGGGGACAGGAGAGGAGGCTTGAGCCCAGGTTGGCGCCAGTCACAGCGGAGCTGACAAGCCCCGTGGGCGGGAACCAGGGTAGGGCCTACCTTGTGTCGCTCCCTTCTGCCCAGACCCAGTTGAAGGAGCTGTGGAGGGAGGTGGAGGAGGTGCGCACCGCCCGAGAGGAGTCCTACACCCAGAACAAAGAAAGTGAGAAGCGCCTCAAGGGGCTGGAAGCGGAGGTGCTGCGGCTGCAGGAGGTGAATCCACCAGGCTGAGTCTTGGGGACCAGATTTTGGGATGGGCGGAACTCTAGGAGGCAGTGGGCGGGGCCACCGATGGGCGGGGCTCTGGGTGGGAGGCAGGTGAGCGGGGCGGGGTGGGAGATGCATGGGAGGGACCTTGAGGGATGGGGGCGGGAGGAGGGCTGGGCGAATCCCTTTGGGGCTTGGGCCCTTTAGGGAGCTTTGGTAGGATTTAAGGGGGTGGCACAGGTCAGCTTTGGGGCCTTGTGGACAGACTGGAGGGGTGAGCCTGGAGGCCGGGAGGCTGAGCTGGACTGCGGGGACTCAGAAGACAGAACAAGGCAGAGAGGCGCAGGATGGCGGGGGTGTGGGTGTTAAGGGGCCCCAGGAGGCCGGGAGACCCCTGAGTTTGGCAATTGCCTGGGGAACCTGAAGGAAGCCCAGATTCGAGCTCAGTGAGAAGGCGATGAGGGCAACGGGCCTGGGGCGGCTGCAAGAGGCGGACACAGCTCAGGGGCTCAGGCGACAGATACAGGGCCACCTACCCGCTGGTGAAGTTGGATTCTGCCCAGAGTAACCCCGGGGCTGAGCGCCTGTGCGCACGAGCGAGAGGCCGAGCCACCGGGTGTGAGGCGAGAGAGGGCCAGGTCCACGGAGCCTCCCCTCACCCCACACGACACGACAACTCTCCTCCAGGAGCTGGAGGCCTCGGACCGTGCCCGCCGGCAGGCCCTGCAGGAGCGGGACGAGATGGCCGACGAGATGGCCAGTGGCAGCCTGAGCCGGTGAGTGGTCCCCGCCCTGTGCACGCACAGCTCCTCCCTGGCCCTCTCACCTCCTCAGGCCCTCACCTCCGTTACCTTCTCCCCTCCTCCCAGGGCGGCGCTTCTGGAGGAGAAGCGGCAGCTGGAGGGGCGCCTGGGACAGATGGAGGAGGAGCTGGAGGAGGAGCAGAGCAACGCGGAGCTGCTGAACGACCGCCACCACAAGCTGACCCTCCAGGTGAGGGCTGGCCCCAGGCCTGCGCTGAGGGTCCTGGGAGCTGTGTCAAGAGCACCCGAGAGGCCTAGTGGAGCAATGTTTCCAACTTGTTTCTGTTGGGTTCTTTTTAAGAGTCATTCTCCTCTCATCTGAAAAGCAAGAGTTCTTGTCAGTAGTGACTGGGTCTTTAACTTGAGCCACTGGAAGGATCTGGGGAGGAAACCGAACCAGCACCCTTTTGAAGCAGGGGCTGTGCTTCCTAACAGGAAGGGAGAGTGAGAGCCACAAAAAGTAACAATTCTTACACACACAAGTGATAAGTTCACTTTTGCCAAGCACCAGGCTCTTGCCAGGGTGAGAGGATCCACCAGAGACAGAGTGGGGAGCAGAACAGGCATATCGCTGAAACACACTGTTGAGGGGGGCAGCAGGCAAGGCAGGAGAGGTCTGCTGTGCTATGTGGGTCCCCTCCCCAGCTGGCAGCAGGGATTGAACTTGTGCTGCAGTGGCTGAGGTTTGCTTCATAGTGTGCTGCTTAAACCACTGCGCCACCACAGAGGACCCCACTACCATCTTTTTAAAAACACAAGACAGACACTTGTTAGTTCCCTAGTGTGGCCACGAAAAATGACCTCACACTGGGTGGCTTAAACAATGGTGTCGTTTTTTTCTCTGGGTTCTGGAAGGTAGAAGTCCAAAATCAAGGTGGGAGCCAAGCCGGTTCCTTCTGAGGGAGACCAGCTCCGGCCTCTCCCATTTCTGGTGGCGCCGTCCTTGACCTTAGCAGCATCACCCAGGCCGAGGCTATGTCTTTGCCAGCTTACAAGGGCCCTGGGCCACCCTGACCCCCGTGATCCCTCTTCACCAAGCACACTGTACCCACAAAGGCTCGCTTTCCTGGACAGTCACATTCGGAGCTTCCAGACATGAGTTTTTGGGATACTTTTTAAGGGTTTCTTCATGCGTGCAAGAGCTGGGGTATGGGTCAGGGGCGCGGGGGTTGAGTCATCAGACGTGTGGGGACCAGAGCAGGAGGAGCTACTGAAGCACAGTGCTGAGGGGAGCAGCCAGGAGACAGGAGAAGACAGGTCTGCCGTGCCCTGTGGGTCGGCTCCCTGGCCAGGGATGGAACTCAGGTAGCAGTGGCTGCGGACGCTCAGTGCTGCGCCTTTCCCCCTTGCGCCACCAGGGAGGCCCCTGGACATGAGTTTCTGGAGGCACATCCCACCCAGTCCTGTTTCCTTCAGATGACAGGAGACCCTGAAAATCTTTAAGTAGAGAGAAAAAAGGTGGCCCTGGACCCATGTGCCAGTTGGAGAGAAAGAAAACCCAGAGCTGAATAGCCCGAGTCTCCTCAGAGAAGTCAGGTCAGAAAGCCCAGATTCCTCAACGCACACGCTGCCAGAAACAAACAGAAGGGAAAAGGGAGCTGTGGGTTAAATGAGACTTAAAAGACACACACACACACGCACATTTTCAACACGCGGGATTCAATAACTGGGTCTTGAGAGGAGGTCTCTGAATAATAAAACTCCAAGCAGGAGCCAAGAATTCATTATCCTAGATGTCGGGGTGACGGGCTGCTTGGGTGCTGGGAGGAACGGGCTGTTATTAGGATTATTAGGTGGGTGCTTGAAGGCACTTCTGCCATCTCAAAGCTGTTTCTTGACCTGGGTGGGGGGTGAGGGTAGTGTTGACCTTGTCTTAAGCCAGACATTGGATCAGCTTTCGCCTTTCTGTATCACTGTTTTATTTTAACCCCCCCCCCAAAACTCTTTAAGAGCATATGCTAGTCACCACATCATCGAGGTGTTCCTGTGAGGACAAAAGGAAGCACAGTATGAATCAGACTGAACTGACTCATTTCCGTGTCCCCAGCACGGGGCCAAGTCCGGAGCAGGAGAACAGATAAATGGGCTATTCTTAGTGCTCTGTTTACACATGCCCCGTAGTAGGGGCTGTTGACTGAGCCAGCCTTTCTCCAGACGAACCTGCCTGTCACTCAGATCTGCCCCGCCAGAGGCTGGCTAAGGATGCAGGTTCCTGGGCCCCACTCTAGAAATGCTGACTCAGAGCCTCTGGAGGGTGGAACCTCACCGTCTAAATTTTTTCACAAATTCCCAGGTGATCCTGGTACAGATGAGCGTGTGATAACCCTTGGAATAGACTCATTCACAGTCAGAGGTGGAATTTATAGCTGAGTCTGTGATCGTCTTGTAGACGTACAAAAATAGCAAAAACCTGTCCAGAAGGTTAAAACTCAGGGCTGGCACTGCTGTCGGCTGATACGCCCCACAGGAAAAATCCAAGGGGACCTCTGTTGAGAATTCACTATAGAGGGGGCCTCGCTGGTGGCGCAGTGGGTTAAGAACCGCACTATGATGCCAACGCAGCCACTGAAGCATGAGTTCAATCCCTGCCGCCGGCCGGGGAGGTGACCCATATGGCAAAGCAGGCCTCTCCTGTCTCACCTGCTGCTCCCCTCAGCAATGTATTTCAGCTACGCTGCCTGTTCTGCTCCCCACTCTGTCTCTGGTGGATCCTCTCACCCCCCACGCCTCTGGCCTGTACCCCAATGCTTGCATGCATAAATACATCTTTAAAAAAAATTCACTATAGAGCATGCTTTGTGTGAGGCATTTTGTCATCCATTTGCTTCACTACGAGAGGTGCCTGGATCTACCTGGGCCTCCACCCCAACACCTTTCCTACCTGCTGCAGGTAGAAACACTGACCACAGAGCTGTCGGCCGAGCGCAGCTTCTCAGCCAAGGCAGAGAGTGGGCGGCAGCAGCTGGAGCGGCAAATGCAGGAGCTCCGAGGGCGGCTGGGTGAGGAGGATGCTGGGGCCCGGGCCCGACAGAAGATGGTCATCGCTGCCCTGGAGTCTAAGCTGGCCCAGGCTGAGGAGCAGCTGGAGCAGGAGACCAGGTAGGTGGGAGAGAGAGGCAGGGTGGGATGGCGCCCCCGCCGTGGTCAGTGAGATGAAGGGGGGCTGAGTTAAACCTCAGGCTGAGGACCATCCAAAAGGCACCGTGATATTAATGCCTGAGGACGTCCTGTCTCGTTTAAGACGCTTTGGGCGGCACGTAGGTTCTGCTGGTCCGAGCTCTGGGGGCCTCACCCCCGCATCTGTCTGCCTTAGGCTGGCCTAGGAAGCTTCCAAATAGCAGATCAAAGCTCCAAATGTGAGGAAAGGTGTTCAGTGCTTTAAAGTGAGTTGACTACAAAAGGGCAAATAGCGCTCCTCTTGGAACTGGTCCAGTGTTACTTCTGCTGCATTCTGTTACCTGGAGCAAGTAGCTGCGTAGCCAGCTGATTTAAGAGGATGGAGAGTATTCGCCTCTTGATGGGAGCAGCTGCAACATCACATTGCCAAGGTTCAGGAGACAGAAGGGGTGAGAATCAATCAAGGCATCTCTGTCATAAGGATTTTCTTTTTCTCATGTGAGGAGAAATCTGCAGCTGAGGAACTGAGTGATGACAGGGCTCTGGGTCAGCCTCTGTGTAGTTCCCTAGACCTTTGCCTCCTGGACACAAAATCACTGCACTGTGCCCAACATCACACCATATATCCCTATTCATAAGCAGGAAGCAGCAGCACTGTGGGGCTGAAAATGTTACCATCTCATGTGTCTGAAACAACCAGGGACACCCTGCCCAACAGTCCCAGTTAAGAACCACAGTGCTTGTGAGAATACTTAATGCCAAGTGTAACAACAGCTCTTCCTGCTGCTTGATACTATTTTGTCACAATAACAACAGTTCCCATGTATCAGAGACTTCCCATGTCAGGTGTCAGATGGCTAATAGATACACATTTGGTATCACATCATCCTTCAGAGAAGGACCACTCTCACCCCTATCTTATATGTAGAAAAACTAAGGCAAAGATGCGCTGTAAACCCAGGATGCCTGACCTTTACCCAGTGTCTACCTGGGCAAGTGTTTTATACCAAAAGGTGAATAAAGTTCCCTTTGCCTCCAGTCCTCAACAAGCATATGTGAAGAGTGTACTGCTTGTCCTCCCCTGGCCCCATGGAGGTCGTGGTCCAGTGAGAGTCCCCGCGTGATCTGAGCTAGCGTCTGATACTATTAGGAGACAGCAGATGGCTATAGCATCTGACCTGGTGCATCATGGGGAATCCAAAGGGAGGAGTGGGCCTGGGAGGAGAGGATGAGCCGAGGACCAGGTGGGGTCTGCTGGACAGAGGCAGAGCGGGCTGGGTTCAGGAGACAGGTGTAGCAGACCCCAACCTGGTCATGGAAACCTGGGGCACAGATGAGCTTGCTCAAGGAAGAGTGAATGAGAGGGAGAGACAACAACAAAGATGGTTGAGGATGGCGCTCTGGGCTTTCAGGGAGTTCCAAGCACTTCTGCACAGCTAGAGAAGGAAGATGAGAAAGAAAGGACAGAGAGAAGAAAATTCCAGGCCAGGTGGGGGAAGATGAGGCCCGAGTTAGAGGGCAGGGCTATGAGGACACAGAGGAGGGCAAAAGACAGAGTTCATGGGGTCTCCCTGGTGGCGCAAGGGGTTAAGCACCACACTATGAAGCTGTCTGCAGCCACTGCAGCACGAGTTCGATCCTGGCTGCGGAGTTGACACACAGGGCGCAGCAGACTGCTCCTGCCTCACCCGCTGCTCCCCTAAGCAGTGTATTTCAGTCAGACTGCCTGTTCTGTTCCCCACTCTTTCTCTGGTGATTTCTCTCACCCCCCACATCTCTGGTCTGTATCCCAGTTCTTATATGCATGAATAAATAAATCTTAAAAAAAAAAAAAAAAGAACAGTTCAGGACAGTAGGAGGGATAGGTGGGTCTAGTATCTGGCCTCAGGAAACTAGGTGTAAGATAGAGGTAGGAAGAGGGCAAAGGCCAGTCGAAAGACAGGACAGGGGCCACTGGGCCAGGCCCTGGGACAGCACCTCAGGTGAGCATCTCTCTGAATGTTTCTCGCCAGGGAGCGCATCCTTTCTGGCAAGCTCGTGCGCAGGGCTGAAAAGCGGCTTAAGGAAGTGGTGCTGCAGGTGGAAGAGGAGCGGAGGGTGGCTGACCAGCTCCGGGACCAGGTGAGCAGTTGGTGTCATGGCGACCACTGGCTGAGGAAAAACACCAAGCATCTGTGGGGAGGAGTAGTGAGGCAGTGAGTTCCCATCACGAGAGGCAGCTTGGGTGCTAGACTGGAACTGAGGGCAAATACCATTCTGGGCATCCTTGGCACTTGTGTCAAGAGGCAGAAATCAGTGACTTTGTGATCCATAAGTTCTGGAATCTGGGAAATCTTGGTGGGAACTGAGATAGCCAGGAGAGGGCAAAAGTGAAACCCTAGCCAGAGGCTAGACCAGGCGTAAAATAACCACAGATGATGGTTTTTAAGTGCTTTTCTGTGCACCAGGCACTACAGTAAAGACATGGGTGGTACATTTAATTCTTATCAGAGCCCTTTGAGGTAGGTACTATTATATTCCCTCTTATTCAAGGGAAACTGATAAAACTGAGGCTGAGGTTTCTTCAAACACCAACATTCGAGTCACAGCCTGGGCCCTGTATATGCATTGAGCAATTAACTGTGTCCCAAGCTCTGTACTGCTCTTTAAAAAAATACATACTACAAAATAAAAGCAAAAACAAAATGTGTGCTTATATTCTCTCACCAGCCCCTTTCCACAGGTAAGGAAATAGAAACTTTAAGAGGGAATATTATTTGCATCAAAGTCATAGACTCAGGAGCCTGGCTAGGATCTCAGGTCACCAGTTCTGAACCCAATTACTGTGCCCTTAAAAGCTCAGCTGCCTTTTACTCTGCATTTTTCACACACTTATGACATACCTCCCCCTCTGCTGTCTGCCAGGCATATTGCCAGGAATTGAAGAAGATATGCCTGTGAATGAGATAGAAAAGACCCCTGCCCTCACATTTGCAGTGTAGGCAAAGACAATGAATATAATTACAGATTGTGACAAGGGTTTATGAAGAAAGGAGAATGAAGAGAGAAAGACACACTAAGGGTTCGGGAATCCTCTTTAGATTGGGGGAAGCCTCCTGCTGGAGGTGACATTTGAATAGAGACCAGATGGGTGAGATAGAGCCAGGCAGGGAAAGAGTAGAGTAGATGAGTTTGGAACAAAAAACAAACCTGTCTGGCTAGAGAGAAGGATGAGGTGGGGGTGAGAGTCACAAGAAGTGAAGTCAAATGGGTTGGCAGGAAGTGTGTGCTGCCTCCTTGAAAAGAGAGTTGGCAGTGCATGGAGATGGTCTTGGTAAAATTGGTCTCCTTCATGAGTCTGTGGGAGGGAGACCCTGCAGGACTTGGAACACTAGGCTGAGGCTCTGGGGCAGCACCCTGTAGGTACTGGGGCACCTTGTGAAGGCTTTGAGGACGGGAAAGCCAGGGTCAGCTCTGGGCTAACAAAGACCCTTCTGAGTCCACATTGGGGTGGCTCTGGGGTGGTGGCTGGTATGAGAGTGTCAGGAGAAGAAACAGCATGGATGGGTCATGGGGCAGAGTAAAGGGGGCCCAGGAAGGAACCTAGAAATGACGTCACAATTAACACACACACCCTCCCCCCGCCGCCGCCCCAAAAGCTGGAGAAGGGAAACCTTCGATTGAAGCAGCTGAAGCGGCAGCTGGAGGAGGCTGAGGAAGAAGCGTCCAGGGCCCAGGCCGGCCGCAGGAGGCTGCAACGGGAGCTGGAGGATGTCACAGAGTCTGCTGAGTCCATGAACCGGGAGGTGGCCACGCTGAGGAACCGGCTTCGGTATGGCCGCCCTGCCCACGCGCAGCTTTGCTCCAGCAACCCCTGGGATGCAGTAGGGCACCGCTTGCCGTGAGCAGCAAAAGGAAAAACGTGTCCGTGGGAGTGTCGAGGTGGGGGCGGCGCGCTGGGAACGGGGAGGCCAGCCCCAAGGTGTCCTTCTCTGTGTACTCTCTGCACCGCCATTTTGTCCCGTCCTCCCCCGCCTCTCTGTGCCCTTCGAACCCGTCTCCGTCCCTCCTTTCCACTCTGCTTCCACGGTTGCCCTCTGCCAGTCTCCCCACTTCTGTGTCATCTCCTCCCTCTTCTCTCTGCCCGCTTCATTCAACCTCTGCCTCCCGCCGTCTCCCCCCACCGCAGACGCGGCCCGCTCACCTTCACCACGCGCACCGTGCGCCAGGTCTTCCGGCTGGAGGAGGGCGTGGCCTCGGACGAGGAGGCGGAGGAGGCGGAGCCAGGGTCTGGGCCGGTGTCCCAGGAGCCCGACGGACCTCAGGCCGCACTGCCCCAGTGACCCAACCCGTCCCTGTCGCCTAGCCCCGCCCTCCCTGGCCCCAAGGGCACCTGTCCCACAAACCCTCCCTCTGGCTTCTTGCACTTTGGAAATGGTGTCACCTCTGGCACTGTAGCACTTATCAGCCCCAAGGGGGGACCCTGAGACTTCCTGGGACCCCCTAAACAGAGATGCAGGCCAGCAGGGAGGCGAGGACTGTGACTCTTGCTTGGGAGGAAATTGGGGTGTCGTTCACAAGCTGTGGTCCCATCTGGCTCCCCATCCTTCTTCAGTTGTTAATGATCTTTATTAGGAAGGGAGCGCGCCTCCCCATCCCCACCAACCGTGGCTTCCCCTTCCCCTGGGTCTGTCTCCACTTAGCCCCTGACCCACGAACCTGTGGGCCCCAAATCTCCATCCACCTCTGACCTTGCAGAGGGGCAGAACACGGGACCCACCTCAGCCCCTGCCGCCCCCGTCCTCGCCCCGCTGCTCCACCCTCCCTTCTCCTTGCACTTGTGTGATCACGGTTTATTTGGAGATTCCGGAAGCGGTTGAAGTACCCCTGAACTCCCAGCCTCAGGCTTAGCAGGAATAAATTCCAATCCAGACGGGATCCCTCTGCTGCTTACGTGTGTTTCTTCAAGTGGGGGCAAAGGCGGGGGCGCGTGGTCTCTCATGGGACTTGGGGGGGCACCGACCTCTTTGGCCAGCAGGTTGCAATCCTGGCTGCACCAGTGCACGGGTCCACTGTGTGCCATGCATTTCGTGTGCAGTAACATCTCCTGTCACTCCAGCCTCCCAGCAAGATATCCCCCCATTAAACATGAGTAAACTGAGGCTCAAAGCATCAGTGTCCTCGCTCCAAGCCTCCAGCTCGGTGAGCGCCTGGAGACTACTGCTGCACTCTGACGGCACTCCCAGCACAGCACCTGGAGGTAGGTTTCTTGCTTTTTAGCACTTAAAACAGCTGCCATCTAGCACCCAGTGGGCGTTCGCGTCCTTGCTGCTGGAATAGATCGCCCCATCCACCTTTTTTAGACCCTTGGAAGCGAGTCCAGAGAGGTTGAGAGACTCGCCCTAGGACACACAGCTAAGAAGCTGAACCTGCCTAGTCTAGCTTCAGAATCAGCAGTAAGGAGTGTGGGGTTCTCAACCCCTGAGCGGACACTGGGGACCCGGGTACATTTCCCCCCCCGCACGGACTAGTCACCCTCACCTAGCAATTCCATAACCCGGGTGCCCTTAGAGAGCCCTGACCCCCCAAAGCACACACCTTTGGCATTTTAATATCTGAAGACGCAGGTCACCGTTTATCCCCAAAATGCACCAGCCCTAATCGGGAGACCTTCGCAGTCGACAAACAAGAAGCAGCTTTTAAATGAAAAGGAACTTTTATTTTGGTGGGGAGTGGAAGGGTGGGTGGGAAGGGGGCATGACACTTTTTCTTTGGGGAGGGGTGTTGACATGCGGCAGCTTCTGCATTGGGCGGTTCATGCACCCAGGGTGGGCGTGGGGGAGGCTTGGGGGAGGGGCCGCGCCGACCCCTCCCTCCCTGCCCTGGGGGTGGGCTGAGAAGACCCGCCATTAGCACCAGAGTTGGACAATTTGCAGACCTCCCCTCCCCACACAGACTCCGGGCCCCGCCCCCATCCCTGAGAGCGCCCCCCTTGCCACTCCCCTCCCCCGTCCCCCCTCCACGACAGGCCAGGCCCGCCCCGCCCACATTTGAGTGAAACTTATTGCTTTGTGTGTTGGGGAGGAGCCGCTGAGCACAGGAAGACCCCCCGCCTTTCATTCCTCCCCAATCGCCCCGCCCCTGCCCCGTGTCCGTGCGTTCCCGGAGCGCTGGGGGGGGGGCGCGACATGCGTGTGGGGAGCGCGTCATGCAGCGCATGCGTGCAGTTGCAGGCACCCTGGCGGCCGGGGGGAAAAGGGGAGCGGGACTTGGACGGTGTCCCTTTAGCTCTCTCTCCCTCCCCGAATCCCACACTGATGACTTGGGGGATGGGTGGGGACCGATAATCACATGTGGTAGAGGTTTATAATGATTGTGGTTATTTTTAAAAGCTTAACTAAAAAGCTGGGTACGTATGGCAGGTTGGCGAGCAGGGAGAGACTTGGGAAGAGGTCTGTACCCTTTGGAAAAGACCCTCACCCCTTTCCCTGAACCGTTCAGCTTCCGTGAGGGTCAGGGGAATCTGGGGGCTTTTTTTTTTTTTTAAATGTAGTTAAACCCTTTGGCAATATGATCAGTCCCCACCCCCCCATACCCTGGTGTCTGGAGCCCCTAGCCCTTTGCCCCGCCCCACCCCAATCCCACCAGAACCCGCCCCACCCCTCACCCTGATTCGCCAGGGTTTAGGGTCCAGGGAAGGATGGGGGGGCTCAAAATGCCCCTTGCATAGGAATCGTTGCATCAAGAATCGCGCTCAGTGACACCCCAGCCCTTCGGTGGGGGTGTTCATGAGGCCGTGGGAGCGCCGGGGGAGGGCGGCTGCTAATTCCGTGGGCCCCCAGCTCCAAAAGGGAGTCCTCTAAGGATTCTGGGACCAGTGTGGTCTCTGGTCTGGGGGAGGTAGCGCATCCTAGTCAGGATGGGACGTGAGAGCTGATTTTCCACCCGCGAGCGCGGCGAGGCGAGGGACGGACGCGGGGAAGGACGGGCTGAGGTGCCAGCCCGGTGGGCATCGAGTCGTTCCCCAGGCTTCGTATCCCAGCGTCCCTCCAGCGTCCCTCCAGCGTCCCAGCCTCTGCTTCCAAAGGAAACACGTGTATCCTAAGCAGACGTGTCCCGACCCAGCAGCAGCAGCAGCTGGACTTACCGGCTTATGTGCAAAAATTCCAGGAAAGGCAAAATCTTAAAAATAAGTGTCTCTACTTGTACTGCCTAAAACCTAGCGCATCACCAGGGGCACAGGTAAGACCTCTGGGAAACACCGGTGTCCACGAAGAGGGCACCTTTGGGGCCCCCTCGGAGGTGTGGGGCAGGGCTGGCCATAAGAAAATGGGGAGCCCTGGGAAGTTCTGGTTCCCTGGAATTGCGACAGGTTGAGCCCATCTTGGAAATTCTAGCGTCAGGGGAACCTGAGGTGGATGTCTGAAGTTTGGGGATGTTCGGGGGCGCAGGCCTGAGGATCTGGGGGTGTCCAGGAAATGTCTGAGTCGTGGGGAGGATTTGGCGCATCCCAAAGGCTGAAAGTGAGCGGGAGGGCTTGGGTCACGTCCGGGAGTTTCGAGAGGGGCTGGGATGCAGTCCAAGGGCCGGGAGGGGCTGGGCAGGCAGCATCGAGTGTCGAGGTTACGTCCTAGGAGTGCGGGGACCTGGGGGTCCGGGTGCCAGGGTCAGTCTGGGGAATTCTGCGCAGGTCTCAGGTCTGGGAACCTGGAGGGGCGGGCTTCTGTGCTAGGGCCAGATCATCCCGGGAACTCTAGGATGGGAGGTCTGAGTCCATGCAGCAGGAGAAGAGGCAGCAGATCCTTGGGGGGGTTGGGGTGGGGGGCGGAGAGCGAAATTCACCAGAGCGAGCCTCCCCAAGGCTGGGGAGCAGCTGTCCGCAGCCCACCCCCTGCCTCCCGCTCTACCATCTGAGCTCAGCTTTTGGCTTGGGTGGCTGTTCCTCCTTCCCCCACATGGTTGCTTAATTTTTGTTTTTTAATCAATGCGGGATGGGTTGCCCTCCGGGGGCGGGGAGGGGGCGCGGAGACCCTCCTCGGGCCCAAAAGCCTGCCCGACCCCGGAGGCCCCGCCCCCTTCCCAGAGTGCCGGTCCCTCAATGCTTGGCATGCAGCCCCTGGCGGCTTATTGCTGAGGTGGAGTTCGAGGGGTCCGGGTCGGGGAAGCATGCAGAGTGAGGAGGGTGCCCCGAGATGTGGTTGGCATCATTTGGACGTATTTACACGAGTGGATGGGAGGGCCGTGTCCTATGGCTCACGGAGACCTGAGAAGGCTTTATCTCTGTAGGGGGAGCAGAGGTGGGGGATGGGCTTGGCTCCTCCCCCTCCAGCCTGGAGACCCAGGTGGGGGTGAGGGGCCCGGGGGTGTCTGCTGGCGTCGTCGTCTCGTTGCATATTAATGACTATTTGTGTTTTTTTTGTAAAAAACCCTTTCCCCCGCCCCCCTCCCCCAGCTCCTTTGACCTTCTTCCCTGTCACCCCCGAGTCCCCCCACAGGGGGGAGGGGAGCGCTAGAGGATGGAGGGCAGGGTTGGGGGCGCGCGGCGGGTGGCCCTGGGAGAGCCAGGGGGAGTGGCAAGGGGCGCGAGGCGCAAGGACACCCCGCTCAGGCCGGCGATGCTGCTCAGGCTGCGGGATTTCTCGTAACCTGGGGGGGTGGGGGGCACAAATATGGGGAGGAAGCGTGGAGAGAGAAGCGGGGGGTGGGGCAGGGGCCGGCAGACAGACCCCAGACAGAGGGAGCAGGAGAGACAGGGAGGAGACAGAGACAGAAACGGGGGCGGGTTGAGACAGACACCGAGACACAGACCAGACGGACAGCGGGCAGAGGTGGACAGAGGCGGCGGACGGGGAGAGAGTGAACGAATCGGACAGTCAGTCGGCGTCGGGCGGGTGCAGACACGGGGAGGGGGGAGAGATTCGGGTTAGGAGGCAAGGTGGCGGCCACCCGCCCCCAGCCCCTCCCGCCGCGGCCCGCCCCCTCCCCCCCACTGGCCCCTCGTCTGAGGCAAGAGGTGGGGGCAGCAAGGCGGATGGTGGGCAGCAGGGGCATGGGAGCTCAGGTGGAATGCATGTGGGGAGCAGCCGGGAGAGGGCTTGGAGGGGAACTGGGTGGCGCGGAGGGCGGAGGGCTCCTGATGTAGGGAGAGGAGAGGCGGTGCAGGGCTGAGTGGTGCAAAAGTTCGGGGTGTCCCTGGAGCCAGGAGGAGAGCTCCCAGAAGTGAGGGGGCAACGCTCGCCCTGAAGGTTCTAACGGGGTCTCTTTGCACGGCCTTGTTCGGGTACCGGGAAGGTCATCAGTCTTGACAGCTGGCGCCAAGGCTGATGCGCGCATGCGTGTCTGGGGCTCACTGAGCCATGTACGGGAACGGGAGTTCTAGGCTCTTCTAGGCAGGGCCAAGGGGTCTGTGTGCACGAGGGCATCTGGACCAAAGGAGAAAGGGCCTGGGGAAGTCCGAAGGCCAGTCTTTTGGGGTCACCCCCTCCCCGCCATTCCCAATTGCTAACCTGGGGGGAAGGGACAGGGGGGGACCGAGGGTCTCGCGAGGTCTCAGGCGGTGACAAGAGCTGGGGACAGAAATACACAGAGTCACGGCTGGGGAAAGGAGGTCAGGGGGAACCCCCCAACACAGCCTCACTGTTGGGGGGACGGAGAAACGCCGGAATCTCTTCCTCCTCTCTGGTGTTTTCCGGGGGAGGGGAGCAGTGAAATGGGGGCGGCCAGAGACTTCAAATATGGGAGGAGCTTCCGGGGTGACTGAGGGGGGACAAAGGAAGAAAGGAGAAGGCTGGGGTAGGAAGGTGGGGAAAGGTGGGGGACAGACCAGGAGGAAGGGCCTTAGGGGGAAAGTAGAAAGGAGAGGGAGGGAGAGGTCGGGACTTCCAGGGCAGAGAATTCAGTCAGCCCCATCAGCTCCAGCCATTATTTGAGTTCAATGAATGGATTTTGGCATCTGAGGCAAGAGAAGCAGAAACCCCCTCCCACCCTCCTTCTCTCACCTTCCCAAATCCTCCCCCCACCCACAGCCCTCGATTCCATGGGGGCCCATCCAGACAGGGGTGGGGGAAAGGATGGCAAAGGGCTGGGTGCAAGCAGGGGGAGGGGAAGAGGGGAGCAAGAAGGGGTGGTAATGAGATGAGAATGGAGGATGTGAGGGTAGGACAGGAGACCTACAGTCCCCTCCGCAGGGGCTCCGGGGAGCCTGTGCTCAAGTTCCTCCCTACTCTGTGGCAGAGTGGCATGCTTTCCCTCAACTTCTGTGAAGTAAGGGGGTTTAGATGGGGAAGGGTTCCTGAGGGACCCTAATAGAAGTTCTACTATGCCCTTGTTTAAGACTATAGGCGGGGAGTCTTCAGATATAACTCTGTATTTCTAAGGAAGAATCTAGCAGTTTGTAGAATGCATAAGTGATGATGGGTCAAACTCCCGCAGCGGGCTTCCCTTCCCTTTGAAGATGAAAGTCAGTCTGTGGGCACTGCGGCCAAAAACCCTATGATCCTCCCCCAGACTTCTGGCAGCTGTCCTCTCGGCCACAGGTTCCACTCGCTGTTCCTTTAACGAGCCAAGCTCACCCTGTGCCAGGACGTGAGGCCCTTTGCACATGCTGTTCCTGCAGCCTGGCTGGCGCTACTGACCTTTCAGATTTCACGGTGCCTCTTCAAAAAGGCCTCCCCAGGCCCCTAATCTGAAGTGGCCCCAGTATCGATCTTGCCCTTTGTTTACTTATTTATTTCAACTTGTTTACAGTCAGGCTTCGCTTAGTCTGGCCAGCCCGATCCCAAGAGGCTGTACCAGCTGGGTGTGTGTAATTACACTCCCTGGCGTCAGCCCAAGGACAGAGCCGCCTGAGGATGCATTTCTCAGAAGCCTGGCGGGAGTGACATGGGACCGCCTTCTGCTGTCTCCGGCCAGGGCGGCTGTGGCACGTGGCCCCTGGGGGGCCATCCCTCTGGGCTGTTCCGGTAAAGGTTTACCGGATGGGACTTGCGGATGGGCAGATGGGCGCAGGGTTGCACGCTGCGGGAGACCGTCCGCTCGGGCTGGTTCCTGCTCTGCGCTGCCCGGCCTCCAGTGCCTGGCCGAGCCCCGGTGATGGACTGAGGACTGGCGACACCACGGGAGCAGCCGGACTCAGGGGGACCCTTGAGCGCCCTGCAGTCTGCTGCTTCCTGCTGCGTGCTCGGTGCTCCGGCTGCGGGCACCCTCATCTACGCACTGTCTCCTCACTCCACCCCTCACCTTCCACCCCAGCGGTCCCCAGCCCTGATGACTCTCCAGACCCCTGCCCCCGACTCTCTCTGCCTCTTCCTTCCTTCCCATCCTTGCGCCCTGACCGCTCAGCTCATGGTGACTCATTCCAGCCTGTTCTGTCCTGCTGCGGCCCCTCCCTGCAGGGCGCCAGGCCTCAGGCAGAGTCCACCTGCGAGTGCCCTGCTCCCAGCTGGGGGAGGAGGCCCTCGAGTCACACCATCCAAGGTGATCACCCCCCATTCACGGCCAGGATAACTCAGATCTGGGTTCCTGGAGGAGGCCTTGCCTGTGGCTTCCCTCCACCCTGGGGAGCTCTGCATGTCCCTCTTTCTGCAGGCCTGTGCTACCTCCATTTCGGCATGCACCACCACCAACAGTGACTTCCGGACTCTCTCTGATCTCCCAGCAAACTAGGAGCTCATGGGTGGGCAGGGGGTGTGTGGATTTTGTTGAACATCCATGCCCAGAACATGGCCGCTTCCCATAAGCTGGCCGAACCCCCAGGACTGGGTGGGGGCTGAGGCTTTCTCCCCCCATCTTGTACCTGATGCGTGTCCTAAGCGTTCACCCCCTAAGCGTTCACCCAGTTTTCTTGATTGGATTTCAACCACAAGGTGGGGGGCAGGATGTGAATGGGGATGAGGACGGGTCAGTCGTGAGGGTGGGGGAGGGGTCAGGCACGCAGTGGGGAGGGCTGGGGTTAGTACTGGGGTTAGGGCCGGGGTTAGTGCAGGGTTAGGGCCGGGGTTAGTCCTGGAGTTAGTGCTGGGGTTAGTGGGGCAAGGCAGGTCCTGGGGCCAGTGTCAGGAGTGGGGTTAACTGATGGAGCTGTTCACAGTGAGGGGGTGGGAGTCTCGGTCAGTGGGGCCACATGTTCTCAGAGGGGTTAGTCAGGAGGGAGGGGGGATGGGGGAGCTACTTACCCCGGGGGGAGGGGTTTCGTCCACTAGGGGGATATCCAGGCTGCAGCGTTGGCGTTGAGGTCGGGCAAGAAGCTTGGGGGGCCTGGCTTACACCAGTCTGGGGGGGGCAGTGGGGGAGCACCGGTGGCTGGGGGTGGGGAAGAGGGCAGAGGCCGGGGTGGGGGGAAATGGAGATGGAATAAAGACAGGTGAAGGGTCAGTGGTGAGGAGACTGGGGGTGGCTCTGGGAGAGGCAGTTGGGGGCCAGGGATGGGGAAGGAAGCCCAGCTCCTCCCTCCACTCCCCTCTGCCCCCCTCCGGTGGGAGAGGGGGGCAGAGAGGGAACCCTCAGAGGAAGGCGCCTCACCTTTCCGAATGGAGCCGTCAGGGGAAGGGGCGTAGTCGGTGAGGAGGAAGCAGGCTCGGTCCCGGCTGTAGCGGCCGCGGCTCCCGGGCGTGATGGGGCTCTTGTCCTCCGGGGAGATGGCCGGCTGGTCGATGGCCGGGCAGTCCTCGTGGGCAAGCGCGGCCGCCGCCGGGTCCCCGTTGGGGCGGGGGTCTGCGGCGGGGGAGACACGCGTGAGTGAGGCGTGGAATGAGGCAGCAAGAAGCGGGTGGGGGCGGGGCGGGGGCCCGGAGAGGGTGTGTGGCAGAGGGGCTCAGTGGGGAGGGCAGGGACCAGGGCCGTGGGGACACCCAGGGTGGGCGGGGACGAACCAGGGGGTGGCAGCGGGAAGAGGCCCGTGGGGGCAGGCCCTGGAGTGGTGACTGGAGGGGTGCAGGGCCGGGTGGGAGTTCAGGGAGGGGAGCTGAGCATGGAAAGGGCACGGTGGGGAAGGGCTGGGAAGGTGACCGATGAGGGAGGGGGAAGATGGGGGTCCCCAGGCTCTGACTGGAGTTATTTTTAATTGGTGTGAAACTGGGTCAGCAGCTGAGGGAGCAAGGTGGGGGCCAGCTCCCTTCTTGACCTACTTAGGGCATGGGGGTGGGGCCGCGGCCTCTCCCTCCTCCCGGACACCCAAATCCTGGCCTCCTCCCAGGCGCAGGCTGGGGGCACACGCGCACCGCTTCTCCCTCCTGCCGCGCTTCCTTCCGAGTGCTCCCTGCCATGTCCATCCCGACAGCAGACCGGACGGAGTGGGCCAGCCCGCGCGCCCTGCTGCCCGGAGAGGGGGTGCAGCTCCCTGGCGCGCAGCCTAGAGCCCTCGCTTCGCCTGTTGTTGAAACTCTGGGCTCCGGTGCCCAGGTGCCCCAACTCCTCTGCCCGCTCGGCGAGGACCCCTTTCTCAGGGTCACCTCTGGGGACCCCACCGTGGCTGCTGCCTGGTCTCCATGTCGTGTGAGACCCCCTAGTCTGCGTCGCTCTGAGCCCCACCTCTCAGCTCTTGGGCCTGCTCTCGGCCCACCTGCCTGCCCGCCCCCTCCCCCGTGCCCCACACCCTGGCTTGAGGCCGCCTCCCCAGACTGTCGTGTCCATGCAGAGTCTGTCTCTCTGGCACCATCAAACCCCGCTTCTGCGGCTTCAGCGACGCCGCTGACCCCTCCCGTCCATCCCGCTGGCCTCCGTCTCCCTGGGCCGGCGGCTCGGCCACAAGCACCCCCAAAGCGGCCCCAGCCCACGCTCCCATCCTCACCTGCGCGGTTGATGTCGATCACCTCCTCCTGAGCCAGCGGACAAGGCTCCCCGGGCGCCGGCAGAGGCGGCAGCCCCATGATCCCGAGCCCGCCCGCGCCCCCCCTGAGCAGCCCGGGGTGCGTGTGCGGCCCCGCAGGGTAGGCCCCGGACACAGTCACCCCCATGGAGGGTGGGGTGATGGGCGGCGGGGGGCTGATGCCGCCACTGCCGTGGTGAGGGGGCGGTGGGGGCGGCGGGGGCGGCTCGGGCTTGCAGTAGTTGGGCGAGCCGGGCTGGGGGGGCCGGGGGATGTGTTTGTTCTTCTTCTTGGGCAGCTTCTGCTTGGCCATGGCCAGCGAGTAATACATGCCGAAGTTGTTGACGATGACGGGCACCGGCATGGCGATGGTGAGCACCCCGGCCAGGGCGCACAGCGCCCCGACCAGCATCCCCGACCAGGTCTTGGGGTACATGTCTCCGTAGCCCAGCGTCGTCATGGTGACCACGGCCCACCAGAAGCCGATGGGGATGTTCTTGAAGTAGGTGTGGTTGGAGCCCAGAATGTCATCGGGGTCAGCGCCGATGCGCTCGGCGTAGTAGATCATGGTGGCGAAGATGAGCACGCCCAGCGCCAGGAAGATGATGAGCAGCAGGAACTCGTTGGTGCTGGCGCGCAGCGTGTGGCCCAGCACGCGCAGCCCCACGAAGTGGCGCGTGAGCTTGAAGATGCGCAGGATGCGCACGAAGCGCACGACCCGCAGGAAACCCAGCACGTCCTTGGCCGCCTTGGAGCTGAGGCCCGACAGCCCCACCTCCAGGTAGAAGGGCAGGATGGCCACGCAGTCGATGATGTTGAGGCTGCTCTTGAGGAACTCCACCTTGTCCGGGCAGAAGGTGACGCGCATGAGGAACTCGAAGGTGAACCAGACCACGCACACGCCCTCCACGTAGGTCAGGAAGGGCTCCGTCTCCACCTCCACGTTGGTGATGTTCTCCGGCGGGGCCCCGGGGATCGGCGAGGCCTGAGTCACCGTCTTGTTGCTGATGTGGATGAAGCCCTCGTGGGTCTCCAGGCAGAAGGTGGTGATGGAGATGAGGATGAAGAAGAGGGAGGCGAAGGCCACATACTGCAGGACAGGGCAGGAGAGAGGGCGACAGGTGACCCAGACATCTGGTCCACTGGGCATTTCCGCAGGCCCCTCCCCAGCCTGCCCCAAACTCCAGGGGGACCCGGGGGACCCCACCCTGTGGCCTCATCAGTCCCTACATCCTACTCTGGCCTCTAAAGCTCATCAAAGGATTCGCAGCAACATGGATGGAGCTAGAAGGGATGATGCTGAGTGAAATGAGTCAGAAGGAAAAGGGAAAGTATCAGGTGGTGTCACTTATACGGAGGAATGTAGAGGAAACAAACAAGGAACTAAGGGAAAAAACATCAATCACAATAAACAAGTCAAAATCAACAGACAACTATGCATCGGAGACGTTCCGAGGGGAGGAGGGAGAAGGAGCGGCAGTGGGAAGAGCACTCTGGTGGTGCTGCCTGGGCGAGCCGTGGTGGGAGTGTCACGGGGACATAAAGAATGTAAAACACATATGAAATGAAAATTAAAAAAATAAAGCTCATCAAAGGAGAGGGAAAGGACCAGAGGCAGCTCCCCCCTGACGAGGAGAGGCTGACCCCAGTGGTGGCGGGACACAGGACGACTTTTTCTAGGAAAAGCCATTCCGGCCTCGTGTCCTCCGAGACCGCCTCACCCACCTTGCTGCTCCCGTGTGCCCTCTCACGGCTCACGGGCAGGGCCTCGGGACTGCTGATGGACAGAGGAAGGAGGGAAGACTAAGATCACACGCCCTCTGTGCCTTGGAGGCATCTGAAGGAGGTGGGCTGGACAGGGAATCACAAGGTGCTTAGGAGCAAGAGTGCTTGGATCTGGCTCGGACTTTCCCCCTGCACAGTTTGGGTCAGGAGGTTAAGCCTTCCAAAGCTCAGGGGTTTTGATTTTTTTTTTTGGCAGAATTATTGTGAGGACTAAATCAGAGGAGTATCACCAAGGAGCTTGGCTCCAAAGCAGTGCTTGCTTCGGTGTCCGGAAGTAAGCGAGGAGATCTGCGCTCCAGAGGCTGGGACAGTGTCAGGACTGGTTTGAGGGAGCCAAACGGTGGGGGCACCAGCGAGTGGGGGTCTCTTGCAAGGCCTCAGGGAGGAGGCCCGGGCTCCAGGATTCGAGGCCAGTGTCCAGGCCTGAGAGGAGGGAGGTTGGGAAAGACCCTCCCTCAAGCACAGCACAAGAGTGGACTGGGGGCGGGGGCAGGCAGAGGGGAGAGGAGGAGCCTGTTAGGGCCATGGAAGGGGGAAGTAAAGGATCAAGACTTCAAAGTGGGGACTAGAGATGACGAAGGGGGGGCCAGGAGAAGGGGGGGCCAGGAGTCTGGACGTGGAGACAGGGCAGGGCTAGATCTAAAGAGAGAGGGGGGCTTCAGTCAGAGTGTAGGGAGCTGGGCCATTTCGGGATGGGAGAAGAGAGAGCACTGCACACAGTGGGGTGGGTTTTGATGAAAGCCTCGTGGGGCTTGGGGGATCGAGCCCCTGAAGCTAACAGTGGGCTTTATCAAAGGTGGCGATGAGAGGGGAAAGGCGAGCTAGTTCCAGAGAGAAGGGGATAGGTGTCCCACCAAAGGTGAGTCTTCAATTCAGTGAGCACAGAGGAGACGTCTAGCTCTGAGAAGAGAGGGAGCTAGGGCCAGGACGCAGAGAGGATCTAGTAATTTGGAGTGAGCCCGGGGTGAGCGCTGGCCCTTCCGGACCCGCCCCCCTTTTCCTTTCTCTGCAGTGGTTTAAGAGGCCAGAGGCCGCTGCAGAGCGCATGCCCGGTGCTCCCCCGCCCCCTCAGAGTCGGGCGCGAGGCTCAGGCTGCGGCACCGCAGTGGGGGCGGGCCAGCCGGGCCTGGGGGCGGGGCGCGGGGCGGCCAGCACCGCGGACAGCTCCCCCATCGCAGCGCGCAGCCGCAGTGGCCAGGAACTGTCTTAACCCCTTCCCCGCCGGAGCCGAGCAGGCAGTGCGCAGCCGCAGTGCTGCCGCTTCACGGCGGAAGGCCGCGGACCAGGAGCTTGGTTAACTCCAGCTCTCCCAGAGCCTAACGGGAAGGTGGACACCCGCTGCAGCTGTCGATGCTGGACAGCGTGGGGTCTGGTTTAACCCCTTGCTCTGAGATGGCTCAAAAGTAGAGGGGTATGAGAGCGTGGAGTCCCTGTAAGAGGAAAGGAGAGTTAGGATACTGGCAGGGGTGGAAAAGAGGAGGGGTGGACCCGCCACTTCACTTTCGCCTCAGCTCTCAACTCTCAAGTGATCTCACTTGGAGGCTAGAAAGTGCTTGGGATGCTATGGACACGCAAAAAAATAAATTATGGAGAAAATGAGTGACCCCCCCCCCCAGTTGTCCCAAGCCCAAGCTGCACCCTAGCACCTTTCAAAGGGGTCAGAAGGAGGACGGGCGCCCCAAGTCATGGGAGAAGGGGGCCACGGAGGTCTGGGGGCCATTTGGGGTCAGGTCCCTTCCGCAACTCCTCCCTCCCACCTCCCCCCCACTCAACCCCAAATCTCGCCAACTCAGCGCTTCCCCGGGACCAAACTTTATGCGGTGCCTCCGGGCCCCCCTCCCCCTCGCTCCCTCCCCCGGCACAAATGCGGCACTGCGGCTCAGCGTCCTTCTCGGCCCAGGACACGGCACGGTGGGGGGAGGGGGCCTGACCAGCTCCTCCGGGTGTTTGGGTCCCCAGGAGGCTGGGGGTGGGGGGCTGGAGTCGCTCCCCTTTCTAATTCAAACTTTCTAAACCCCACCCCCCCCCCTATTTGGAACTGTCCTCACTCTGGGAGGAAGTTAGAAAGAGGAGGAGATTCGAGGAAGAATCAGCGGGGAGGGTACCAACTGGGTTTGGGGAGTTACAGATATTGGTGGAAAGTTTTTGGGGGAGGTGAAGAAAGCTTTTGGGGAAAGTCTGTAATTTGGAGGGAGACCAAGGAGGGGGGCTCTCAGCTCACTCTGCTAGGGAGCAGAAAAGCCCAGTCCTGGGCTCTGGATGGACCGTAGGGGGGAGGGGAGGGAGATACCAGGGCAGGACAGAAAGAATTAGGAGCTGTTTTAAGAAGTTTGAGGAACTGATAACATGAGGGTGTCCCAAGGAGAGAGGTTAGGTGAAATTCTGGAGGAGGGAAGTCGTTCTATTAGGAAAGGGGGCTTGGGACCCTCTGGAGAGGGGGACCTAGAGACTGGGAGTGGGCTGTGCAGCGTGAGGAATGGCAGGGAGAAGCTGGGTGAGGAAGAAGCAATTCTGGGGCGCCCATGGCGGCCTGGTGGAGGAAAGGCATATCAAGGGAGCTCAGGACTCCGCAGGAGACACTGAGGCGGAGTGGAAAAGGCTTGGGGCAAGTCTGGAGCTTTCCGGGAAAGTCTTCGGGCTGGGAGTTAGTGTGGAGGACGCAGCAAGGGACAGGAACACAGAGGGTGCTGCAGGGTCCCAGGAGGCAAGAACTCCCTGGCCTCAGTGTTGCAGTGAAGGGGAGGGGGCAATGTCACAGCTAGAGCAAGTGGTTTAGAGGGTCTGAGGGCCCAAGAGGCACTGAGACTGGGGCCCAGGGGGCGGTGTCTCTTGAGACTCTGAGGCTGGAAGAAATAGCAGAGCTCAGAAGTAGTCAGGACAATTGGAGAAAGGGAGGTGGTGGGGAGGGCGCCAGAGGGAGACTCAGGCCAGGGTTAGGAGAGCCTGGGCTAGGAGAGGGACTGCTGGGGGCGGGGTGGTGGCGGTGGTGGCAGATTCCCGGGGCCTGGGGCAGCTAGAGGGGAAGGAAGGCATGTCATCCGAGGGTTTGGGACAGTCCAAGAAACAGAACTAGAGAGGGGTCTTCTGAGGGCTGGCCAAGCCAGGTGAAAGGTGCTTTAACAGGGCTCACAAGACTGGGACTGGGGAAAGGTTAAGGAGGGGTCCAGGAAAGGTGGGGGAAGCAACTTCTAAGGGTCCAAGGTGGCCTGGAGAAGCAAAGTGGGGTTTGGGGGGACTTGGGGGATTCTGAAGGTTGGAGACGCGAATTCTGAGGATCTGGGGACTGCCGGGACAGGGGGTGTGTTCAAAGGAGTACCGGAGACTCCGAATGGGGGCAGGAGAGGAGAAGCGGCTTCTAAGAGACACCAGGCTGGGTCTGGCCCATGGGGTCCTGAGGGTTGGGTTGAGGAGGCTCCCGAGGGTTGGGGAGAACTTGGGGAGGTGAGGGGAAGGGGGCTCCGAGAGCGCGCTCACCCTGGCAGCCCGCGACGAGTAGGGGTCCTCGAAGAGCGCCCACACGCGGGGCTGCCAGCGACGCCACCACGTGCCGCCCGCGCCGCCCGCGCCCCCTGGCGGCCCCCCGGCGCCGCCGCCCGCGTCCTGGAAGCAGAGGCGCTTGAGCTCGCCGCCCGCACCGTCCAGGCCGCCGCCGCCCGCGCCCGCCTCGTCGTCCAGGCCCGCGTCGTGGGCGCCCCCAGCGTTGGCGGCGTTGGCGGCGCCCGAGGAGTCGGGCGCCTCGAAGGAGTCGAGCGCCTCCTCGGCGTCCCGGTGCTGGCGGTAGGTCATCCAGCAGCAGGCCTCCACGTCGGTCTCGTCGATGCCCCAGAAGCCGAGCTCCTCCTCGAACAGGGGCCCGCACACGTCGGCCGGACAGTGCAGCTTGCCCGTGCGGTAGTAGTTGAGCACGTAGGCGAAGACGCCCGGGTGCCGGTCGAAGAAGAACTCGTCGGCGCCCGGGTCGTAGTCGAAGCGCGCCGCCGCCTCGGGCTCCGTCAGGCCGGCCAGCCGCGTCCCCGGCAGGGTGCGCAGCGTCGAGCGGTACGTCTCATGGCGCACGCCGCCCACGTTGATCACGATCTTGCCGCTGTCGCCACCGCCGCCGCCGTGCCGCCCCATGGCCGCCGCCGGCAGCCCGGGGCATGGCTCGGCGCGCCGGCCCCCGGGCCCGCGAGGTGCCGGGGGGCCCGCCGGGGACGCGGCGGGGCCGGGCTGCGCAGGCTGCTGCTGCTGCTGCAGCGGCGGCGGCAGCGGCGGGGGCAGCGGCGGCGGGGACTCGGGCGGCTGCGGCGGCGGCGCCGACTGCTGCTTGCTGGCCCCCTGGCGCCCGCGGAAGGACGAGACGCAGACTGAGCTCAGCATTGGACGGGGGGCGGGGCGGGAGGGGCGGGGCGACTAGGGGCGGAGCCGCAGGGCAGAGCCAAGCGCGATTGGGCGGGAGGAGGCGACGGGGGGAGGAGGCGGGGCCGCGGTGGGAGCGAGCCAAAGTGATTGGCCGCTGGGGAGTTGGGGCGGGGTCGGAGTGCGGAGAAGGGCTAGGACGGGCCTAGCTGGGTGGGGCGGAGCCACAGATAAAACGCCCCGATTGGGTCTTTCCGAGATTAGAGGCGGGGCCGAGCCAGGTGTTAAAGGAGGCGGGACGGGCCGCTAATTTAGGGGGGCTTGGTAGCACTAGGATATCCGAGGAGGCGGGGCTACATCTGAGAAAGGCTCTGATTGCACTGAATGGAGTCTAAGCTATTTAGAGCGGATGGACCGGCCGTGACGGGCGGAGGGAGGGTTGGGGCCACAATAGAGGGGCGTTGTCCTGGATGAGACACAGAAAGATCCCTGACCCGGACCTAAAGCGCGAGCAAGCAGAGTCTGATGCGGGCGGGTCGATGGAGACCGCGGCGCTGAGCTCCTAACGGAGTTTGGACGAGGCGGGGGCGGCCCTGACAGATAGGCGGGGCCCAAGAAAGTAGAAGAGGCCCTGATTGGGCCGGGAGCGCGAGGGGCGGGGCTGAACGAGGGGCGGGAACTGGAAATGGAGAATTTGGGGGACTTTCGCGCGAAGTGGCACTATATTGAACGGAGAGGGGACGTATGAAGGGGAAGAAAGACTGAGTTCTCGGGAGATGGGCGGAAGTAGAGAGGCATGGAAGCCTGGGTGGAAAAGGGATTTAAATTCTAGAAAACGTCCTGAATGGGAGGTGAAAAGGCGAAACTAAGGGAGGACCGGGCTTGGAAGCAGCCAAGGTGGGCAGGAGCGGGCAAGTTTAAGAAAGGTTAGAGGAACGAGAGACGGAGCTTATAAGGGAAGGGTGGCACCTGCAGATTTCAAAACTACCGGGCTGGGAGGATGAGGTGGGACCTGAAGTCTAGACCCTTGAGGACCAGAGCTCCTGGGAGAGATCCAGAAGGGTCAGCGGGTCTTAAAGGACAATGTGAGCACTTCCACTGGCGAGGGAAAAGGAAGGAGGCCTAAATAACGGGAAACTGCAGGCCGGAGGACCGACGGATGGATGAGGATTCGTGAGGGGGAGCCAGAAGCGCCATCCGTGTTGAAACTGGGCGGGGGGAATGGGAAATGGGGCGGGATTGGGTTTCAGAGACGCCCAATGGGAGGGGAGAGTTGGCGGGAGAGGGCGGGACTAGTTTAGGGGCGGGGCCATAACCTGGACGACCGGGCTGAAGCGGATCCGGCCCCGCCCCCGAGGCTGGCCTAGCCGCCGGGTCGCAGGACGCAGGCGCCGGGGGTGGGGCGGGGCCAGCGGCTGCGGTTTGTGCTGCGGCGGGAGGAGGCGGTGCCTGTGGGGGCGAAGGGGGCGGGTCAGGGGCTGCGGGTGTCCGGGCCCTGCACCTTCCCTGGCCCGCCACCTCCCTCTGCAGGTGCGGCGGCTGGTTAGTATTGGCATCTCCACCTCGACCCCGCTCCCCTCTCCCTTTTCCTCCCCTTTTCTGAGGACTCGTCCTCCCCCTCAGCCCCACCCCCATCTCTGCTGTCACTCTGAGATTCTGGCCGCTCTTTTCAAAATCTCTGCCCCCCCTCTGCTTCTGTCCCATTGCCCTCTGAATCTGTGCCCCTTTTGAATCTTAGCTCCTCTTCCCTCTAAGCCTCAGGCCCCCCCATCCCAGTATCTTTTTTCGAGGCTCTCTGCCACTCTCCTGAGTGTCTGTCCCCTCTCCGTGGCTCTGTCCCTCAGACCTCTGTCCCTTCTCTTTGTGTCTCTGCCCTCTACTTCCCACGCCAAGATGTGTTCCTTGCTCTCTCTGCCGTTCATCTGGGGGGTCTTTTCCCCACTCTGTGCCAGCCTTTTCTCTTTCTGCTCTTTCTCTTGCTCTCTGTCCCTTATGGCCTCTGTCCCCCCAGCCTTTTCCACCCACTTCTAAGTAGTCTGTGCTTGTCTTTCGAGGTCTCTGTCCTCACTTCTTTGGGACTGTCCTTCGGTCTCTGTCCCTCTCTGAATCTCTCTCCCTTTCTCAGGCTCTCCACACGCTTACACCCCCCTTCACCCTCTCTAACCCTCATCCTGGCCAGGGCTGGAGGCTGCGTCATTGCAGAGAGAGTTGCAGAAGTGGGGCCTGTCCTGCAGACCAGGAGAGTAGTACCCCCCACTATCCTGGCTCAGGCTCCCCCACACTGCTCCTGCCTCAGTATCCTCATGCTCTCCATAAGCCCCAGATGAGCCCCAGGAGGGTAGAGGCATCAGGACGTCAACCTCCTCTCTGTTCCAATTCTGGTGTATCTCCAGGCAGAAGCAGGGAATCCTGAGGTTAGGGTTTTGGTTGAGCAAGGCTTCTGGACAAGTCCAGGGTTTGGATGGAGGCTGGAGCAGGAATTGGTGGCACTGGGGTCCAGGAGTATGGGCTAGGGGAGAGGACATAGGTCCTCCCTTATGTCCTCCACCCCCACCTCCATTCTGCTTTTCTCTTGTACTTTTGACAGCAACCAAACAGGGGCTCAAATTACCACATCAGCATTTGTTGCAGAGGTCAAAAGGTATGAGCAAAAGTGGGGGCTGGGAAGGTGGGGGCTGGAATAGTGAGCACAGTGGAATGAGACAGGATTGGAGACTTGGGGAGGAGGGTAGGGACAGTGGACAAGGAGTAACAAAATGGGGCCGGGATGCCATCACTCCCTCGTGGCCCTTCCAGACCCCACTAGGGAAATGAGAGCAATTTGTGAACCTGAATTCTCCATCCATGGGGGACAGGAGGGGCAAGGTTACAGAACGCCCAGTTCTGCAAACAGACCAGGGAGAACTAGCTTGGTTTTCTGCCAGGGACACCAGGAGGAAGAAGCCAATCTCTGTCCACATTTTCAGACCCTTTCTTACCTCTCCTCCTGTCCACTCTAGCCTTTCCCAGGGCCTCGCACCACAAAATTCCTGAAAGCTCCAAACTCCCATCGCCATCCTTTTCAGTACCCATGCCTGATTCTCCCTCCCCCAACCCCAATGCCCTGGAATTGGGGAAGGGGCCTCCTCCTGATGTCTATGACCCCTTCCTCATTCTTCCACACCCATTGTTGTCAGACCCAAATCCAGGAAAAGCGTCTCCCGACATGAAGGATAAAAATATAGCGACTCTGGCTACAATCCTTGCCCAGAATCTCTAAGTACCTACATCAGCATTCCCCCATAGTTCGCTATTGAGGGGGTTTTCTCCGCTGTAATCGTTGGACCCTTGTCTCCCGAATCTCCCACTCCCAAATTGAGATCTAGGCTGTTTCACCGCCCCCGGACCCTGAGTCTTCTCCTCCTCCCCCGTACTCACCCCAAGTCGAGGCGGGGCGGGGCTGGGGGAATCCGGGGCTGTCGGTGGGGGGAGGGGTGACCCAACCCCAGCAGCTCTGGGCAGCAGGAGGCTGCACGGGGGGAGTGACATCATCGCCGGAGGAGGGGCAGCACAGCTCCCCCCTACTCGGGGGCTTCAAGCCCCGCCTTTATGGCCGACCCAGGGGTCCAGAAATCCCAAGGGATGAGGAAGAACTCGAGACGAGGTGTGCAGGAATTATATCCTATTCCGTTAGAATAAGGGTTGGAAAACACTTTACGATTCGAGCCACCCCCCACAGCCACCTGTCGCTGGCGTCGCGACCTGTCGCCTCCCACGCATGTTGTGGCTACGCCCGCCCCCAGCAGGGCGTGAACGCTGCCTGGACTACAACGTCCATAATGCTCCGCGGAACCGGGCGCCTTTGACGACGGGCAGTGTAAGCGAGGGCGTCATGGGATTGGTAGTACGACCTTCCTCCCTCTACCAGTGTGAACCGTTAAGGAAAAGTGATAACCTTTGCCTCCGACTCTTAACTCCAGACATGCAGACAGAAACTTTTCTCGCCCAAAAGCGTGCGCGTTTTTTTTTTTTTTTTAAAAAAAGGGCGACCCAGATATGTCAATGGAAAGAGCGGAAATTTACTGGTAGCGGGGCAGGGGGCGCGGGTTGGGGCACTGGTACCACCCAGAGCGCATGCGCCTAACAAGACTTCACCCGGAGGCCTGCGCCTGCGCAAACCCACCAGCCGGCGCTCGGGCTCGGGAAAAACGAGCTCGCGCCAGTCCCACCCGGGCGCCGTCCTTCGTGTCCCCGCGGTCGAAGACGGCCACGTAGGTGCCCAAGAAGACATCGCCGAGGATCCAGAGGGGTCCCGCCGGCGGAGGCATGTCCAGAGCCTGAAAACCGGACAAGCAGAGGCGAACGCCACCTCGAACAATCTGCAAATACACATGACAGCCCCCTGGGTGTCACGCCCACCGGACCCCTAGCACCTGGGAGCCAGAGCGCCAGGCCTGGCCGGCTCTGGAGAGGCTCCTGGGCCTCCTCACACCTCCCCCCAGCTCCACCCTCTGCAGCTGCACTGAGCAGACTTGCTCCCAAGGCCCTCGATGCCCACCTGGACGACGTATTCCTCAGCCGTGAGGTTGAACCAGACGTCCCCGAGGCGGAAGGACACCGGCGGCATCTTTGGGATCATCGAGCACAGGATCAAGTACTGAGGGGCAGAGGCACAGGGTGGCGAGAGGCGCCTGCTCTGCTCGCCCCCTTCAGCAGCTGCGGGCGCCATGAGGCTGTGCGCAGTGGGCAGGAGGGCACTCGGGCCTGGGGCTCAGGCTCTGCTCCTTACGGACGCTGCTGGCTCTTCCCACAGCCCTCACAGTGGCGGCCGCCTCTCTGGGCTTCCTTTCACCAAACCCGCCTTTATCGAATAGTAGATCAAGAACTGGTGGCCCACGAGCCACAGTAGGTCCACAATTTACTCAGTTCGTCTTAAACTGCATCTAAATTGTTTTGAAAATTAGGGACCAACTATAGACCAAAGTGCTCAGGTTATATCCTATGGAGTCTGCTGCTGTGCACCGTCAGGCAAGTAACTTAACCTCTCTGTGCCTCAGTTTCCAATCTGAAGCTGTGAACTAAAATAATATAGACCTCATAGGGAACTGGGTGAGAAAAAAGTGAGTAGCATGGAAGAATGCCTGACACTTAGGATTGCAAGTGTTGATCACAAACCAGGAGCTTTGAAATACTATTTTCAGATTCACCAACAAGCCAGGCAGAGCTGGCTTCTGCTACATGACAACACTGGTTTGGAGCTGAGTGGCCAGAAGCTGCCCTTCTGAGGTGGGGACACGCACTGTCCAGCGTCCTCCATCCCCATCACTCCCAAGCACCTGGGAATAACTGCCCAGAGAGTAGCTTCCTGGGAAGGCAGGGGATGGCTCTGGCAGGGAGGAGGGTGACAACAAGAGTGTGATGGTGTCTGACTCTTGAAAAAGGGACAATGACAGCAACGACACCAGCGACTGTCCTGGCATTGCTCTGCAGTGTGACTGTGTGAATCTGCCAGTCACGCTCGGTGGCGGTGGTATGAGCTCCCAGATTCTAGACATGAGAAAACTGAGGCAAAGAGCTGTTCAGTGACTTGTCCAGGATTCCACCCTGCTGGCCTGCCCTCTGGGGGCCGCCTGGTCCCCTGGCTGCCAACGACCCCCGCGCTGGGCATCAGCGCACCCTCAGTATTCACCACTCCAGCAGCAATGGAGGGCCTGTGGGGAGCTGGGAGAGGGGAAGGAGGGTTTGGGGTATTTTGACCCTCTGGCTGGCCCACTCCAGGCTTCACCGTCCACACAGCCCAAGGCTGCTCCTGCCCTCTGCACTCTCACCCCAAGGGGCTGGCCTGCCTCTAGGAGGTTCCCCTCCTCCAGGTCTGACTGCTGGCCCCTAAATGCCCTCCAAGCCTCTTCCAGAAGCCCCAGGCCCCGAAGCTCTCGCTCCAGCCAATCCTCTTCAACCTGCCTCGTCACCCCTCCCGCCACCCAGCACTCAGTGGCCCTGGGGTGTCCTCTACCCTCGGCCTGTCACTCACCCCAGTGGGGCCTCCATCCCGGTACCTGATACTCTGACCCAGCACCCGGCTCCAGGTCCAGCGTCACAACACCCTGTCAGCCCCGCACCCATGCCCGGCAGACCCGTGCTCACCTCCCCAGCCAGAAAGGGGAGACCCCCGATGGCCTTGTGCAGGGCCCGGATCTCCTCCGAGGGTCCTGTGATGACTGGTGTGCCCGTGTCCAGGATGGCAGCGCAGCCCCGGGCACAGAGAGTCAGTCCTTTGCCCACCTCCACCCTGCCATTGGGGGGCGTGAGCCATCAGAGCCAGCACCCCGCAGGAGTCTCCAGGCCCCCAGCCCCTCCCTCAGACCCAGAGGTCCAGGCCCCAGTGCTTCTTTCTCACATGCATGTGTCTGAACCCCCAACCCATCCTCCAGCCCATTCTCCATCAGGAGTGGGGGTCCAGCCCTCCCAGACACCAGGACCAGGGCCAGCCCACCCCCAGGCCCGGCAGGTGGCGCCTCACCCCTGCATGTGGACCTGCCAGTAGGCAGGGGTGCTGACGGGCACGAAGGTCAGGGGCGGAATGTAGTGCGCAGGGTCTGAGCCTCCCAGAACCAGCTCTCCTCCGTCAGCTGCTTCAGGGTCCCTGCAGGGCACAGCACTGTCAGGCCCCTGCACCCCACCCCCCCAGGGCAGTGGCTGAGGAAGGGCCTCCTGCCAGTGTGAGGGCAAGGAGGTTTGCCATCTGGGTGGGATGCTGGGAATCAGGGGGGCTGATGTAGGGACCGATGCAAGCTGCTGGGTGAAAAGAAGTGGGACTTTTGGTCGCAGGTGGGAAGTTGGTACTGGGGATGCCGGTGTGGTAAGGGACGCTGGCTGGAGACATTCAGGTGGACAGTTGGGTTTGTACTCTGTCTCTGGAAGACTTTGTGTCTGTGAACAGCTTCGCGAATGTGTCTCCAAGCTCTGAGGCACCTGATTTCCAGAACTGGCTGCGTGTGAATGATGAGGCTGGCACTTCTTGGGGCCCAGCAAGGCATGATCTGCTGAGGGCAGGACGGGACTCCAGGGCAGACCTGATTTGCTGTGGCGTCGGGAGCTGAGTCCACCAAGAGGCAGGCCGGGTGGAGCATCAGAGCTCCTGGTGGCTGAGAGGGCACAGGATGTGGGGGGCATCGCCAGTAGCAAAGTGGAGGCTCCTGCTGGGCTGGGAGCCTCCTGAAACATGGGTAGGACTTTGTAGATGGAACCAGGCCGTGGCCAGCTCCTGACGTGGGTTCCCAAATGGAATTTGGCCAGTTAATGAGGGGGTGACCATGAAGTTGAACCCTGGATGGGGATGGCACCCCCTGGGTTGAGATGGAAGCAGGGTGCATTGAAAGGTGTCTTTGTTGGGGCCTCCCTGGTGGCACAACGGGTTAAGCACCGCACTCTGAAGCATCCGCACCCACTGCAGCACGAGTTCAATCCCCGGCCAGGTTGCTGACCCACAGGGTGCAGCAGACTTTCCTGCCTCCCTGCTGTTCCCTCAGCAGTGTGTTTCAGTGGGACCTGTTCTGCTCCCCGCTCTGTCTCTGGTGAGTCTTGTCACTCCCTTCCACATCTCTGACCTGCACCCCAGTTCTTGTGTGTATAAATAAATGAATCTTTTAAAAAGAATGAAAGGTTACTTTCTGGTGACGTAATCAGTGTGCAGGGCTTGGTGTGTTTCCCACACTGGGAAGCTTCCTCAGCAGGGGAGGAGCTTCCCGTGTTGGGTGGACGCCTTCAGATCAACCAGGAATCTATTGTTTGGCTAAAGATTCACTTCTGAACTGTCCATTGATCATTTTCCCCCAAAAAAGTGTGTCAATGACATTAACCAGTCGCCGCTAATCAGCAGCTCCCCGCAGCGTACTTAGAAACACAGATGCTGACCTCT
The DNA here is from genome assembly GCA_019455555.1 of Galemys pyrenaicus. Classification (NCBI taxonomy): domain Eukaryota; kingdom Metazoa; phylum Chordata; class Mammalia; order Eulipotyphla; family Talpidae; genus Galemys; species Galemys pyrenaicus. The sequence continues at coordinate 1,230,694 of JAGFMF010011469.1, forward strand.
TCTCCTCTCCTCTTGCTAACAAGCCTGCCCTTTTAAAATGTGAACACATCAGAAGGTGCCGACAAAGTCTATTTTACACATAATTGGCTGAAAAAGCAGCGTACACTAGCATCATTTTCATATCTGTGCACCACTTGGGGCCGCGGTGGAGTGGGGGATGGGGGAGTACAAGTCTAGTCCCTGAGATCAGTTTGAGAGTCAGACGTTCCTGAAACTCCGGGAGTCTGGCTGTGAGGGCACCATCGGCTCCCACCGCTAGCCCTGCGCCTTCCCGAGGACGGGACTTCCTTCCTCCATGGATAATTTGAGGGGAAAGGGAAGGACACTCGTGGAGACAGGTGGAACCCAAGGTGGGACAAGGCGCGGGTGGCGGCCCACCCCGTTACCTGTTGAGGTAGAAGGAGAAGACAGGCTTCTCCAGCAGCCCCTGGTCCACCAGGCTGTCCAGCGGGGGCCGGACTCCCCCCACGGCCAGAATGGGGAATCCGAGGCCCAAGATCCCATCGAAGTGAGCAAGAACGAAAAGCATGGACTCCCACACAGCCTCCCCGAAGGTGACGGATGCCCCTGAGACTCCTCCGAGCTACGGACACAAACAGTGAGTTCCCGGTGAGCTCGCCCACCTCCCACCCAAAGCATGAACCTCAGGTGAGGGCGTCCACAGCAACGCCCACTGCAGGAAGAGGTGGCTCTGGCCTTGACAAGCCCCACCCCTGGCCCCGCCCCAGGGAGGCCACACCCACGAGGAAGCTCCGCCCCTCACCAGCATCACACCCCGCCCCTCCACGGGAAGCTCCGCCCCATGCCTACATCACACACACCGCCCCTCCATAACACAGGTCAGCTTAGTCTTTGGGGTTCTCCCAGGCCCAAGCCCTCCTGGGGTCAGAGGTCACGCACAGTCAGCTTGTCCTCACTCAGGATGCCCTTTAGCTGCCCGGTTCCGTACTGAATGGCGAACTTGGTCCCGTTGGGTCGGAAAGAGCTGGAGGCTCCGGAGTTGAAGCGGTGGTGGAACCCTGGGTCAGAAGGTCAGGGGGCGTCACTGGGGCGGGGGTGGGCGCGGGGGAGGCTCCCGAATATCTCCCACCCTCTGATCCTCTCGCCTGTGGGGGCATGTCTGAAGAGACTCCTCAAAAACCCAACCCCCCCATCTGGCCCTAACCGCCCCTCCCAGCCTGTCCCAGGGAGCTCACAGCAGGGCGGACTGAGGGAGCATCTCCTGGACGGAACCCAGAGATTGGATGAGCCGGTGTCGAAGACGACAGTGAAGTTCTGTGGGGGCGAGCCGAGCCCGATTTCCCCATAATACTGGGCCTGAGGCAGAACAGAACAGGGCCTGAGTGAAGAGCGGGACATGAGGGTTGAGGCTGCGGCTGTGTGGGTTTTGGGGGCTGGGACTCACGTTCATATAGTTGGAGAGAGGCACAGAGATGGGCTTGTGCCCCGGGGAGGGGGCGCCCAGCGTGGGGGACTCTGCTGGCTTCCCCCATCGCCTCAGCGGGTCCAAGGTCCCTCTCCCGGGGTGGGCTTGGCGAAGACGGATCCTGGGGGACAGGATACTGACAGGTAGAAGCCACCTTCCGGACACGCTCCGCGCCGACATCCCGGCAGGACAGGAGACAAATGGGGTGGCTCACGGCCTCCAGCAGCCACTACCGGCAGCCCCGCAGGAAGAGCCTTCCAGGAAACGACCAATCCAGGAAGACAAATTTCCCCAAAGAGTGAGCAAATCATCCCCAACAGACCTTCCCCAAACTTTTCAATAGGAAACATTAAAAATAATGTAAAATAAGTTAGCTTCAGGGCGGGCAGGCTTATGATGCTCCATCAGGCCTGAGATCCTCACTGAGGGTTCCTCTCCTGGAATGCAGCTCACTGTCTGTGCACGGACCCCCCTGGCTTCCTGCATCTCACCCTGTGGGAACGGGGGTGCAGAAAACAGATCCAGAGGCAGGCATTTTGGCTACCGCTCTTGCTGAGAGGACAAGCGTCTTCTGTCTCTGACCTGGGAGTCTCGTGTCCTCTGGGAGCAAGGACCTGCTGTTGCAACACAGTTCCCAACATTCAGTGGTAAAATGGGCACAGACAGACACAGGTCATTTGGAAAGAAGTGAACTGGCAGCTTCTATAGAAAAGGTATCAACCCTATTAGCAACAAAGGAATACAAATACCAAGAGATACAGTTTTGCATCCTGCAGATTGGAAAGAATGAGGAATAGAGACAGCTGGCTAGGACCTCTAGATAGTTACAGATTTGCCGGAAGGGACACTGGTTTGGAAAAACGTGTTACAGACCTCAAACTGGGATCCACCTTTTAAACCAACTCCATCTCGGGCCTCCCTGGTGGCACAAGGGTTTAAGTCACTGCACTATGAAGCATCCAAAGCCACTGCAGCACGAGTTCGATCCCCGGCCAGGGAGCGGAACCACATGGCACAGCAGACCTCTCTCCTGTCTCCCCGCTGCTCCCCTCGGCAGTGTGTTTCAGTTGACGTGTTCTGCTCCTCACTCTGTCACTGGTGAGTCTTCTCACCCCTGTACCTCTGCCTGCACCCCAGCTCTTGTATGCATAAATAAATGAATCTTCTAAAAATAAAAAATAAAGCAACTCCATCTCAGTTGTAAGAACCTTAGCTACGGGCCTCCCTGGTGACGCAGTGGGTTAAGCAACGCACTATGAAGCAAACCGCAGCCACTGCAGCACGAGTTCGATCCCTGCCACTGGCCAGGGAGGGAACTCACAGAGCGCAGCAGACCTCTCCTGCCTTGCCCGCTGCTCCCCTCAGCAGTGTGTTTCAGTCAGTCTGCCTGTTCTGCTCCCCACTCTGTCTCTGGTGAATCCTCTCACCTACCTGGACCCTGGCCCGTACCCCAGCTCTTGCATGCATAAATAAATAAATATGAAAAAAAAAAAAAAAAAAAGAACCTTAGCTACAGGAGATCACAGAGCAGCAGGGAAGATTTGTCCATGAGGACAAACCTAATTTAGAAAAGAAACCCCCTAAGTGCATCGCCGGCCACCCGGCTCCTTTATGGAGGAGGAGGCAGCTCGCTGCCAGTGGTTCTTATCTCTAGCATGAAACCAAGTCGAGTCGCCTAGAGCAGGCGTGACGGGGAGACCTTAAGGACAGACGTTGCAGCCACCGTCTCAGGCACGACCCTCACGTCCCTGCGTGCACGGTATGACCGGCCACCACCAGCAGGAAAGGAGTGGAGAGGGCTGGGTTCCATCAGTAAGTAGCCACTTGCCAGAAACCTGGCTGGTGGGATTTGGGCCCTGAGCCATGTTCGTCAAAACCTGATTGGAGGCTTGGCTCCAGTCAGCTGTCTTAGCTTCCCTGAATGGGTCTGGGAGGGGCCCGGATTTGCATCTAACACGTTCCCTGAATTTGGTCCTGAGGCAACACTCGGGGGTCAGAGTTCTTTGTACCGACCGGAAATGGCCACCAGACGTTGCATGTGAAGAGCAGGCCCCGGCCCCTGTGCTGTTCTGCTGTGCCTGGCTGGCGTCACGGCCCTGGCCGCCCTCGCGCACCCCGCCGCACCTGACTCAGTCCTTCAGAGGTCAGGAATGTAAGTGGGGAACCGCTTCCTGGGCGAGCACCCCCTCCCTCCTATCAAGGGTTTCAGGGGTGAAGAGAGGGGAGACTGAGGGAAGGCCCCGGAGGGGGACATAATTGGGTCCCCTAAATTGGTTCCTTGAGCCCTAAAGATGTGACCCCAAGGGGGTCCGGTTAAATCCACCATCTGCGGGGAGAAGAGAGTCCCAGGCCCGGAGACCCCAGGGCCGGCTGGGCAGAGCTGGGGGTTAGCAGGGTCCCCAGATCTGGACAGGGGGAGATGGGTCCCAGCAGGAGTCCAGGGTCGGGGGCTCCACTGCTCTAAGGACGGGGTCTCAGCCGACACAGTGGGGTCCTCAGTCTGAGCCCCGCGGCAGACCTGGGGAGCCACGGGAAGGAGTCATGGGTCCAGGGGTGCCAGGCTTGGGAGTCACTGAACTGGGGGCTCAGATCTGAAAGGCACGGGGGAGTCCCTCTGGGGTTGGGTTGGGGTCCCCAGTACCTGATGAGTGCGGCCCCCATGGGGTGCAGCGGCAGCAGCAGCAGCAGCAGCAGCAGCGGCAGCGCAGACATCTCTGGGACGAGGGTGTGAGCCCAGGCGTTTTCTTTCACCCCAAGACTCCGCCCTGCTCACCTCCCACCCCCGGGTTTCGGAGGTGACCCTAAGCTGGAGTGTGTGGGTGCAGATGCAGAGGGAAGAGGCTGGGGCATTTGTGGGGATTACAATGCTGGTGGAGGGTTCCCAAAGAATTTCATTGTTTGGTGCTCCTCCCTCCCAAATTTGGGGTGCCAGAAGGGGTCTCTCAGCCCGAACCCCTACGACCTTTGGGTACTATCACTTTTGCTCTCAACTTTCACTTCACTTTTCCGAGACTCATTAACCACAAGTGTTTGCTCGGCCAGTGAAGGGGCAGGTGGGGACTTCAGGAAGGGCCTGGGGAAGGGGGGGTCAGACCACACACCCACCCCAGCAGCGTAAGGGGGCCAGCCGGCGTAAAGACCCTGACTTCACTGCTGTATCCAGAAGATACTGTAACGCCCACATCGCCCCCAGACCTACCGCCTCGGAGACCTGAACACAACGTGGGTCTGCTGGCTGCTGCCCGCCCGGATCACGCTGCTCACATAGAAACGTGCAAGTGAAAGTGCAAACCTCCTTGCACTCCCAAGTTTTTACTCCAAAGACCGAGCCCAAGAACATGTATTTTTAAACAGCCCACCCATCATGGGGTCACAAACACTGCTGAGAAGCCCTATCTTTTTGGACTTCTAGCACAGGGTTGCGTGTCACTACCAGCCGGTACATTTTGTGCGTGTGCGTAGAAGAGCTGGGCACAGCCCAGAGACGCAGGGGTGAGAGGAGTCACCAGACACAGAGTGGGGAGAAGAGCAGGCAGACTGACTGAAACACACTGCCGAGGGCGGCAGCGGGGAGGCAGGGGAGGTCTGCTGCGCCCTGTGGGTCCCTCCCTGGCCGGGGATCGAACTCACGCTGCAGTGGCTGGACATGGCTTGATAGCTGAGATTTTAACCTGTGCCACCAGGGGGACCCCGACCCATCTATTTTTATGATGCATATTTCAAATAAGATGGGGGCCTCAGGGCCTCCCTGGTGACTCAGCGGGTTGAGCGCCGCACTGTCAAACATCCACTGCACAGCAGCATGAGTTCGATTCCTGGCCAGGGAAGGGCCCCACATGGCGCAGCAGACCTCTCCCGCCTCCCTACTGCTCCCCTCAGCAGTGCATTTCAGTCGATCTACCTGTTCTGCTCCCCACTCTGTCTCTGGTGAATCCTCTCACCTCCCGCTACTCTGGCCTGTACCCCAAGGTCTCTCTCTTTTTTTTTAATTTTTAAAAAAATATTTATTTATGCCTACAAGAGCTGGGGTCTACAGGTCAGAGTTTCAGGAGGTGAGAGGGTTCACCAGAGACAGAGTGGGGAGCAGGACAAGCAGAGTGACCGAAGTACACTGCTGAGGGGCGCAGCGGGGAGGCAGGAGAGGTCTGCTGTGCCATGTGGGTCCCCTCCCTGGCCGGGGATTGAACTCGCGCTGCTGTGCAGTGGATGCTTCACAGTGCGGCACTCAACCTGCTGCGCCACCAGGGAGGCCCACCAGGGGCTCTTGTGTGTATAAATAAATGAATATTAAAAAAAAAAGATGGTGATGTCATGTTCTTCACATCTTTACATCATCAGCTTGGTGGATTTTTACACATGCAAATTGGCCAGTGACTTCACCGCCTGCAGCGTGTCCCCGGAGGAAGGCAGATGCCTGCCCGTCTACGCTAGCTTTACCTGTTCTTGAATATCACATTTGAAAGATTTCATTTTAACGGGCCTCCCTGGTGGCGCAGTGGTTGAGCGCCACACTGTGGAGCTTCCGCAGCCGCCGCAGCAGGAGTCCGATCCCGACCAGGGAGGGGACCCACAGGGCGCAGCAGACCTCCCCTGCCTCATCCACTGCTCCCCTCAGCAGTGTGCTTCGGTGGATCCACATGCTCTGCTCCCCACTCTGTCTCCGGGGCGTCCTCTTACCCTCCCCCCAGCACCTCTGGCCTACACCATTGCTCTTCCACGCGATGAAGCTGAAAGAACTGTCTCTTGGCAGCAGACACCAGCCTCCATCCTGCGCCCACACATCTGTGGGGCTGCCTTTCCATCCACCTCTGTAGCCCAGTGAGCCTCAGGGGCAGCCCCCCTACCTCCAGGGCACATTTGACACCTGAGACGCTTTGATTGTAACTGGCATGCAGTGGGCAGCAGCCAGCCGAGGGGTGCACCAGACACCCCATGACCAGACTTCACCCACTGCAGAGCATCGGTGGCGCCAAGGCCCGGGATTTCCGCGGCGCCCTCAGCCGTCTCCTGGGCAGCCAGAGACCCGGAGGTCGGAGCGGGCTCCGGGGGCACCAGCACACACGCCAGAGCCCGCCGCTGGCCCAGGAGCGGCCGGGCTCTTCTCCCCGCACAGCGCTCATGAGCAAGAAGAATCAGGTTCTTTCCACAAATCGCCAAAAAAAAAGAAAGAAAGAAATGACCCAGGAAGGTTCAACGAAACAGATTTTTTTTTTAAAGATTTATCTATTTATGCATACAAGCTGGGTACAGGCCAGAGGTGCAGGAGGGTGAGAGGATTCACCAGAGACAGAGTGGGGAGCAGAACAGGCAGACTGACTGAAACACACTGCCGAGGGGAGCAGTGGGTGAGGCAGGAGAGGTCTGCGGCGCCATGTGGGTCCCCTCCCTGCCCAGGGATCGAACTTGCACTGCTGTGCAGCGGATGATTCGCAGTGCTCAACCCGCTGCGCCTCCAGGGAGGCCCCGAAACATAAATTTTTACTGAGTAGGGGCGAGGGGGAGGCTTGGGGTGCTTAGGCTTAAGCGGGAGCCCTGCAGGACCTGGGGCTTCAGCCCCGCGGCTCTCCCCAGGCATCCCTGCGCAAGGCGGCTCCCTGGTGGCGAGCGCGGGCCAGCCCCACCCGGGCGCTGCCCTTCGGGTCCCCGCGGTCGAAGACGGCCACGTAGGCACCCAGGAAGACATCACCGAGGATCCAGAGGGGCCCCAGGGGCGGAGGCAGGTCCAGAGCACGGAAGCCTGAGATGCAGACCCCGAGGCCTTCCTTAGGAAGCTGCGGAAGACACTGGGTCACCTCCCGGCCCAGCTGAGCCAGGTCTGCCGGCTCCCCAGAGGTGCCCGGGCCTCTCCTGCCTGGGGGGCGCCCCCAGCTCCACTCTCTGCAGCTGCACTGCATGGCCTTGCTCAGAGGCCCACCCACCTGGAGGACGTAATCCTCGGCAGTGAGGTTGAACCAGGCGCCCCCGAGGCGGAAGGACACGGGCGGAAGCTTCGGGATCATGGAGCACGGGATGAAGTACTGAGGGGCAGAGGCACAGGGTGGAGAAAGGCACCTGCTCTGCCCACCCCTTCCGGCGGCTGCGGAGCCATGTGGCTGTGCGCAGTGGGCACCTGGGCACTCGGGGCTGGGCTCAGGCTCTGCTCCTTCACGAGGCTGCTGGCTCTTCCCACAGCCCTCACAGTGGCGGCCGCCTCCCCCCGTGGGCGCACAGCCTGCCAGAGGCTCAGCCCCGGCTCAGCAGCACCTAAGTGCCCCGGGTCACTGGGGTCAGACATTCACCCGAAGGCCCCAGCGCCTCCCCTGCTTGCCCAGGGCTGTGAGGAGCGGGGGGTGGTCAGGCGGTGGCAGTTTGACGCTCTGGCCGGCCCACTCCAGGCTTCACCGTCCGCCCACGCTGCCCCTGGATGCTCCTCGCAGGCCTGGATGCTCCTTGCTGGCCCGGCTGCTCCTGCCCTCTGCACTCTCACCCCAAGGGGCTGGCCTGCCTCTAGGAGGTTCCCCTCCTCCAGGTCTGACTGCTGGCCCCTAAATGCCCTCCAAGCCTCTTCCAGAAGCCCCAGGCCCCGAAGCTCTCGCTCCAGCCAATCCTCTTCAACCTGCCTCGTCACCCCTCCCGCCACCCAGCACTCAGTGGCCCTGGGGTGTCCTCTACCCTCGGCCTGTCACTCACCCCAGTGGGGCCTCCATCCCGGTACCTGATACTCTGACCCAGCACCCGGCTCCAGGTCCAGCGTCACAACACCCTGTCAGCCCCGCACCCATGCCCGGCAGACCCGTGCTCACCTCCCCAGCCAGAAAGGGGAGACCCCCGATGGCCTTGTGCAGGGCCCGGATCTCCTCCGAGGGTCCTGTGATGACTGGTGTGCCCGTGTCCAGGATGGCAGCGCAGCCCCGGGCACAGAGAGTCAGTCCTTTGCCCACCTCCACCCTGCCATTGGGGGGCGTGAGCCATCAGAGCCAGCACCCCGCAGGAGTCTCCAGGCCCCCAGCCCCTCCCTCAGACCCAGAGGTCCAGGCCCCAGTGCTTCTTTCTCACATGCATGTGTCTGAACCCCCAACCCATCCTCCAGCCCATTCTCCATCAGGAGTGGGGGTCCAGCCCTCCCAGACACCAGGACCAGGGCCAGCCCACCCCCAGGCCCGGCAGGTGGCGCCTCACCCCTGCATGTGGACCTGCCAGTAGGCAGGGGTGCTGACGGGCACGAAGGTCAGGGGCGGAATGTAGTGCGCAGGGTCTGAGCCTCCCAGAACCAGCTCTCCTCCGTCAGCTGCTTCAGGGTCCCTGCAGGGCACAGCACTGTCAGGCCCCTGCACCCCACCCCCCCAGGGCAGTGGCTGAGGAAGGGCCTCCTGCCAGTGCGGGGGTGGGAGTTTGAGCTCTAGGTGGGGTGCTGGGAATGGGGGCGCTGAGTTGGGACCAGACAGGCATTTGGCTTCCTGCAGGCCTAGAGGGGCAGGGCTGGGGGGGGGCAGGAGCGCCCACTGCAGGTCGGAGGAAGGCAGGCGCCAAGGAGCGGCAGGCCTCTGAGCAGGTCCAAGATGCAGGACAGAGGCGCGCAGGGGCCCCGTTCCGGATTCGGAGGCACCGGATTTGCCGACGGCGGAGCTTCCCGAACAGAGGCACCGCTTTGGGGTCCGGCTGGCGGTGCTGACCGAGCGTGTTCTCAAGGGCTGTGGGCGCTTGCGGTGAACGCGGTTCGGAGCCGGAGATCTGATCGGGCAGGGGATTCCCACCCAGGGACTGCAAGGGAAATGCCACGTCCTGGTTGGCTGGACGTGGCCACGGTGAGTGACGGCGCGTCTCCTGCGTCTTGCGCACGGCTCAGAGACTCCTCGAGGGGCGGGGTGCCACCCCGGCAGGCGCTCTGAGCCCACGGCTCCAGAGTCGGCGGTGACGCCCACATGAGGAGCCGCGTGTCCTTCCGAACCGAGGGCGATGTCCTTTACTGGGGAAGGGGCTTTCTCAAGACCGTTAGTACATTCTCCGTGGGCCAGGCGCGGGCGGCGGCCCACCCCGTTACCTGTTGAGGTAGAAGGAGAAGACAGGCTTCTCCAGCAGCCCCTGGTCCACCAGGCTGTCCAGCGGGGGCCGGACTCCCCCCACGGCCAGAATGGGGAATCCGAGGCCCAAGATCCCATCGAAGTGAGCAAGAACGAAAAGCATGGACTCCCACACAGCCTCCCCGAAGGTGACGGATGCCCCTGAGACTCCTCCGAGCTACGGACACAAACAGTGAGTTCCCGGTGAGCTCGCCCACCTCCCACCCAAAGCATGAACCTCAGGTGAGGGCGTCCACAGCAACGCCCACTGCAGGAAGAGGTGGCTCTGGCCTTGACAAGCCCCACCCCTGGCCCCGCCCCAGGGAGGCCACACCCACGAGGAAGCTCCGCCCCTCACCAGCATCACACCCCGCCCCTCCACGGGAAGCTCCGCCCCATGCCTACATCACACACACCGCCCCTCCATAACACAGGTCAGCTTAGTCTTTGGGGTTCTCCCAGGCCCAAGCCCTCCTGGGGTCAGAGGTCACGCACAGTCAGCTTGTCCTCACTCAGGATGCCCTTTAGCTGCCCGGTTCCGTACTGAATGGCGAACTTGGTCCCGTTGGGTCGGAAAGAGCTGGAGGCTCCGGAGTTGAAGCGGTGGTGGAACCCTGGGTCAGAAGGTCAGGGGGCGTCACTGGGGCGGGGGTGGGCGCGGGGGAGGCTCCCGAATATCTCCCACCCTCTGATCCTCTCGCCTGTGGGGGCATGTCTGAAGAGACTCCTCAAAAACCCAACCCCCCCATCTGGCCCTAACCGCCCCTCCCAGCCTGTCCCAGGGAGCTCACAGCAGGGCGGACTGAGGGAGCATCTCCTGGACGGAACCCAGAGATTGGATGAGCCGGTGTCGAAGACGACAGTGAAGTTCTGTGGGGGCGAGCCGAGCCCGATTTCCCCATAATACTGGGCCTGAGGCAGAACAGAACAGGGCCTGAGTGAAGAGCGGGACATGAGGGTTGAGGCTGCGGCTGTGTGGGTTTTGGGGGCTGGGACTCACGTTCATATAGTTGGAGAGAGGCACAGAGATGGGCTTGTGCCCCGGGGAGGGGGCGCCCAGCGTGGGGGACTCTGCTGGCTTCCCCCATCGCCTCAGCGGGTCCAAGGTCCCTCTCCCGGGGTGGGCTCGGCGAAGACGGATCCTGGGGGACAGGATACTGACAGGTAGAAGCCACCTTCCGGACACGCTCCGCGCAGACATCCCGGCAGGACAGGAGACAAATGGGGCGGCTCACGGCCTCCAGCAGCAGCCCCGCAGGAAGAGCCTTCCAGGTTAGCCGAATAATAATAACCCTAATCATAAACTACCACCCATGATGGCAAATTTCCCCAACTGAGCAAGTCATCCCAAAAGACCTTCGCCAAACCTTTCGATAGGAGACATCAAAAATAATGTAAAACAGGGACCTCTCAGGCGGTGAAGTGAGTTTAGCACCGCACTATTGGGGAACCGCAGCCACTGCGGTGCGAGCTCCACCCACAGGGCGCAGCAGACCTCTCCTGCCTGCCTCGCCCATGCTCCCCTCAGCAGTGTGCTTCCTTCAGTGGATCCACCCGTTCTGCTCCGCACTGTCTCTGGTGATTCCTCTCACCCCCTGCACCTCTGGCCTGTACCCCAGATCTTGTATGCATAAATTAAATCTTTTTTTAAAAAATGTAAAGTAACAGCCTCCTGGAGACACAGGGGTTAAATTCTTAGTGCTATGAAGCAGTCGGATCAGTCACTGGGCAGGAATGTTTGACCCCAGATCAGAGAATGCAGCAGACCTGTCTTGCCTCTCTGCTCCGCTCAGTGGTAAATTTCAGTGGATCCACCTGTTCTGTTCCCCTCTCTGTCTCTAAGATTTATTTATTTATACACACAAGAATCGGGGTACAGGCCAGAGGAGCAGGAAGTGAGAGCATTCACCAAAGACAGAGTGGGGAGCAGAAAAGACAGATCCACTGAAACACACTGCTGAGGGGAGCAGCAGGCGAGGCAGGAGAGGTCTGCTGTGCCATGTGGGTCCACTCCCTGGCTGGGAATCGAACTCGTGCTGCTGAGCTGTGGATGCTTCACAGTGCGGCACTCAACCCATTGTACCACCAGGGAGGCCTCTCTCCCCCAGTTCTTGTATGCACAATACATTTTTTTAAATAATGTAAAATAACTTATCCTCAGGGAACTAATAGTCACATACTTTTTACCTGATCTAATTTTTGCAAAAACACTTATGTTCTTCTACACATGATGGTGGCGACTATTTCCCCCATCAGTGAGGGAAAAGAAGGCAAGCGCCCAACCCCAGTTACACTTTATACATAAAGTCCATTCGAGACATGTCAAGGACTTAAGGTGCGTGTGAAGTATAACAGTACCAGAAGGAAGTCATGTATTTAAATAACTTCAGAAGAGGAAGTTTCTTCTAAACCTGTGGCCGTATTTTAATGAGTTTGACTCTAAAAACTCTGTTTTACTCTCTTCCCCAATACACAAAACTGTAACATTAAAAGACAAAAATGGGCCTCCCTGGTGGTGCAAGGGGTTGAGCTCCACACTGTGGGGCTTAGGCAGCTACTGCAGCACGAGTTCAATCCCTGGCCAGGGAGGGGACCCACATGGCGCAGCAGACCACTCCTATCTCCCCGCTGCTCCCCTCAGCAATGGATTTTGGTCAACCTGCCTGTTCTGCTCCCCACTCTGTGTCTGGTGGGTCCTCTCACCACCTGTGCCTCTAGCCTGTGCCCAGTTCTTGTATGCGTAACTAAAATTTTTTTTTTAAGACAAAAATATCTAAGGGAAACCATTAGAAAGGCTATACATCACGTAATTTTTTAAAAAAAGATTTATTTACTCATGCATACAAGCATCAGGGTACAGGTCAGAGGCATGGGGTGGTGGCGAGAGGATTCACCTGAGACAGAGTGGGGAGCAGAACAGGCAGATCAACTGAAACACACTGCCAAGGGGAGCAACGGGCGAGGCAGGAGAGGTCTGCTGCACCATGTGGGTCCCTCCCCAGGTGACAGGGATCGAGCTCCTATTGCAGTGGCTGTGGTTTACTCACAGGGCATTGCTTATTCCACTCCACCACCAGGGAAGCCCCTATACCAAGTAATTTACACCTCTCATATGCAAAGAGCATCTATAAACAAATAATGTAAACAACCTAGTGTTGGCAGAGAACTTGCCACGGGTCCCTCACATTTCTGCAGAGCCCCTGATTGCCTTTGTGCACACTTAGGGATTTCACTTAGTGAATGGCCTTGCCAGAAACAGAGTCTCCCTGTGGATCAAAGGGTGGGTAGGTTTATGATGCTTCATAAAGGCATGAGATCCTCACTGAGGGTTCTCCTGGAATGCAGCTCACTGTCTTTGTAGGGACCCCCTGGCTTCCTGCATCTCACCCTGTGGGAACGGGGGTGCAGAAAACAGATCCAGAGGCATGCATTTTGGCTAGCACTATTGCTGGGAGGGCAAGCATCTTCTGTCTCTGACGTGGGAGTCTCGTGTCCTCTGGGAGCAATGACCCGCTGTGAGGCTAATTTCACAGTTCCCAACATTCAGTGGCAAAATGGGCAGAGAGCCAGACACAGGTCATTTGGAAAGTGAAAGCAACTCTTAAACAGGTGGAAAAGAGATCAACTCCAAGTCAAAAAATAACTAAAATGACAAGAGAAAAGTCTTTTCAATGGAAGCAGGTTAGCAAATACGCCCTGCAGTCAGCTTTCACCTTCCCCTCTTCCGTTCTTGTAGCCCTGCCCCAAACCCCTTCACAAATTCAGGAGTGGGGCCTCCCTGGTGGCTTAGAGTTTAAATCTCGGCGCTATCATGGATACCTCCTGAGATCGATCCCCGGCCAGGGAGGGGACCCACATGGCGCAGCAGACCTCTCCTGCCTCTCCCACTGCTGTGGATTTCAGTGGATCCATGAATCCGCTCATCCCACCCCGCCCCGTATATCTGGTCTACACCCCAGTTCTTCTGCGCAAAAATAAACCAAATCCTAAAAAGAAAAAATAAAGCAAATTCTTTCGTGTTGCTTCCCCTCTGCCCTTGAGTTTCTCCAGAGGTCAGGAATGTAAGTGGGGAACCGCTTCCTGGGCGAGCACCCCCTCCCTCCTATCAAGGGTTTCAGGGGTGAAGAGAGGGGAGACTGAGGGAAGGCCCCGGAGGGGGACATAATTGGGTCCCCTAAATTGGTTCCTTGAGCCCTAAAGATGTGACCCCAAGGGGGTCCGGTTAAATCCACCATCTGCGGGGAGAAGAGAGTCCCAGGCCCGGAGACCCCAGGGCCGGCTGGGCAGAGCTGGGGGTTAGCAGGGTCCCCAGATCTGGACAGGGGGAGATGGGTCCCAGCAGGAGTCCAGGGTCGGGGGCTCCACTGCTCTAAGGACGGGGTCTCAGCCGACACAGTGGGGTCCTCAGTCTGAGCCCCGCGGCAGACCTGGGGAGCCACGGGAAGGAGTCATGGGTCCAGGGGTGCCAGGCTTGGGAGTCACTGAACTGGGGGCTCAGATCTGAAAGGCACGGGGGAGTCCCTCTGGGGTTGGGTTGGGGTCCCCAGTACCGCATCAGCGAGGCCCCCGCGGGGTCCGGCGGCGGCAGCAGCAGCAGCAGCAGCAGCAGCAGCAGCAGAGGCGGCGCTGACATCTCAGGGACGCGGGTGCCACAGGCGTTTGCTGCCCCTTTTTCTTCCCCTTGAGACTCCGCCCTGCTAGCCACCGGCCTGGGTGTCTGAGGTGACCCTGAGCTGGAGTGTGTGGGTGCAGATGTAGAGGGGAGGGACGGGGACTTTCAGAGGGATGCACAGATACTGGCAGAGGGTCCCCAGAAGTATTACCTGTGTGGCGCTCCTCCCTCCCAAATTTGGGGTGCCAGAAGGGGTCTCCTCACTGGAACCCCTCCCCCACCCTTTAGCTACCGTCAGTCTCACTAACAACTTTCACTTCACTTTTTGAACAGGCATCAACCACAGCCTCTCCTAGGTCCAGCGGAGGGTGGGGCGTGGGGCGTGGGTGAGATCTGCTAGCACAGGGGCGCCGTCCACCGCCCCATCCCCAGCCAGCAGAGCACGCGCTCTCCTCCCGCAAGCCCCTGCCTGCAGCGCTGCCCCCGCGGCCCCTCCTCAGGCCTGTCCCCGCCGCTGCAGCTGGTGGTCCTCGGGGCGCTGCGGTGTACGCGACCAGGCTGGACAGCCACAGGCAGCCGGGGCCTCAGCGGGGGCCAGGGGCAGGCACTTTGCAGGGTGGGGCCAGAAGTATCGCCCCGCAGGACTGGCCCTCCGGCTCCCAGACTTTGGGGTGATGACTGGGGTTCTCTTCAGCTGAACCCCCCCCACACACACTCCCGTGGCTCATGTCCCCTACAGCTTTCACTCTTCTCTTCCCAGACCATTAACTGGCCAGTGACGGCACAGGCTGGAGTTTGGGAAGGGCCTGGGGGGGGGACAGGGTCAGCCCAGGTGCCCTCCCTGGCGCCTTAGTGGGGACTCCAGGGTGACGCCCCCTGACTCACTGTTCCTTTTTTTTTTAAATTTATTTATTTATGCACACAAGAACTGGGGTACAGGCCAGAGTACAGGGAGGTCAGAGGATTCTCCAGACAAGAGTGGGGAACAGAACAGGCGGACTGACTGAAGTACACTGCTGAGGGGAGCAGCAGGGAGGCAGGAGAGGTCTGCTGCGCCCTGTGGGTCCCCTCCCTGGCTGGGGATCGAACTCACGCTGCAGTGGCTGTGGATGCTTCACAGTGCTACACCTTAACCCCTGCACCACCAGGGATGCCCCATCCCTCACTTTCAATACCAGTTTTTGTCTTGCCTCTTGCCTGTCTCCTCTATTATGTCACAAAAAAACTGGCTGCATCTTTTGGGGATTAAAATGCTTGCAAAAGGCCTCCCTGGTGGCGCACGCAGCAGGTTGAGTGCCGCACTGTGAAGCATCCACTGCACAGCAGTGCGAGTTTGATCCCCAGCCAGGGAGGAGACCCACATGGCGTGGCAGACCTCTCCTGCCTAGCCCGCTGCTCCCTCAGCAGTGTAAGTCAGTTGATCTACCTGTTCTGCTCCCTACTAATCCTTTCACCTCCCACGACTCTGGCCTGTACCCCAGCTATTGTGTGCATAACTAAATAAATCTTAAAAAACAAATAAATAAAATGCTTGCAAAGGGGCCTCCCTGGTAGCACAGTGGGTTAAGCACCACACTATGAAGCAAACTGCAGCCACTGCAGCACGAGTTCGATCCCTGCCTCCGGCCTGGGAGGGGACCCACGTGGCGCAGCAGACCTCTCCTGCCTTGCCCACTGCTCCCCTCAGCAGTGTGTTTCAGTCGATCTGCCTGTTCTGTTCCCCGCTCTGTCTCTGGTGAATCCTCTCACCCCTCCCCCATCTGGCCTGTACCCAGTTCTTGTATGCATAAAGAAATAAATCTTTAAAAACATAAAAATAAAATGCTTGCAAAACCCTCCCCTCTTCTCCAAGCCTTTCGCTGGCCCCGCCCCCACCTGTCAGTCACTGCCATCTCCACCAGCCTCACATCCACCCCTTTACATGTACGCCCTCTCTCAGGACTGGCTGCCAAGCCCAGAACTAGCCCCTCTCTGAGGCTGGCGGGAGAGGCCCCCACGTGTAAAAGGTGCTCCATGAGACTTAGAGTCCCGCCCTTGCACTTCAGTTCCCCTTAAGGTGCTGGAACAGGAAAGTCCCTTAGGTGGGCCCTAGAGGAAATGACTCTTTCAAGAAGTGGCGGGGGCTCCTGGGTTTCAGGAAGCACCTTCAGCAGCCCCAAGAGGAAACGCGGGCACTGAGTGAAGGGGAATCCTAAAGGGACAGAGCCAGGCGTTGCACAAATAATGATGCAAGAGAGTGACGGAAACGTGGCAAGAGGAAAGTCTCAAGTAGGGAGCGGTAAGGAGGTTCAGTGCCCAAGTGGAGGACTTGGCCTCTTAGAGGCTGTGCAAACATGGGGGGCAGCAATGGATGTGAACTCCTGCCGGCACGCTAGCAGCGTGCGGGGCGGAGGTTGGGCGCACGGCCATTGCCTTCTGGTTGCTTCCACTTCATTCAGCAAAAGGAGAAGTGGGAATGAAGAGGGGGAGGAGGCTGGATGTGGAGAGAGGAGAACCAAGCGAGTCCTCAGAGGCGGAGTGGTGAGCCCTGGGCGCCTGGTTCTGCACGTCCCGGAGCTCCTGCGCGAGCTCAGCGGCTGGTGAGGCAGAGCAGGCAGAATATGACTGAGGGCGAAAGGAAGGGCGTTCACGGTGTTTGTGCTGTGACTGTGCTGGTGAAGACCGCAGACCATGGCCGCTGAGAAAGGACTGGAAGGAAGAGAAAATTTAAAAGAAAAAGAGAGGGGGGCAATTAGAGCAAAAGGTCAGAGGTACAGGGCCTCCCTGGTGTCGCGCGGGGTTAAGTCTCAGCTCTGTGAAACGATCTGCAGCCACTGCAGTGTGACCCCGGCCAGGCTGCTGACCTCTCCTGTCTCCCCGCTGCTCCCCTCGGCAGTGTATTTCACTCAGTCTGTCTGTTCTGCTCCCCGCTCTGTCTCTGGTGGATCCTCTTACCACCCCCCCACTTCTGGTCTGCACCCCAGTTCTTGTATGAAAAAAAAATAAATCTTTAAAAAAAAGATCAGAGGTACCAATGAAATCACAGAATTGAAAGACCCTAAGGACGCGATCCTATCCCTTCTCTGACATCATCTTTTCCCTTCATTCCAGCCACTCTGGTCTTCTCACTCCATACTCTAGACCTACTCCTGCCTTTACACAGCTGGTCTAGTTTTTTTTTTTATTATTTATTTATGCATGCAAGAACTGGGGTGTAGGCCAGAGGTGGGGGGGTGAGAGCAGTCACCAGAGACAGAGTGGGGAGCAGAACAGGCGGATCTACTGAAATCCACTGCTGAGGGGAACAGTGGGGAGACAGGAGCGGTCTGCTGCGCCATGCGGGTCAGCTCCCTGGCGGGGGACCAAACTTGTTCTGCGGTGGCTGCAGATAGCTTCATAGTGGTGAGATGTAAGCCTTTGTACCACCAGAGAGGCCCCCTGAATAAGCTGTTCTATTTCCCTCTAGAGTACTTTACTCCTTCTTCAAATCTTTGCTGTCACCTCATTAAAATAATGTGATCTGGGGCCTCCCTGGTGGCGCAGTGGGTTAAGCAACGCACTATGAAGCAAACCACAGTCACTGCAAGCACGAGTTCGATCCCTGCTGCCGGCCAGGGAGGGGACCCACAGAGTGCAGCAGACCTCTCCTGCCTCGCCCGCTGCTGCCCTCGGCAGTGTGTTTCCGTCAGACTGCCTGTTCTGTTCCCCACTGTCTGGTGAATCCTCTCACCTCCTGTGACTCTGACCGGTACCCCGGCTCTTGTATGCATAAATAAATAAATCTTTAAAAAAATAAAGAAAACAATGTGATCTTCTTAGTGAAGTCTACTCTGGCCACCCTACTGAACAACGCCACCAACCTCCCCCAGCAAGTCATCCTGCAGTGCGGCAGTGTCCTGTGCCTCTTAGAATCAGGGTGCGCATCTATATTGTAATTTACTTTTTACATTGTTTCCCCGTTAGAATCTACTGCAGGGTCTTGGTCTGCTTCATTTGCCACCGTGTCCCCAGCACCTAGGAGAGTGCCTAGCACCTAGTAAATGCTCAGTAAGTACTTCTAACGCGCCAGTGCGTGCACTGCTTGCGCTGAGGGGTTTCCCTGACACAGCCGACACTGTTTCTTCACAGTAACTCTCACCACATTTCCCCTCCTGTGTCTCAGCAGACGAAATAGTCACGCTTGCTTTCTCACAATGCCCCCACCCCGATTCCACATCCCTTACTTAGTCCTTCTTCTGTGATTCAGTGATTTCTGGGAGGTCTTCCCTGCAAATTATCGAATAGCCACACGGGGACGGTGTGGGCCTGTTTCCCAGCGCAGATGCGTGATGTACTCAAACTCTATGCACCAAGTAACCACAAACGTAAGGCTCTGTAATTATTCTCCTCTCAGTACTACGGGAAAAAAATATTTCCTTCTCAGGCTATCCTACATGAACTCCAACAGTATAACTTCACGAGTGTTCTGAAATTCAAAAAATGTTAGTACACAGGCTGCAAAAGGGGTCGACTTTCTTCACCCACGTTTCCATCGGCAGTACTCTGATGCGTTGTCAAAAGGAAGAGCCAGTCTCTTCCTTTAACCTGACTTACTGCCAGCACCTTCCCCAAGGTAGCGATGTGAAGGAAATCATTGAACTTTTAAACTTTACCTCCCTAGTCGCTCGAGCTGAACTCCTGGAACATAGCAGGCTCCTTCAAGCCCCCCGCTTTGCCCAGGGGTCCCCACCGCCTGGAATGCAGACTCCTGCCTTAATTCAGCTACGTGTGGAAGGCAGCTAGAGCCGGGGTGTTTTAGGGCGAGCAATTCTTTGGCTGCAACCCCGGGGAGGCAAGGGATGCTCTAAAGCTACACAGCGCGGAGCAGGAAGGTGAGAACGGCCAAGCTCTCCGCTCGCCCAAGTCTGGCTGGAACGGGTCCGGAACCCTTGTGCCAGCTTCCAGTGGAGCTACCCGGGAGGGCAAACTTCCGGTGGTTGCGGGACTTCCGCACGGGACAACGGGACAACGGATTCGGCTAGTCCCCTATGGACCGGAAGCCCGTCACCTCTCACTCCCCGCCCTTTTCCGGAAGTGATGCACAGTGGGGTTGCCGGAAGAAGTGGCGAAGTTACTTTTGAGGGGACCCGAGCAGCAGTGGCGCGCCAGGGGATACAGAGAAGGAGAAAGAGAAGCAGAGCAAGGGGACCGAGGCAAGTGCACTGGAGTGTGGGGAGACGCGGGAGGAGCTCCGGGCCCGGGCATCCTGGCGTTCTTCGCCCTGCTGCTCAGCACCTCTTCTCTCTTTCCACCCCCTCCCCTCCCCAGCTCGCACCGCCCCCGGCTGTTTCCAGGGCAACGGGAGTAGGAGACCCCGCGAGAGGCCGCCCACGAGACCCTCGCGCGCAGCCATGAGCCCCGCCCCTCACTGGTGTTCGGAGAGGGGCGGGACTTGGAGCGAGGTGTGGGGCGTGGCTTGAGGGGAGGGAAGAGGAGGCGGGGCGCGGTGGGAGGAGAGGGGGCGGGACCTGGAGCGAAGTGTGTGGGCGGGGTTTGCGGGGAGGCAGGCGCGGTGGGCGGGACCTGGAGCATTGCGGGGCTTGGAGGGAGGTGTACAGGCAAATTGATGGGCGGGGCATTGCGGGCGGAGTGAGGGTGGAGCCCAGAGGGATAGGGCGGGACCAACAGTGAAGAGGCGGAGCATAGTCAGAGTAAGTGGGGGGTTAGACTGAGAACTGTGGGGTGCTTCCTAGGCAGAGGTGGGATGGGATCTGAATAATAGTAGGTGAGATGAAACAGTGGGAAGGAGGAAGGATGAAGCATCATTGAAGCTGAAAAGGCAAGACTGGTAAAGAGATGGTGTGCAGAATCGGGGGGTGGAGCCTAAAATGAGGGTGGGACTTGAGACCAAGTAGAAGGTTGTCCAGGAACAGACAGGCAGGGCCCAGTTAGAATTGGTGGGTGGGGGTTGCTAGCTAGCTGGGACTGAGGCAGGTGTCAAGGGGAGGGTCGAAGTGGGGGGAGGAATTTGGGAGAGAAAGAAGAGAGGCGCCCCCATCAAGCCTGTGGCTGACCCTGTCTGGCTCCACAAGGTTCTCCCTTCAGCCCCCCTGTGTTTTGTAGGCTGCTCCGTGACCCCACCATGTCCACCCCCACCACAAGTTCCCTGGACACCCCCTTGCCTGGTGAGTGACCCCTTTTCCCATCCTGCTGTTCTCCATCACATATCATCAGGGAAAACTCACTGTGCCTCCCTCTCCAGGAAATGACCCCCCTCAGCCCAGCACCCCTTCTTCTTCACCAGCTGTAAAGGAGGAGGGTCCTGAACCGTGGCCAGGTGGTCCAGACCCTGATGTCCCAGGCACTAATGGGACAGACTCAGCCAGCAGCATGGGTGAGAAGAAATGCCGGGACATGGGCTGTTACTGTGGAGAGGGGTTGGGTTAGATCAGGGAAGGGAGGGGAGATGGCGGTCCAGATCGCTCCCTTATTATCTTCTATTCCTCCGTGACACATGTTCCTTCGAGCGCTCCACTGCTGAGACCTCTCCCCTGTGGACTTCTATGTCCCGGGCTCACCCTCTGTCCTCGCTCTTGCCTCTGGATCTCTCAGGGCTGTCCCTTTGGCTGCTGTTCTTGCCATGGCTCTGTTCCTCACATTGGCTGTGCACTCCCCCCAGTCATTCCAGACCCTGCTGAGGAGCCAGAGCGCAAGCGGAAGAAGGGCCCGGCTCCGAAGATGCTGGGCCACGAGCTGTGCCGGGTGTGCGGGGACAAGGCCTCGGGCTTCCACTACAACGTGCTCAGCTGCGAAGGCTGCAAGGGCTTCTTCCGTCGCAGCGTGGTCCGCGGCGGGGCGGGGCGCTATGCCTGCCGGGGCGGTGGGACGTGCCAGATGGACGCCTTTATGCGGCGCAAGTGCCAGCAGTGCCGGCTGCGCAAGTGCAAGGAGGCCGGCATGAGGGAGCAGTGTGAGTGCCTGGTGCTGGGGCCAGGGGCGGCGCCAGCTAGCCACTGCCTAGGCCCGGGGCCTCCACTGAGGCCTGTGCCTCCTGCCCCCAGGTGTCCTCTCTGAAGAACAGATCCGGAAGAAGAAGATTCGAAAGCAGCAGCAGCAGCAGCAGCAGCAGTCATCTCCCGGGGCACTGGGGGGTGGCAGCGGCAGCTCAGCCCCTGGGCCCGGAGCCTCCCCCGGAGGGTCCGAAGGGGGTGGCCAGGGCTCCGGGGACGGCGAGGGTGTGCAGTTAACAGCCGCTCAGGAGCTCATGATCCAGCAGCTCGTGGCAGCCCAGCTGCAGTGCAACAAGCGCTCCTTCTCTGACCAGCCCAAAGTCACGGTACTGCCTCCCGCCGAAGCCCCGCTGTGGGGGGAGGGGGTCTAAGGGCAGGGACGTGGACGCGAGGGCCTCCGGGTGCTGGGGCTCACAAGAGTCCTGAGCATCACCCTGGTCCTGTGTTCTCAGCCCTGGCCCCTGGGTGCAGACCCCCAGTCCCGCGACGCCCGCCAGCAGCGCTTTGCCCACTTCACGGAGCTGGCCATCATCTCGGTCCAGGAGATTGTGGACTTCGCCAAGCAGGTGCCCGGCTTTCTGCAGTTGGGCCGTGAGGACCAGATCGCCCTTCTGAAGGCATCTACCATCGAGGTAATGGCAGCCCACTGTCCTCAGCAAGGCCCTTCCCTCTTGGCCACCAGGAACCCCAGATAGGCTGGGAGCACAGTGCTGAGCACACCCCTCCAGCCTTTGCCTGGTGGAGGTAATCTGCTGGGCAGTGTCAAAGTATTAAGCCAGATCATGAGCCTCCCGTGAGCCAAGGAGAGGAGGGAAAGCAGCTGAGATTGAGGATAATTAAGGACTGGGCTGGAGGAGCCTGCTTTTACCAACGAGGCTATTCAGAGGTGTCGATGACGGCAGGGACCGAGCGCTGAGTGCCTGCCCTGTGCTGTACCCCATTCCAAATGCTCTGCAGACGGCAGTGGACATGACAGTAGAAGTCCCTGCCTCCAGGCCTGCTGACTGCCTGGCGGGGCCCGGGTCGGGGTTCCGTGTGAGCTGGAGTGTCAGACCACAGGCTGTTGTCGCTGAGAGAACAGGGTCAGTGCGGTGAAACCTGGCCCCCCACTTGAGCCTGAGAGGAGGGACAGGTGCCCAGAGGGACCCCTCTGCTCCTCTGCCACATGCAGATCATGCTGCTGGAGACAGCCAGACGCTACAACCACGAGACCGAGTGCATCACCTTCCTGAAGGACTTCACCTACAGCAAGGACGACTTCCACCGTGCAGGTGCGCCCAGCAGGCGGGGCCGGCAGTGCTTGGCCCTCGTCTGTCTGACCTTTTACTTTTCTGTCTCCGAAGTGCGGGCGAGGGTTGAGCCAGCCTCTCAGTGTGAGCGGCGGGGTTACTGGCTCTGGGTGCTGGGACACACAGAGGGTGAGTCGCAGCCAGCCATGTGGAGTTAGGAAGAGGCTCTCCCCCCACCGCACAAGCCCCAAGGAAGCTGGGTCTCAGTCTTTTCAAAGGGCATGACGTCCCGGTCGGCCCCCATGAGCTCTTACAGGGATCGACGCAGGCGGTGAGCTTCGGGAGGACGTGCTGTTGAGCTGAGCGAGGGCTGAGGGGTGAGAGGCATCGCCTAGGGGTCACGCTGCCCACTGGGAGCTGCGTGCGCAGAGGCCTCTGGGCTTTGTCAGTAGGCCCCGCTCTCTTGGGCACCTCTCTGTACTCAAGAGTCTGTTCCCAGCCGCATCTTCCCTTCTGGTTCCTGACCCTCCCAGCACCTAAGAGAGTCCCAGTAACCTCAGGGTCTGTACTTGGTAGAGCAGCACTGGGGGTGGGGTGTGTGTGGGGGTGTTTCCAGCAGGGAAGTCAGCATGTGCAAAGGCCCTGGGGTGGGGAAGAATTGGAGGATTTTAAAGACCTGCAGGGAGGCCCAGGCAGCAGGACACGAAGATGGGGCTGGAGGAGAGAGTGAAGTTCCCACCACTCCCCCTACCACCACCACTATCAGGGTCTCAGCCTCAGTTGTCTCCCTGGAACACTGCACGCCCCACCTCCACTCCTGCCTGACATGTCTCACTCCTGCAGGCAAAGATCCTCTTAGCTCCCTAGTCAGCTCACGTCCCTCCTCCTCTGCTCAGAACCATTCGTGTCTCCCAGCACACTGGGAAAAAGCCCAGAGTCCCTGCCATGGCCCACCTGCCACGGGGGTCCGGCCTTGGGCCCCCTCCCCGACTCTCCTGCCCGCTGCCTTCGCTCCCCTCTCCAGCCACATGGGTCTCCTCTGTCCTCTTTGAGCCACGGCCTCGGCTTCATCCTGTGGGTTTGCCCCTCTGCCTGGAGCAAGGGTGGCCTGCCTGGGCCTTCCCAGTCCTAACCCTGACGGTCCCCAGCCCAAGTAGCCCCCAGCTCGGGCACACTGGCTGTCGGGACCTGCTGGGACCCCCTCACTTCACTGCTCACCTGTGTCCTCCCTTGGGTCTTGGCTCGGATGTCCCCCCACAGCGAGGCCTTGCTCCTTTTGTCTACGGCCCAGTCACCCTTGCCTGTTCCCTCGTTCCATACCTCCAGGCTGGACACCTTGTGCTCCCTCCTACCTGTCCCATCCCCCAGACCTTAGTTCCGCCTCAGACTTGGTCTACACGCCACCCTACCTTGGGGATTCAGTAACAGCGAGTGGGTCTGGGAACGAGTGGTCGTCACTCCCGAGCGAGAGCTTGAGCGGGAAGCCCCTGCTGCGGCGAAGCCTTCTGAAGGGGCGAGGCAGGCCCTGGAGCCGGAGGGGTGATGGGAGAGTAGGAAGTCCTGAAATGGCCACTCTTGGCCGCTGCATCTTCCAGGTGGCAGGCAGGGCACACCTGCCCCACGCCAGCCAGCGGGGACACCTAGCAAACAAATGCCGGGCCTTCCTGGAGTGCTGGGGGCGGGCGGAGGAGAGACCGGTGCGGGGGAGTGACCAGCGGCCTCCCACCCCCGCAGGCCTGCAAGTGGAGTTCATCAACCCCATCTTTGAGTTCTCGCGGGCCATGCGGCGGCTGGGCCTGGACGACGCCGAGTACGCCCTCCTCATCGCCATCAATATATTCTCCGCCGACCGGCCCAACGTGCAGGAGCCCGGCCGCGTGGAGGCGCTACAGCAGCCCTACGTGGAGGCACTGCTCTCCTACACGCGCATCAAGAGGCCGCAGGTACAGCGGCCTGGCAGGGCTCACTAGGGCTGCAGACCCTGGAGGGGACGGGTCCAGGAGGCGTAGGGTCAGCCTGCCGCTCAGCCCCTCCCCTCGCCGCTCCCCCCACGCCCAGGCACTCAGCTCTGGCCCCCAACCAGAGCAGGCCTAGCCCGCCACCAGACGTGGTCTGGCACAGCACCGCCAACGGCGCACGCCCCTCTGCCCCGCAGGACCAACTGCGCTTCCCGCGCATGCTCATGAAGCTGGTGAGCCTGCGCACGCTGAGCTCAGTGCACTCAGAGCAGGTCTTCGCCCTGCGGCTCCAGGACAAGAAGCTGCCGCCGCTGCTGTCAGAGATCTGGGATGTGCACGAGTGAGGCGCCGTGGCCCCGCCCACGCCCTGCGCCTTTCAATGAATGGACACTGTCGCCCCTTCCTCCTGGGTGGGAAGGGGCCCGCCGGTGACTCGGCGCCCCTGCCCCCAGCGCCCAGCCCTGGGGATGAGCCCCAGTCTGGCCCAGGAGGTCCCCCCTGCCCACGCAGTCTTCCTGGGAGGGGTAGGGCCGCCTCTGACTTCTCCAAGCACTCCCAGCTGCCCTCCCCGCCCAGCTTACACTCCAGCCCAGCACGCCATGCACCTTGAACGGAGGGAGGGGCGACCCCTGGCTCTTCCCCGGCCCAGGTGAGAGACCACAGGCCCCCCTCTCCCTCTGCTCCTTTTATTTAATAAAAATTTTAAAAATTAAAAAAACAGGAAAATAAAATATGGATAGAAACTTGCCCGGAGCCAGTGAGTCAGAGGCGGGCGGCCCCGGCCTGGACACGCCGCCCAGAGGCCCCCTGGCTGGTGGGGGTCACACGCAGACGGTCCCGGGTCAGTGTGACATGAGAATCTTGGGGCTACCTCCCCAGAGTGAGCCAGAGCCGCCCTGGAAGGACAGGAGACTTACGTGGGCGCGGGCACCGGGTTCCGTCCGGTAGGCTGGGCTGCTGAGGCCCAGCGGCGCCGCGTTCCGCATGCAGCAAGCGCTCGCGAAGCACTTAGGCCAGCAGTTCTGGGCACCGGGCACAGCGAACAGGGTGAGGTTCCTTCCCAGTGTACAGGGGGGGCTGGCAGTGGGGTGCTGGGCGAGACTAAATGAGGGGATGGGAGATTCGTGGGGGCGGCACCGGGGAAGGCTCTGGGGGAGCTGGGACCAACCAGGAGGCTGGACCCCCAAGAAGAGGCAAGGGCTGTGCCAGGTGTAGAAGGTGAGAGCCCCGTGAGCTCCAAGTAAGGAATGTGCGGCTGCGAGGGGACCCCCGTGAACTGGATGGACATCCCGGTGGAGAGCGCAACCAGGGGTGCTGGGAGGGGCGGGGTGGGGGGGCGTGCAGAGGTGTGTTTGGGGCCAGGAGAGGGGCTGGCAGAAGTGAGTACAGCGGCCCGCCCTTCCAAGCAGCGGACCTGCACCCCGCATGGTGCCCACCCTGCGCGGTCTAGTTACAGAAGGGAAACAGGCTGTGCGACAGAACGGGCCGGACCCGGGCTCGCATCAGCCGGCGTCCGCGGCTCCGGGGTCCGGCGCGGACAGCACCCACGCACCCTCCCGACAGCGCCCGGGGGTGGACGAGGGCTGGCGGAAGGAGGTTGCGCGCGCGCAGCGTCCGGAGCTGGAGGGGCGGGGCGGGGCGGGGCGCTGCGTGCGCAGAGGGCACGAGGCGAAAAAAACAGCCGCGCGAGGGGCGTGGCTTATTACCGTGACGTCAGGGGGCGGGCTTGGGAGAACGCATCAGCCCCGGCCCGGAGGGGGTGTGGTCTTACCCTACTTGGCGGGATAGAGGCGGGGGATTTGGGCGTGGGGGCGTGGCCTCGCCTTACTTGGCCGGGGGGCGTGGCCCGGCTCTCGCGCCGCGAGTCTGAGCCTGCGCGCTCCGCAGTCAGGGGGTCACGGTGGCGTAGCCTGTGGCGGGAAACGCTGTTTGAAGCAGGTGAGCGCAGGATGGTTAGAGTTGCCGGGGACTAGGTCCGGCGGGGAAGGGGGCTTGAGCCGGGCACGCAGCCTGAAAGAGTGCTCTGGGCGATCGCGCGAGGCGTGTTAGCGGGCGGGCGCCACTCGTCACGCGGAAGGGGACAAGGGCCAGTGGTCGCAGGGGCGCGTGCGCAGGGGCGCGCGGGAAGACGCTCAGTCGGGAGGGGCCCTTGGCGAGCAGGGAGCACAGATGGTGGGCGCCACCGGGGTAGCAGCGGTAGGGGGGGAACTTCACCCTGGAGGGCCTTTGGTACCCCGGGGTCCCTGGGCACCGGGGCACTGGATGGTGCACGTGGAGGCTCGGTGCCGTCGGTGTTCACTAAATGTTGAGTACACTCTGCCCAGCACTGTTCTAGAAGCAGGTGCTATGTCCCCAAAAAGTTAGAAGGCCCCGGGCCCGGGACGGCTCCCCCGCCCCGAGTGGGGGGCCTATTCAGTCATTCCATAGGTTTCTCTGAAACTCTTCTATGTGCCGGGTGCTGTTGTATAGCCCAGGGCCACTTCGGCACCCCCAAACAGCCCGATCGCCACGCACCCACCTCATTTCCAGCAGGGGGAGACAGGCAGCAGTGCCCAACTGAAGGAGCCACAGTCTCAGATTTGGCTCAGGGTGGGTGGAGCTCAGGACGGGCCTGTTGAAAGCCAGCGCTGATGGGGCTTGCAGCAAGCAAGTGGCCTGACGGGAAGGCAGGGGGGTACTCTTAGGCTGTTAGCTTGCTGAGTACTGAACTAGCGAGATGGGAGGTGCAAGGAGCAGGTTTGGGCGACATCAGGAGCCCTCCCTTTGGGGTCTGAGCTGACTGGTGGACTGTCTCACTGGGTAGCTTGCTCTCAGCCTGGCTTCTGCAGAGAGTCTGGGCCCGAGACATACGGGCAAAGGCAGCATTTAAAGCCACAAGAGGGGGCAAGAGTAAAGGTCCCAGAGAAGCCAGCGTCTGGTCCCTGTGGACTATGATGTTTGTTTCCACTGCAGTCCCTGCTCAATGTTCGTCACAGAAGGGTCGAGAACGGGGGACAGCAGAATGGCAGCTAGTGTTATTTTCATTCTGTGCAATCCCTGGGTCCCAGCTTTTATTTTGAAAGTTTCAGACCTTCAGAGAGGCTGCAAGACAGTTACAGCGGACTCACTGGAGGACTCACTGGCACCTGTTGCCTGGCTCCATTGCTTTTTTCACCCACTGCCTCAGCTGTACACATACTCAGGTATCTTTCTTGGGGGGCTGAGCTATTTCAAAATCAGAGTCCTCCTGAGACAGTACCTGTAAAAATGCCAGGAGGTAGCTCCAAGAACAGTGTCCCACCACATCTCCACAGTTTGATTCCCACCATCAGCTACTGAACCTGAGACAGTCCTGTTACCTTGTGGCCCGTCCTGATCGCCAGGGTCCTGAGAATACCTTCATAGCGATTGGCAGTGTCTGCATTCAGGGTCGGATCTGGAGCCCCCACTTCATCATCTCTTCGTCATAACCTGTAATTTGTACTTTAAGTTTCCTGACTTTCCCTTCCCCCACTTTTATGGCATCGACACTTTGGAAGACTCCCGAGAGGGGCAGTTTTGCAGACCTAGTGAGCAGAATACAAGTCAGACGCCTCACACATCTTTTATCTTTAATATACAAAAGGTAGCCCTGTGAGCATCTCCCCACCTGCATCTCGCCTTCTCCGCTGAACAATGCGTCTTTGAGAGCCAGTCCTATCAGTACATAGAGAACTTCCTCATTCCTTTATACAGCTGCATAATATTCCACAGACACGAATTCACCTATTTAAACAGTCCCCAGGAGGACATTTAGGTGGTTTCCAATCTTTTGTGATCGCAAACAATGGTGCCGGAAATAACCTCCTGAGGGCAGTTTTCTGGTGTGATAGTGTCCCTGCAGCAGAAACCCCTGCCAGGAGACTTGTGCCCCCCCACTTTTTTCAGTGGAACAGTAGCTCACATCTAGTGGAAATGTGCAGGTCTTGTGAAACAGACAGGTGTACACGGTTCATTTCCGTCACCCCAGAAAAGTCGCTCGTGCCCCTCCGTGCTGGTGTCTCCTACTGCAGTGTCTCACTAGCCAGTTTGGGAAGATAAAGATATGGATGCAGGTTCTGCTGGGGAGGGGGTGAGGTAGCCAGTGTGGCGCTGTGCCATGACAAGGGAACGCATTTCAGAGTAGGGTTGGGGGTTACATTGGCTTTTAAGTGCCTGGGGAAGTCTCTGGTGTATTTTGAGCTGGGGAGGCACCTAGTTAACCCATGTTGGTCCCGACACTGACTGGCCTGCAGGAGGTGGCCCCGGGCTGATGGGTTGTGGAGGCCCCAGGCGGATGGGGTGGCAGGCAGGCCGGGGCTGGAGGCAGGGGTTTATGAGAAAGCACGTACAAAGTACCAAGTCTGTGACAGGGTGGGGGGCAGGATGGGGAACCTGAGCGTGTGAGGAGGGGGTGCAGAATCTGGAAGCCTCAGGTGGACAGTTGTGAACAGGCTCTCGGTCATGGTGGGTGCCCGGGAGGCCGTGGAGCAGACTGGGCCGGGCTCCCTCGCTCAGCCCTCTCACCCCGACTCACCCAGCAGGATGGACGGCAAGCGGCGGCCAGGCCCAGGACCCGGAATGCCTGGGGTGCCCCAGAAGCGGGCCCGTGGGGGCCTCTGGGATGATGAGGATGCACCTCCGCCGTCGCAGTTCGAGGCGGAGCTGGCCTTGATGGAGGAGCTGGAGGCAGAGCACAAGCTGCAGGAGCAGGAGGAGGAGCTACAGCCTGCCCTGGGAGGGGCAGACGGTGAGCCCCAGGGCCGGGACCCCTCACCCGTCGAGGAGCTAACCTGGTACTCCAGTTTGACCCGTGATGATCTGAGACCTTGACCCCCGATTTCTCCTGAGGTTCTTCCGTGAGCCAGGCCCCCACCTCACTGCCTCTCCCTTTGCAAACCAGATGCCACCTGAGTCTGCAGAAGGGTCACCGCTCCGGTTAGCCCCACTTCCCCTCTCCCCACAGGGCTGTTCTCCCCGACAGACAGTGATCCCCGCTGGCGTCGACCTTCCCCACCCGTCCTGGACCCCCTGACAGAACCGCTCATCTTCCAGCAGTTGGAGATCGACCATTACGTGGGTGAGTTTGGGTTTCAGAAGCAGGGACAGGACAGCCCCTCTGGCTCTGTGGAGAGGGGATGGACACAAGCAGTCCCACCCAGATGACCAGGGCTACGAGAGGGAGGGCCAGGGCTGGGGGTGGCAAGGAGTCTGGCTGGGGTGGGGGCCAGCATCCAGGAGGACTTCCTGGAGGAGGGCAACATCTTCCAACTAAGCTGAAGCAAGAAGAGCTGGCTTCTTGCAGAGCGGAGAGAGGTGTGTCCTGACACCCTTCCTGTCCATCCATCCATCTCGTCAGTCAGGAACACCCTGTCTGCATTGAGCTCTCAGGGGCTCCCCTTCAAGAAGCAGAGACGGGAGAAAGAGGGCGGCAGTGAGGGCTCGGAGCATTCAGGAGTGCGCCACAGGGGCTGGGGGGCTGTGCCCCTGTGCAGGACAGGCCTGGGGAGATAAACCTGGGAGGCAGCCCCGCGTGACCCCATACCTCCCAGGTGCAGCCCGGCCCCTGCCTGGGGCACCCCCATCACCCTGCAGCTCCGTGCCTGTGCTCCGAGCCTTTGGGGTCACGGACGAGGGCGTCTCCGTTTGCTGTCACATCCACGGCTTCGCACCCTACTTCTACACCCCGGCCCCCCCTGGTGAGTGGCCCCGATGCAGAAGACCCTTCCTCACCCCGGCTGCCTGGAGGCCCCCCGACCCCAACCTCTGACCGGCCTCCCACACCCAGGTTTCGGGCCTGAGCACCTGGGCGACCTGCAGCGGGAACTGAACGCGGCCATCAGCCGGGACCAGCGCGGCGGGAAGGAGCTCTCGGGGCCCGCGGTGCTGGGCGTGGAGCTCTGCTCCCGGGAGAGTACGTGGCCTGGGCGGGTGGGCGGGCGGGCGGGGCCCCTGCGTGTGCGCCTGGTGCCAGCCCCACCGCCTCCTCTGCAGGCATGTTCGGGTACCACGGGCACGGCCCCACCCCGTTCCTGCGCATCACGCTGGCGCTGCCCCGCCTGGTGGCCCCCGCCCGCCGCCTGCTGGAGCAGGGCATCCGTGTGGCCAGCCTGGGCACCCCCAGCTTCGCGCCCTACGAGGCCAACGTGGACTTTGAGATCCGGTACGCCCCCCACTCCTCCAGCCCCAGCCCCCTCCCCCATCAGCCTGTGCCGTGACCCTCAGCCCCTCAGGTTCATGGTGGACGCGGACATCGTCGGCTGCAACTGGCTGGAGCTCCCGGCGGGGAAGTACTTCCTGAGGCCGACCGAGAAGGTGCCCGAGGGCTCCGGGGTGGCAGGGGCTGGGCCCCTGCTACGGCCGCCTCACACGCCGGTGCCCGCAGGCCACGCTGTGCCAGCTGGAGGTGGACGTGCGGTGGTCCGACGTGGTCAGCCACCCGCCGGAGGGGCCGTGGCAGCGAATCGCGCCCCTGCGGGTGCTCAGCTTCGACATTGAGTGTGCCGGCCGCAAAGGTCTGTCCCCCCAGGAGCCGAGAGCAGAAGCCCGGGGGCCCCTGCAGATCCCGGGGTGCGCCTGGGGATGGCCTGGCAGCAGGAGCAGGGCGCTGGGACGGGGCAGGCTGGTGGGGTCGGGCTCTGCAGGCCGATGGACGCAGTGGAGCAGACAGGCCTGGGGGCTTGGGGGTGCAGCCGCCTGGAGGGATGAGCAGGAGTGGGGTCCCTTGGCAGGCATCTTCCCCGAGCCCGAGCGGGACCCCGTGATCCAGATCTGCTCTCTGGGCCTGCGCTGGGGCGAGCAGGAGCCCTTCCTGCGCCTGGCGCTCACCCTGCGGCCCTGTGCCCCCATCCTGGGCGCCCAGGTGCAGAGCTACGAGCGGGAGGAGGACCTGCTCCAGGTGACGCCCCCGACGCCCCGTCCTCAGGCCCCGCCCCAGCCGCCACGTGCCAGCGTGCACCCTGCTTCCCCCGCCCCGGTGGGAGGGCTCCAGGGTCGCTCCGTGGCTGCTCGGGGAGCTGGGGGTGCCGAGGCCGGCAGTGACCAGGGAGACCCGAGGGTGACCCTGAGTGCCCTCCCGCCCAGGCCTGGTCGTCCTTCGTCCGCAGCATGGACCCCGACGTGATCACCGGCTACAACATCCAGAACTTTGACCTGCCCTACCTCATCTCCCGGGCCCAGACCCTCAAGGTGGGGCGGGCAGGCGGGGCTTGTCCTCAGCTGCCCGGGAGCACAGGGTGTGGGCAGCCGCCCTGCGTCACCTCCCTCTGCTCCCGCGGCCCCGGCCCCCGGGGTGGCCCCTCTTGCTCGGTGCCCGCAGCTCCGGAGACCACTCCCCAACTGCCCCTGCCCTGCGCATGGTCCAGGAGCCCACCAGGCCCTCTGCAGAGGCGTGTGGCGTGTGAATCCGAGGTGTGGGAAGCAGCGGGTGCCGTGGTCTTCCAGGCTTTCTGGTGGGGCAGCAAGAAGTGACGGGAGACTCCCTGAAGCGGAAGGCAGAACCGCAGACTCGTTGGCGCTGGGCCGAGGAGTGTGGGGCATAGGGGCTTCGGGCCACTTTGGCTCAGGAGGCTGGGAGCACGCCAAGGGGGGGTTCCTTGTGAAGCCTCCGCTGCCCCTGAGCTTGTAGCTCTGTTCTCTCCTTGCGCCCCCCACCCCCTTTAAAAGGACTCGGTGTGCAGGGGCCCGCCCCAAGGACCCCATTTTAATCACCCACAGAGACCACCTCCAAACGGGGCCACCCACTGAGGTCGGGTCCCTGGGCGTGGGGTTAGGACTGTAGCATCTTTGTGGGGGGCTCGACCCAACAGCACGGTGGAGCGTATTGTTTCCCTTCTTTTCTGTACGTTTGCCCAGTTTTGTGAAGGAAACAAACAGTCCCGAGGCCCCGGGAGCAGCCCCGTGGCCAGTCCCCTGTCTCCTGGCACCAGACCTGGCTCTCCCTGCTGCCCCTGCGCCCCCCAGGGTCCCCACCTCCAGCCTGCACCCGGGTGTGGCTGCCCCTACCCGCTGAGCTCAGCATCACCCAAGCCTACTGCCCCCAGCTGGTGCAGCCCAGCAGGCCCGGGCACCGTGGGCACCCCGTCTCTCCCAGCTCTCCGAACGGCCTCCCATCCCCCCTCAGTCCGGGCCCAGCCCAGATCTGCACGGCCCCCCAAGAAGAGTGCTGCGCCCAGAGCCTGGGAGGAGTGTGGGGGGGTCTGGCCTCCCTGGTTCTGGGCCCCCCACCCCCTCCTCCAAGCCCCTGCCCGTCTCGCACTGCACCGCAGGTGGACAACTTCCCCTTCCTGGGCCGCGTGTCCGGCCTCCGCTCCAACATCCGGGACTCGTCCTTCCAGTCCAAGCAGACGGGCCGGCGGGACAGCAAAGTGGTCAGCATGGTGGGCCGCGTGCAGATGGACATGCTGCAGGTAGGGGCCCCGGGCCGGCGCCGAGCCCCGCCCCGCCGCGCGCCCCCGCCCGCGCCCACCGTGCCCGCCGCCCCGCGCAGGTGCTGCTGCGCGAGCACAAGCTGCGCTCGTACACGCTCAACGCCGTGAGCTTCCACTTCCTGGGCGAGCAGAAGGAGGACGTGCAGCACAGCATCATCACCGACCTGCAGGTGCGCGGCCTCCGCCCACGCCCTCCCGCGGGACGGGACGCCCCTCGCGCGCCCTCACCGCCCTCGCGCGCCCCTGCGCCCCCAGAACGGGAACGAGCAGACGCGCCGCCGCCTGGCCGTGTACTGCCTCAAGGACGCCTTCCTGCCGCTGCGGCTGCTGGAGCGGCTCATGGTGCTGGTGAACGCCGTGGAGATGGCGCGCGTCACCGGCGTGCCGCTGGGCTACCTGCTCAGCCGCGGCCAGCAGGTCAAGGTCGTGTCCCAGCTGCTGCGCCAGGTCAGTGGCCACAGCCCCGCGCGGACACCGCGGTGCGCTGGTCCCCACCCCCGCGGGTCTGCCAGTGCCCACCCACCCCCGCTCCCCGCAGGCCATGCGCGAGGGGCTGCTGATGCCCGTGGTGAAGACGGAGGGCGGCGAGGACTACACCGGGGCCACCGTCATCGAGCCCCTCAAAGGGTGAGGCCCGGAGCCCCGCGCGGTCGGCGCCCCCAGCACGCCCTGACCTCCCCCCGCCCCGCAGGTACTACGACGTCCCCATCGCCACCCTGGACTTCTCCTCGCTGTACCCGTCCATCATGATGGCCCACAACCTGTGCTACACCACGCTCCTGCGGCCCGGGGCCGCCCAGAAACTGGGGTACGGCAGTGTCCTCCAGCACCACCCGGGGCTGGCCTCAGCGGGCTGGGGCCCCGCTTGTGATGGGGTGACACGAGCAGTGGGGGTGCTGGAGGGCAAGGCCCGCGTCACGCTCCACACCCTCCCCAGCCTGGCGGAGGACCAGTTCATCAGGACGCCCACGGGGGACGAGTTCGTGACGGCGTCGGTGCGGAAGGGGCTGCTGCCCCAGATCCTGGAGAACCTGCTCAGCGCCCGCAAGAGGTGGGTCCTCAGCGCCCCTCAGCTTAGACGTCCGGGGGCTCCTTGGTAGTTCTCGTCCTCCGAGAGAGTCACCTCAGCCAGTCGCTGCCGCCACCGCCTTGTGCAGTGTGCAGCATGCTCGACTGGACAGGGCACCCTTTCCAGAAAGAGACCCTGCCCAGCGCCCAGATATCTAGTCTCCCCCTGAGACGTAGGACGGCACCCAAGTGACCTCTGACCCCCACACTCCAGGGCCAAGGCTGAGCTGGCCAAGGAGACAGACCCCCTGCGGCGGCAGGTCTTGGACGGGCGGCAGCTGGCACTGAAAGTGAGTGCCAACTCGGTGTACGGCTTCACCGGCGCCCAGGTGGGCAAGCTGCCGTGCCTGGAGATCTCACAGGTGAGTGCGGGCTGTGGCAGCCAGGCAGGGACAGACCAGCCGCCTCTGGGAGAACCCCGGCCTGGGGTCCGTGCCCCACCGGAGCCGAGAAGGCCTTGCAGCGTCTTCCCAGCCGCCCCTTCCTCTGGCCTTTGCCTCCCTCTGGCCAAGGGGTCTCCCTCCCGCCAGGGCCTGGCTCAGGACAGAAGGCTGGGAAGAGTGGCGGGAGTGGGTGGTCCTCACGATGCCAGGAGGTGCACCCTCATAACCCCCTGCAGTTCGGGGGGCCCCCAAGACCACCTGACGCACTCAAAGGACTCAGAACTCAGGCCGTCACGCGCACGGTTAGGGCTTATTTATTACGGGGGAGGGACGGAGACTTAGGTCAGTGGGGGGCCGCGCCGGGTGTCCCCTCATTGCTCCCTGTGGAGGCACAGACGGGGCTTCCTTCTCCCAGCAGCAACATCACTAGGGAGGGTCACCAGCTGGGGTGCCGGGGTTTTGGGGGGTCCTTCATGGAGACAGCCCGAGGGACCCACCGACCTTCGCTGCTCAGGCCCAGCGCCCACCGCAAGTGCCGGTTCCGGGGACCCAGGCCCCGAGAGCGCTGGGTGGGCCAAGTGTGCCCCCTCGCTGGCCTCCCTGGGCCACCCCGCCAGCCTCCTGGGCAGAGGGCAGGTCGGGGTACCAGACTCCAGCCCCGAGGCAGAGAGTGGGGGCTGGGGGTGGCGGGGCTGTCGGCCTTGTCTCTGCACCCGCTCTGCCTCTCCATTTGTCCCCTCCATGTCTCTCGCAAGCTTCGGGGCTGGGTGGGGTGAGGAAAGCTCGAAGTAGGGGAGGAAGCGACGGGAGCGCAGCAGGCGGACAGCAGAGGGGTCAGATGCACCCTAACAAGTCAGCGTGACAGAAAGTCCAGCTTCCCGACTCCTCCAAAGAGCCGCGGGGGGGGGGGGCCGGCCACCACGGGCCCCAGAGGCAGCCTCCTGCCTCCCTGGAGGCTGGGACAGGCCCGGCCACCCACCGTGTGCCTCCCCCGCAGAGCGTCACCGGCTTCGGGCGCCAGATGATCGAGAAGACGAAGCAGCTGGTGGAGGCCAAGTACACCACGGAGAACGGCTACAGCGCAGACGCCAAGGTGGGGGCTGCCGGCAGGGCGTGGGGGGCAGCCCAGGTCTCCTGCTCACCCACGTGCCTCCCCAGGTGGTGTACGGGGACACCGACTCCGTCATGTGCCGGTTCGGAGTGGCCTCGGTGGCCGATGCGATGGCCCTGGGGCGGGAGGCCGCAGACTGGGTGTCCGGCCACTTCCCCGCCCCCATCCGGCTGGAGTTTGAGAAGGTGAGGGGGCCATGGCCCGCCAGCATCGGGGGCTCTGAGCCCCGTGTGGGCAGTTTGAGGGCGCACCTGCATGGAGCCCTCCATCTGGGGTGCCCTGGCGTTGCACAGGGTCTCTCCATCTTGGGGTACCTGATCTAGTCGCTCTGCCCCAGTTCTCACTGGGCGCGTAAGCCCCGTTTCAAGGTGTCTCACCACCTGCCCCCGAGTCTGGCTTGGCTCCGGGGCCTCCAGCCTGTGCCCTGGAGGCCTGCCAGCCACTGGTCTGGGGTCCTGGCTCGGCAGGCACGCCCTTGGTCCGGCCCTGGTCCAGGGCTCCTGCCGCACTTCACCCCGGGGCTTGAGCTCGGGGTCAGCTGAGATGTCCTGCCACAGGGCTCACTCCGGGGCCTGCTCCTCCCTGGGGGCCGCCTCAGGTGCCCCGGCTTGCGCCTTAGCCTCAGGGTTCATCTCCCCAAGTGTCGGGATCCTGCGTGGCAGCGGCCAACCCTGGCTGGCCTCAGTCTCCCTCTGGGAGTGGTCTGGAGGTTGGGGCCCAGCCCCGCAGCCTTGCGTCTCTGCCCGGGTCCCCCTCCAGGTCTACTTCCCCTACCTGCTCATCAGCAAGAAGCGCTACGCCGGCCTGCTCTTCTCCTCGCGGCCGGAGACCCATGACCGCATGGACTGCAAGGGCCTGGAGGCCGTGCGTAGGGACAACTGCCCCCTAGTGGCCAATCTGGTCACTGCCTCCTTGCGCCGCCTGCTGATTGACAGGTGAGTGGGACCCTCCTCTCCGGCCCCAGAGTCCAGGCCCCCGACTTCCCTCTTCTTCAGAACCAGGAGTCCAGTTCCCCGACCTCAGACATGGGGTCCAGGCCCCCAACAGCCCTGTCAGAAGCAGGAGTCCCGCTCCCCAGTCCTGTCCCTCAGACCCGGGAATCCAGACCTGCAGCCTCTCTTGCCTCAGATCTGGGGTCCAGGTCCCCAGGCCCCACCTCAGACTTGGGAGTCCAGGCCCCCAAACCCCTCCTTCAGAACCAGGAGTCCAACTTCCAAGTCCTGCCCCTCAGACCCAGGAATCTGGGACCCCAGCCCCTCCCCCTCAACCCGGGGTCCAGGCCCCACCCCTCCCCTGGGGACACAGGTGTGGCCTTGCGGAGTGGGGTTGGACAGCTGTGGGTCCCGGCTCCGCCTCCACCGCAGCCTGAGGCTGGGCCAGCCCCCCCAACTGCAGCCACAGCCTCCCCCCTGGGGCTGGTGGGCGTCAGCCGGCCCTGGCGCCCAGGCTGACGCCCCGTGGGCCCCGCAGAGACCCCGACGGCGCCGTGGCGCACGCCCAGGAGGTCATCTCAGACCTGCTGTGCAACCGCATCGACATCTCCCAGCTGGTCATCACCAAGGAGCTGACCCGCGCGGCCGCCGACTACGCCGGCAAGCAGGCCCACGTGGAGCTGGCCGAGAGGTGGGGGAGGGGTGTCCGGAAAGAGCCCCCCTGCCAGCTGGGCCACCACTTCCTGTGCCCCACGCCCCAGCTGCCCCAGCCCTGCCACCCCGTCTCTCCGCAGGATGAGGAAGCGGGACCCCGGGAGCGCCCCCAGCCTGGGCGACCGCGTCCCCTACGTGATCATCAGCGCCGCCAAGGGCGTGGCCGCCTACATGAAGTCCGAGGTCAGCCCACCTGGCTGCCCGCGCCCAGCTCTCACTTCTGCTTTCCAGGCGGGTGGGGAGGGTGTTTCCCTCCAGGGCCCCAGGGGGCGAGAACCGCCCCCAGCGCACCCCTGGGAGCCGGCTGCCTGCGCTGAGCTCCCAGGCCTCCCAGCGCCCTCTGGAGGCCTGTGCCTGGGCTCCTCCCCGCTCCGCTCCTGCAGCCGTGGAGCCGCTGGCCTCCTGCCCTCCACTCACGCCCGCCCGCTGCCGCCAACCTCCGAGCCCCGGACCCCTCGCTTACTCTCCCCTGCCGTCAACCCTGGCCCTTCCTTGGTGACCTCACGGCGCCCAACTGCAGACCCTGGGGGGGTCACAGACCCGGGCCCCAGGGGGCCGCCCTGAGTCCCTTCTGGACCCCGTCTGGTCCAGGCCACGCCCTGCAGGGCCCCGCCCCACAGTGGCCCCCATCAGGGGCTGAAGCCCTGGGGACCCCTGCACTGGGCAGCCCGGGCTGGCCACACCCAGCCGCGTGCCGCCCCTCTGTGCAGGACCCCCTGTTCGTGCTGGAGCACAGCCTGCCCATCGACACGCAGTACTACCTGGAGCAGCAGCTCGCCAAGCCGCTGCTGCGCATCTTCGAGCCCATCCTGGGCGAGGGCCGCGCCGAGGCCGTGCTGCTGCGTAGGGCGCCAGGGCGGGCGGGGGGCGGGGGGGTGCGCGGCCTGGGGCCAGGTGTGGGGCCCACGGGTGCTGCGGAGGGGTGCCACCCAGGTACAGGGTGCTGGGGAGGGTGCCGCCCAGCTGTGGGGTGCGCGGGGTGCCGGGAGCGGTGGGTGCTGACCCAGCCCCTCCCGCAGGGGGAGACCACACCCGCTGCAAGACGGTGCTCACGGGCAAGGTGGGCGGCCTGCTGGCCTTCGCCAAGCGTCGCAGCTGCTGCATCGGCTGCCGCACCGTGCTCAGCCACCAGGGTGAGCCCGGCCCCACGCCGGTCCAAGTGGGGGCTCCTGCCACGCAGCCCCACCGAGGGTCCTGGGCCCCCTGCCCTGGGAGTTCCCCGGGGAGTTTTCCCCCCGCACACTCGCTCCCTTGTTCTCCGGCCCGCAGGGACTTTCAGGAGGCGGGCGGGCGGGGAAGGGGCAGGGGCGGGGTGGCCCTGGCCCGGCCCCAGCGCCCTGTGCTGACCCCCCAGGAGCCGTGTGCAAGTTCTGCCAGCCCCGCGAGTCGGAGCTGTACCAGAAGGAGGTGAGGCCGGGAGGCGGGGGCCAGGCCGGGCCGGCGGGGGCAGGGACTCACGCGTCCCATCACAGGTGTCGCACCTGAATGCCCTGGAGGAGCGCTTCTCCCGCCTCTGGACCCAGTGCCAGCGCTGCCAGGGCAGCCTGCACGAGGACGTCATCTGCACCAGGTGCCGCCCGCCAGCCCCTCCCGGCAGGCGGCTGAGCCCCCTCCCGGGTCCAGCACCACCCACGTCCGCTGCAGGCTGCGGTGGGGCCCGCTGTCTGCACGCACGCGCGGCCTGGCCCCCTCCCCCAGGGCGTGCCAGGCTTTCCCCAGGGAACAGGTGGGCGGGGCGGGTTCCCACGCCAGGTGACAGGTGATATACGGCCGGGCCAGCGCCCGGCAGGCACCCGCCGTTATCGCCCCCCGTGCCCGCTGAGCAAACAGCCCGCCGCGGGAGGGGTGGGTGGGCAGCGGCAGGGGCCAAAGTCCTGGGAACGGCCCCCGCCCCACCGCGGGCCCTGACCCCGGCCCTGCCCCGCAGCCGCGACTGCCCCATCTTCTACATGCGCAAGAAGGTCCGCAAAGACCTGGAGGACCAGGAGCAGCTTCTGCGGCGCTTCGGCCCCCCTGGCCCCGAGGCCTGGTGACCTCCAGCCCCACAGGAGCGGCGTCCCCGCGGGCGGGATGGGGAGCGAATAAAGTTCGGGCCTTTTGCAACTTGGCGCTGCGTGGTCTCTGGGGGGATAAGGCTGCTGCCCAGCTCCAGGCCGCGGGGCTGCCTCTGTGCACCTGGCCCTGGCCCCTCCCTGCAGGCCCCAGGCTCCCGGCCCGCGCAGGCCAGTCCCGCTTGGCCGCCCCAGACCCGCGCGTCTCTGTGCACCAGCCCCGGGTCTCCCTGCCCTCCCTGGGGGCTGCCCCACCTCCTAGGTGCCCACCTGCTTCCTCCAGGCCTGGGGCAGCCCCTCCCTGACCCCACCAAGGGGCCCCCCCAGGCACACCCACCATGTTTCCACCTGGGGTCCTCACCACCCCCAGGCCTGGGTTTTCTTCAGGAACCCCCCCAGGTGTGTCCTGGGGGGCCCTGGGGACCCCGTGTCAAGTCTGCCCTTAGCCCCAGCGCCCTGCTTCTCCCTGAGCCCGGGGCATGCAGCCCCCATCCTGCCTGCTGACCCCTCACGGCCACAGACCCTGGGGCCCTCCTTTGCCCTTGCAGAGGGCCCCCAAATCCAGCCCTCCCATTGCCACCCCTCAGCTAGCCCCCCCAACCTTGGGGATCCCCAAATCCAGATGGTCCCTGGGCCCGCCCTCCCTGCCACGTGACCCGGGGGTTGTGCAATCCAGCCCCCTGCCCTGACCCCCTCCCCGAGGGGATTTTTGAGGAGGGCCCAGTTCGCTGCCTGCACCCCTGCCCCCCCACTGGGGGCCGGGCCAAGGTATAAATAGGGCTGGTGGCTGCAGCTGTGGCCAGCCCAGCCCAGCCACTCGCCACCACCATGCTCGCCCTGGAGGCTGCACAGTAAGTGGGGCTCCTGGTGGCCTCGGACCCCTGCCCCCACCACCCTCGGACCCCCGCCCCCACCACCCTCGGACCCCTGCCCACCGCCCCACAGGCTGGGGGCGTGCTTGCTGCCCACCGAAGACGAGGATGGGCGGGCAGGCGGTTGCTTCCTTCTGGAACCCTCTTCCTCTCCCCTGCTCCTGCCTTCCAGCCCGCCCCGCTGGGGAACAGCTTGCACCGCGCCCTCCTCACCTGGCGCTCCCTGCCTGCGGACTGCCCCGCTGCGCCTCTGCCCCCCTCCGCCTGACTGTCCCGCTACCTCTCAGGCAGGCAGCCCGGCAGGCAGCCGTTAGCCAGGCAGCCGCTCGGCGCCTCTGCGCCCCACTCTCGCCACCTCTGTTTTGCCCTCTGGTCTCTGTCCTCCCCTCTCGCTGCTGCCCTAGTCCCTCTGTCCACCCCCCCACCCCACCGTCTTCCTGTCTCTCCCCACCGCCCCTCTGCATCCCTGCGACTGTGGACTTCCTGCATCCCCTCTCCCCTCGGCCCTAGGGGACCCATTGCACTAACGGGCTAATGGAGGCCCTCCCTGCCCCCACTGCCCTCCCCGCTGCACCCACATCTCCTCCCCGGGGACTTTCTCTCCCTCACTTTCCCTGCCCCCCCCAGTCCTGTCTATGCAAATCCCAGGGGAGGGGGGACATTTGCCTGGCTCTGTCCCCTCACTTCCTGTCCCAGCCGCGGGGGAGTGCGGTGGGGCTGGTCTCTCACACGGACACACAGCTGCGGTGGTCACAGCTGCAGCCGCCTCCCCCGCCAGCCCCCACCGGCCCCCAGCCACTGAGAGACTCAGGTGGTAGCGGTGGGGGTGCTGACATGGCCCTGTGTCTCCCCCGTTGCAGGCTGGACGGGCCACACTTCAGCTGTCTGGTAAGTCGGGGCGCTGGGGCCAGAAGGGGTCCAGAGACCCATGTGACCTCCCTGACTCAGTTTCTCTCGCCGCCCTTTCTAGCTCCCCCTCCCCCACCTCAGCCCCTCCATCACAGTTTTTCTATTATTAGCTCTTTCCCGCCTCAGGCTCCGGGTTCACTTCCCGCACCTAGAGGGGCAGGGGGTTCTGTGGATGTCCCTTCCTGTGTCCACCTCACGTCCAGCCAAGCTGTGGGTTCCTCCCCCACCATTTCTGCTTTGTGTTTTTAAAATACCAGCCACAGATCTCAGACACACGAATGCATATACCCAGGCTGCTAAACCCACACCCAGCTGGAGACCCCCAATGCCACTCAGGTGCTCGAAAGACACCCCCATCGCTGCCCCTCCCCACCACACTCCACTCCAAATAGACCCCTTGGCTGTTTATTTGATTTAACGGAGCTCTGCTTGTGAGTCGGCAGAGAAACACCGGTGCCCAGCCTGAGGCAGTGCCTGGTGCACACCTGCGCAAGGGTACCCCATGCCCCCCAGAAGCTGCATCCTTCCCAGCCAAGCCCGTCACTTCGCCTGGCTCCAGCCTCATCCAAAGGCATCGCACAGGGGCCCGCAGGCCACCCTGCACTCACACTGCGCTGGCCTACAACTGGCGAGGCTTTTTCCTGGGTGTATACTTTTCCACCCACCCCATCTCCACCCGTACAGAGTGGCTGCCTCCCTGTCCGGGGCCATTCCTGGGGCGGCTCTGGTTGTCCTGGGACAAGGCTATCTGGAGGACACAAGCTTCAGCTTGCAGCAAACACCTAGACAGAGGGGAGAGGCTGCCGGTCTGGCCTGTCCTGCGCACCATCTGGGGGCGCCTGAAAGCAAGGTGGAGGCCGCTCAGAGACACCTCGAGATTGCCTCTTGAGGGTGCTTCCAGCCCCCTCGCCCTGCACGCCTCCCGGCAGGCGAGGCTAGAGGTTCTCTCCAGGTGCTGCCCCGCGGTGCTGGGGTTCCCCTGCGGCCTCGAAGCCAGTGCGGCAGCCCTCTCCCAGCCCCGTCTGTCTCCAGGGTGCCCGGCTCTGTCCGCCCGCCCGTCCGTAGCTGTCTCTGCTTGTGGTGCCACCTCTGTGCGTCTTAGTCCCTGCATCTGTCCCTTTCTCTTCCTCACTTCTCCCCGCTCCCTATCAGGAGCCCCCACTAATCCAGCTTGGGGGTGGGGACTCCCTGCCGCCAGATGACCCCTCTCCCCCCCCCAGTACCCTGACGGAGTCTTCTACGACCTGGACAGCTGTAAGCACCCCGGCTACCCCGACTCCGAGGGGGCTCCTGGTGAGTGGCTCTGACCCAGCCCCCACCTGGCCCACGTCACAGCTGGCCCAGGGCAAGCCGTCCCCTAGTCCAGGCACAGCAGGGTTAGGGGCGCCCGGGCTGCCTCCTCCCCTCCCCACACCCGCTTCCCCATGCAAATCCTGGGGTCAAAGATTTGCAGGCCCACAATGGCCCTCTGTGGGAAGGGGTGGCCCGCCCTGCCCCCCTCCCGCCAGGCTGACTCTGCCCTTCCCTCAGACTCCCTGTGGGGCTGGGCCGAGGCCCCACCCGTCCCTGCCACCTCCTACGAGGCCTTCGACCAGCCCGCCGCCCCCTTCGGCCACCCCCAGGGCCTCCAGCTCTGTTACGGACCCTCCACCTACAGCGCCGCTGGGAGTCTCGACCCCATCCCCAGCCTAGAGGCCCCGGGGCCCGGCTTCCCAGCGTACCCCACCGACGACTTCGCCAGCCAGGTGAGAGGGATGCGGTGCTGTCTGTCCGGGGACCTGAGACCAGAGTGCAAACTGGAGGCAGCAGGAGGAGGCAGGGGCAGGGAAGGGGCCGGCGCATCACAGGTGACCTTGACCTTCCACAGCCCCTGGGCCCCCCTGCTTATGCTCCGTACCCCAGCCCCGTGCTCTCTGAGGAGGACGATCTCTTGCTGGACAGTCCTGCGCTAGAGGTCTCGGACAGCGAGTCAGACGAGGCCCTCACGGCTGGTCCGGAGGGGAGGGGATCTGAGGCAGGTATGTGGGGTGGGAGGGACCCCAAGCAGAGCTGGGGGAGGAGGCTACAGCTTCCCAAGCACCTGCTGCGTACCCAGAGCCAACAGCAGTTCTCAGGGCTGCCGCCTGCTGGCTGTGTGACGTGGGCAGGTGCCTCTGCCTCTGTGCCTTGGTTTCCCGGCTGCACAGTCAGAAGTGTAGTGACACCGTCTGCCTCCTGAGGTTACTGGGCATGGGGGGCAGAGAAAATACAGGTTTCCCCGTCATCTGCAAGCCTGACTTGGTAGGTTATTTTGGCGGGTCCGGGAATGCTATTAACATTCATTTATATGGGAAAAGCTGTGAACAACCCCAGACCCCAAAGTGACCTACCTAGTCGTGCCAAAAGGCTCGTGCCGCTTTGAAACGACGAGGGAGCCCCGTGTGGAGACGTGCCGTGTCGGGCACAGAGAGCTCAGCACTGTCC
This sequence comes from Galemys pyrenaicus, assembly GCA_019455555.1. Taxonomy (NCBI): domain Eukaryota; kingdom Metazoa; phylum Chordata; class Mammalia; order Eulipotyphla; family Talpidae; genus Galemys; species Galemys pyrenaicus. The sequence goes on from JAGFMF010011469.1 coordinate 1,273,855, forward strand.
AGCCACAGCCTCCCACCTCCCTCCATCCACACCCCTGTGTTTGCCGGGGTGAAGCTGAGCTGGCTGGGGACTTCTTCTGTCTGGCCTTGGTTTCCCTTCCAGAAAAAGGGGCATCATTTTCATCATCCTCCCGCCCCGGGGGTGGGGAAGTAGGCATTAAGATGATGATAAAACGAGCTCACGCTTGTGACGCTCTCAAGGCAGCCCCTTGAGTGTGTTTCACAAAGATTTGTACAAACAGCACACACAGCAGCCGGGAAGGCGCCGGTTCAGAGAGGTTGAGTCACCAGCCCGAGGTCACACAGCTGGCAAGTGGCAGAGTGGGTTTCTCGAACGCCGCCCCTTGCGCCTGGCTGCTCGGAGGAGCCCCCGAGCCAGACCCACTGACCTCTGCCCGACGCCGGCCCTCCTGGGGCTGAGGCTGGAGGCCGGCTGGAGAAACTGGCCGCGGACTGAGGCTCCGTTAGAAGCCCTCGAGGGTTCCCTTCCAGCTTCTCCCAGGCCTGACCCAGTGGGCAGGTACCGCTGTGCGGGGCACCAAGCAGGGCACAGGAGCGGCTCCACCCTGGGAAAGAAAGCAGGGAAGGGGGTTAGGGGTGCTGGGGTAGCGGCCTTGAGGCTGGGGGACTCGCCCGGGATGCGGGGCCAGATTGAGCCAGTGTCTCCACCGCGCCGGGCTGGCGGGCGCCGGGGCCCGTGTGCTTGCGGGGCGGGTGGGGCGGGGCGGCGGCCCCCTAACGTGCCCGCTCCCCGCAGGGGCCCGCAAGAAGCTGCGCCTGTACCAGTTCCTGCTGGGGCTGCTGACGCGCGGGGACATGCGCGAGTGCGTGTGGTGGGTGGAGCCGGGCGCCGGCGTCTTCCAGTTCTCCTCGAAGCACAAGGAGCTGCTGGCGCGCCGCTGGGGCCAGCAGAAAGGCAACCGCAAGCGCATGACCTACCAGAAGCTGGCGCGCGCGCTGCGCAACTACGCCAAGACCGGCGAGATCCGCAAGGTGAAGCGCAAGCTCACCTACCAGTTCGACAGCGCGCTGCTGCCCGCCCACCGCCGGGCCTGAGCCCCCTCCGCAGAGGACCCGGAGCCCCGCCGCGGGGGGAGGGGCGCCGTGACCCCTAGGCCTGTCTGGGGCTCTTGGGGACCCCAATCGGTCCGGGCGCCTCTGGGACTTCCCTGCACGGCCAGGACCCCCCGGGTCCTCCGTCTTGGGTCAGGCACCCACCCGCAGACTACTACTGTCCAGCCTGTGTCCGAGGCTGGTGGGGCAGTGCTTCCCGAGCCCCAGGAACTTCTCTGGGGTCTCCTTGCCATGTCTGGGATACCCCGAGGACGCCCGGGGCCTCCGTCTCACCCCGGGGAGCCCACAGGTCATCTCAACAGGATCCCAGGGGAGGTGCTGCCAGTAACCCCAAGTCCTGTCCAGTCTTGGGTCCCCTCTGTGGAATCTGAGATCTCCTAGTGATGTCTGCCTCCCAACCCTTTTTTATCATGTCCCAGATCTCTGCACCATCTGTGACCTCTTTATCCTATCTACCCCACCCCTTTGTCATTTTTGAGACCCCCCCTTGTTCTGCAGAACCAGCCTGCTGTCACTTTTTCATGTGTCTGGAGTACCCCAATCATCTCGGACCCCTCTGGAATCCTTTTGTCATGTCTGAAAGTCACCCCTGTCAGATGGAGGGGGCCATCTCAGTGAACCTTGTCATATCTGGCCCCCCTGGATACCCCAGATCCTCTAACCACTTCTGAGAGTGCCCTGGGACCCCTACTTGGGGATCCCACCGCAGCCTGGAGTCCTGGTGGGCACACTCCCACCCCTGAGGTCCCCTCCAAGCTGGGGGAGCGACGGGACAGGACAGGGTGGTCTGGCCACACAACTGGCTCCTGGGTGATCTTGGCAACACCCCGCCCCCCACCTTTCTAACTGGTGACCGCCCAGTTAGAGTCAGTTTACACCTCTTGGGGTGAATCTCACCCTGCTGTTCCTCCAGCTTGCGTGCTGGTTCCTTTGAACAGGGATCTGCATTAACAGCTGACATTTCCAAACGGGGCAGTTTTGGGGTGAGGAGAGGCTGGAATAGGGCATGCGCTCTGCCCAGTGCCCACCACTCCTGCCTGTCTTACTCCAGTGGCTTCTGTCACCTCCAGCCCCTGTCCGTTGCCCATTTGTCCCCCAACCTTAGCGTTTTGCCCCCTGACGTGAACTCAGCTGGAGCTGAAGCCTGCATGAACTGGGAGGAGGGAGGCTCAGCAGGAGGGGGCGTCTGAAGCCGCTGGGGTCCCAGGTCCTTCAGCCTGGGCGGCTGGGATTGAGGGTGAGAGACTAGCTTGTCCCTCCTGTGAAAGGGGACAGGAGGAGGAGGAAGATCACGAAATCTCCTTGGAACGGTGGCGACTCCTGAAATCCACACCCCTCCCCCACCTACTGGTGGCTGAGAGGACAGAGAAGGGGGCGCACGAAGCTAGAGAAGGGGGAGCACGAAGCTCGAGAAGGACGAGGTCCTCCTGGGGATGCAGCCAGCCGCTGAAGTGGAGTTCAGGCTGGCTGCCTTCTAGGGGCCGCCCCGCTGCAGGTTGGGGGGGCAGGGTGGGAGGCACGCAGAAGGGAGGGGATGTTCCCCCGGACGTCCTCTTGCAAATGTACCTTTTGCAAAAATTGCAATCACCCACGTGTGAAATAAAGTAAAGTATATCAAGGGAAACAAACCTCCTGGGACCCTTTGTCAGGGGCGGGGTGCTGCCGTGCTCGGGGCCCTGCGGGTCCTCAGAGACACAAGGTCGCAGAGAGCAAGGAAAGAGGCGACTAGGTCCAGCCGGCCTGAGCCTTGAAGGCAGTGAAAGTGGCTTGAGACACACGCACTGGCGGTTCGGTCCAATTTTGGTGTCTCTGGTCAGCAGAGTTCTCCACCCTCTTCCCCCTCTCCTTCCGGTCTGGGTCCCTGTCCCCCTCTCTCCGGATACAGCCCAAGGCTGGCGGGGCGGGGCGCCCTGCTGTCACCCCGGCCACCGCGCGCGGCTCGCGGGACGGCTTGGCAGCCTGCCTGGCAACCCGTGACGTCTCACAGAGGCTGCCTCTGGGTTGGCTGGGCGCTCCCTGGGGGCGGGCACGTTTCCGGCTCCTAGGGGGTTTTGGAAAAGGGGGGGGGGCGGTGCGGAGAGGGCGGGAAGAAAACCCCGAGGTACTTGTTTTCCTGCCGTTGTCCCTCACTCGGCGTCACTTAATCCCTCCTCACACTCACCGCGCCCTTCTCTCCCGAACACTTGGTCTCCCCAAGACCCTCTCGTCCTCCCAGCCCCCTGCCCCCAACTCCCTCCCCCAACCCGCGTCCAGACACCCCATTCAGAAGGCCACAGGTCCGCTGCCGGGAAGGGCGCCAGCATCCGGGCAGCCCTCCAGGGCCTTCCCGGCGTCCCCACCCGTCCCCGCCGGGGCACCACCCCTCCCGTGTCGGGTGCCCGCTCCGGGAACCGCGCGAGCGCCGGGCACGGCCCCAGAGGGCGCGGCGGCCAGTCCCGGGGTGCAGGTGGCCCGAGCCTCAGACCTTCGGGCGTGCCCCTGCCGGGGGCGGGGCGGGAGTCGGAGCCCAGAGTGCTCCCTGCGGGCACAAAACCTCCCCCTCGGCCGACCTGCCTAGCTGGGAAACCAGACCCTCCCTCCCGGCTCTGGTTTCCCGAAATCTCCTGACTCGCAGATGCTAAGAATGGCCTTCTGGACCCTGCCTCCCCGCCCCGCCCTCCCGCCCCTGCCGGAGCCCTGGCTCCCAGACCTCGCCCACGGCAGACCCCCGAACTTTGACCCTCTCAGGCCGCGCCCCGCAGCCAGGTGTCCGGTTCAGCCCCTCCGCTCTGGAGGCAGGGTTCAGGCCCTGGCCTCCTCCCTGGCATTGGGCCATGGCTCCTGGTCCAGCTGTTATTTGTCGCCCTTTAGACCGCGAAGCTGGAATGTGGGGCAGCAGGGAGGTGGGGGAGGCACTCTGATGCCTCCCGCGGCCTCCTGGGAGTCTCTCTGGACTCCTTAAAGGGCTCCCCGGGCCTGGTCTTCCCCAGGGCAGGCCAGCGACTGGAGCTGTGCACAGGACGTCCTGACATGCCTGAGGCAAAACCAGGTTTAAATGGGGGCTCTTCTGAGAGGGGAGTGGGGGTGCCTCTCCTCATAGGTTGTGGGGATGGGGAGGGGTCACCTTCTTCATGTGGGATGGGGGTCCCGGTCTGTGTTGACTGAGGGACCTCCTTCCTGTGTGGTGGGGGGACTTCCGTTCATATAGGGAGTTGGGGGGCTCTCTCTGGACACTGATGGAGATTCTGAGTCACAGATTCCTTGGTGGGGTGGGGTCCCATGGTGTAGGCTGGGGCACTGCATGGTGAGTGGGGTCCTCTACATTTGGGATGCAGAAGTTCCTTCCAAACAGGGGGTCTTCTCCACATAGGGGCTGGCTTGTCTCATTTGTGTGCAGTCTGGGGTGCTTTGCGCAGGGCTGAGGGTATTTCTTTATATGGACATGGGGTTTTCTCTCTTTGGGGCAGTCAACCCAGGAGACACAAGTCCCGGGGGGCCTCCTCCTGGAGGGGGGGCAGTCTCCTGGGCCAGGCCAACCAGGCCATGGGGTGGGGGTTCAGCCCTCTTTGTGGCTGGGGCCCCAGCAGGCAGGCAGGTGAAGATGCTGCGTCAGCGAGAAGTGTGCGGTTGCCACCACGGAAGAGCTAATTTTACCCCCAGGACCCAAAAGGTCAGGGCTGGGTGGCCTGGGTGGATGGGCCTGTGGGGCAGAGGAAACCGGATCTCAGGCTCGGGATGAGAGGTCAATTTACACCTGGACAGACAGGGCTGCACTCCTGATCTGGGGGGGGACGGGGGATGGAACTGGGGGCCTGGATCCTAGGGTCTGAGGGTGGAGGCGGGGCCTGGACCCCTGCATCTGGAGACCAGAGCTGTGAACATCTGCCTCACAGTGGCCAAAAAGGCCCCCAAAGGCAAAGATGGCGCCAAACCAGCTCCCAAGGAAGCTGCCCCCAAGGAGACCCCTGCAGAGCCCCCCAAAGGTGAGCTGGGGTTCCCTGGAGCCCAGCAAAACCCGGCTCCCTCCCTGTCTTCCGTGCTCCCCTCGCCCCTCTGTACCCTTCCTGTCCCCCTGGAGGCCCCAGGGCGCACCCACTCTACAGTCCTCTGTGGCTCCCTGGTACCCCAGGACAGACCCCGCCCCTAGCCTGGCCTCCAGGCCCTGGTCCTGCCCGGCCCTGAGCACCCCAGCTTGTCCTCACACCTCTCCTCCTCCAAAGACCTGCTTCAGCCATCCCACCCGCTGCCCTCATGGTCACAGGGGGAAACTCAGGGCTGAAGGTGAAGCCCGACCCGTCACGCAGGTGCCGGGGGATCCGGGCCTTTCCCAGGTCGGGGCAAGCCGCTTTCTCATGGTCTCTGACTTCTGAACAGAGGGTCACTCACTGGCTCTGGGCGCTGTCCCTGGCGTGGCCTGCCACCCTGTCCCGGCCACCTCAGCCCCCCAATCCTGTCTCCCGAGCAGAAGCCCCGCCTGAGGACCAGTCCCCCACTGTTGAGGAGCCCACAGGCATCTTCCTGAAGAGGCCGGAGTCTGTGTCGGTGGAGACTGGTGAGGGGTCTGAGGGAGGGGCCGGGACCTGGAACCCTCCCCACCCCCCCACCCCCCCACCGGGCATCTGAGGGCAGATCTTGGAGCCCCTGAATTCACACTCCTCTTGGCATTCCAGAGCCCCCCCACTGCTCTCACCCTTCCCTGCTCCCTCAAATCCCCTCCCCCCAGGGAAGGAAGCAGTGATTGTGGCCAAAATCAACGGCAAGGAGCTCCCAGGCAAACCAACCATCAAGTGGTTCAAGGGGAAGTGGCTGGAGCTTGGCAGCAAGAGCGGGGCCCGGTTCACCTTCAAGGAGTCTCATGACTCTGCCAGCAACGTGAGGACCTCCTGGGGTCCCCGGACAGGAGGGCCGGGGCTGGCAGTTGTGTAACCCTCTTCCCATACGATCTGCAGCCTGAGGCATAACAGTGGACCTGGAGCTGGTGGGGATGGAGTTTGTGCACGGGTGGGGCTGCTTGGTAGAGGTGGTGCGGGCATGGGCTGAAGGGGAGACGGTTTGGGTTAGAGCAGGGTGCTCATGGGCGTGGGATGTGCCGTCTGAGAAAGTTCTTAGGGTCAGGGACGTGGGCCCCAGCGGTCAAGATTGTCCAGGCCTGGGGAGAGATGGTGCTGGCTGCTAGTGCTGAGGTTCCCCCTGTCTCAGTGACCCTTCCTGAGGTGCGAGGGGAGGACTCAGAGAGAGGGCTGTGACGGGGGCTCTGGGAGTGGTGGGGTGGCACCGGGCAGTGGTCACTTGCAGACACCCCTGGCTCTGGCCCCCAGGTCTACACCGTGGAGCTGAGCATTGGGAAGGTGATACTGGGGGACCGTGGGGATTACCGTCTGGAGGTCAAAGCCAAGGACACCTGTGACAGCTGTGGCTTCAACATCGATGTGGAGGGTGTGCTCGCAGGGCGGTGGGCAGGCGTTCAGGGTCCGGGATGGGCAGGATGGGGTGGAGAGTGAGCAGATGCGGAGTGAGGCAGGTGCAGGTTTGTGGAGGCGAGAGTACAGATTGAGGACTTTGGTATTTGGAACGGGGAGACTTAGCACGTGATGTCAACTCGATGATGAAGGGGGCAGTTCTCTGCGGTGTGCATGACAAGGCTCAGGAGGTGAATTATGGGATGCCAGGGTCTGCGTCCAGGCTTGAGGAAGTAGCAGTAAAAACTTGGCAAGTAAGAGTGTCCAGGTTTAGAGAGGAAGGGTGTGCAGGTCTAGCGGTGTAGAGGATTAATAGGTTACCCGGATTTCGGGGCCTGTGTATGGAGCCCTGAGGATGTACAGGTTCAGGGGGGTGGGGGTCTGCAGCTTCAGGATATGTGGGGCCTTAAATAGCATGGGCACAGGGGATGAGATTGTCCAGGCTGATCCACGTGTGAAGGGCTGTGGGCTGCTGAAAGAGGGGGGTGTCTGGCAGCCAGGGAAATGTCTAGAAGTAGAGAGTGTCCAGGCTCAAGAGGTGGAGAAAAGGAGGTCTGGGGGAGGTTGTACAGGTCTGAAGGTGTTCCTGGTCTTAGGTCAGGTCTTGCACAGCTCACTGTCCCTCCCACTTGCCTTTCCCAGCACACCGTGAGGACACTTCTGGGCAGAGTCTAGAAAGCTTCAAGCGTTCGTAAGTGGCCCTGGGCCCGGGCAGAGGGTCTTTCCTGGTGCCAAGGACTGTGGAAGGCTCTCCCTTGAGAGGGGGAGCTGGGGGGGAGAGGGAACCCAGGATGAGTCTGCGGGGACAGAACCTTGCTGGGGTTCAGCCCCTCTCTCAATGGCCGCAGGGGTGAAGGGAAGTCAGAAGACGCGGGTGAGCTGGATTTCAGCGGCCTGTTGAAGAAGAGGTGAGCACAGCCACTTGGCATGGGGGAGGGGTTCAAGGAAGAGGAGGACGGTGGGTGCGGCCCCAAGACCCCAGAGGCTTCCTCGCTGCCAGCAGGACTGCCTGCTTACCCCGCCTGCTTACCCTGCTTACTCCGTCTGTACACTCCCCACCCACCCACTCACCTGTGCACCCACCCTGATGGACAAACTCAACACCCATCCATCTGCCCGCAGTTCACCTCCCTGCATCCTTTGGCCTAGTATCTTCACATCCGTTTTCCTGTTTGCTCAGCTCCATTCACCTATCACCCATCTCTTCAGCCTTCCATGCATCTGTCCATCCATCCACCCACCCATCCACCTGTCCATCCACCTGTCCTTCCATCCATCCATCCATTCATCCACCCATCCACCCATCTGTCCATCCATCCATCCTCCCACCCACCCATTCCATCCATCCATCCATCCATCCATCCATCCATCCATCCATCCATCCATCCACCCACCCACCCACCCATTCCATCTGTCCGTCCATCCATCCATCCATTCATCCACCCATCTCTCCATACATCCACCCTCCCACGCACCTACCCATTCCATCCGTCTGTCCATCCATCCATCCATCCACCCACCCACCCATGCCATCCACCCACCCACCCACCCATTCCATCCATCTGTCCATCCATCCATCCATCCATCCATCCAACCATCCATCGACATATCGACCATCCACCCACTAGTTTGTGTGCTCATCCACCCAACTAGCTACCTATTTATTTACCTACTAATCCACCCGTCCGCTGACCTGTCCATCTGTCCATCCTTCTACCACACATCCACTCGTCTGCCTCCCACTGCCCCCACCTGTCATACACTCTGTCATCATTCGTGAAGCCCTGTGTCCCTAACCCCACAGATCACCCACTTCCCCATCTACTGAGGCAGCCACCCCTCTGCTCCCTACCACCACCTGTCCACATACACCCCATTTCCGCCTGTTTATCTGTCTGTACCTGCACCCCTCCCCCATTGACGCAGCACCCTCACTTCTCCACCCGCGGTTCCCCCTTCAGTGACACACCTATCCACCCGCCAGCTCAGTCCGCGTTTGTCTGCCAGTAGATCAACCCATTCATCCACCCAACAGACTGAGCCCACAACGTGCTGTTCTGGGGTCGGCGACTGATTGTGGAGTCCACGTTACCCCCATGCTGCTTGCCGCTCGTTCACTCATTTACTGCTGTTAGCGCCCTTCTCCTCACCCACCCACAGCCAGATCCCCACGACTCTGCTTCTTAATGGATTCCTCTGTAACCCGCATGCCCAGCCGTCTCCCATCAACACACTCACCAGCTGCCACTCAGCATTTTCACCAACCCATGGACCTGTCCATTTGTCTTGCCCCTCACCTGCCCATCAGCCTAGCCGCCATCAGCCCCTCCACCCATCAGCCCCCTGCCCCGCGTCATATGCCCCCCAAATCAACCAATGGGCTATCCTTTTGTTCCCCATCCCTTATTTCATAAGTCTCCTCACTCCCTCACCTGTGAAACAACTTCTGAGGCCCTGGGCTGAGATCAGGGGGCAGAGAGAATTTGACTGGATCGGCTGGTCATTGCCTTGGAGAGTGGACTCAGACCAGGACCATTTCGTGTGGTCCGAGAGGGGCGACAGGGCCATGAGAGCAACTCCCGGGAGAACGGGCTTTGGCACTAGGTCTTGTAAGATGGAGAGGAGTCCAACAGGAAGCAGATTTGGGAGGGGCCGTCCAAGCAGAGAAATAGTGTTTGCAGCGTCTGGAAGGAGGGAGTGTCCAGAGAATTCAGGGAAAGGCAAGTAGCATGGTTTGAATGGCTGCAGCGGCATGATGGGACCTGGACTGGGCTGTGATTTTCACACTAAGTGACTAGGCCTTCCGGAGGGGAGTAGGGAGCCATGGAAAAGTTTTGAGCAAGAAAGAGATAGCAGCTAATGTGGGTGTCAGAACTAACCTTCTGGGGCCATGTTGGGGGACAAACTGTAAGACACTGGATGGGGACCATGGAGGAGGCTGAGGAGATGGTCCAGGCAGGAGAGACTAGAGATGATCCAGACCCAGATAAGTCACTGTACTGAAAAGGTGACCAGGACTAGTCATATAGCCGGCAGGCAGAGAAGGCAGAGAGAGACCCCCATGATAACCCCTGCCTGCTCTCTTTATCCTCAGGGAGGTGGTTGAAGAGGAGAAAAAGAAGAAAAAGGATGAAGATGACCTAGGCATCCCGCCTGAGATTTGGGAACTCCTAAAAGGAGCTAAGAAGAGCGAGTACGAGAAGATCGCCTTCCAGTATGGCATCACCGACCTCCGGGGCATGCTCAAGCGGCTCAAGAAGACCAAGGTCGAGGTCAAGAAGAGTGCAGGTCAGCGCTGGCCTGAGGGGAGAGGGGTATCTGCCGTGTGGGCCCTGGAGCGAGCTTTCAGAGGCCCCAGTCTGAGGCGTAACAGAGCCACGTTTCCAGGGACCACCAACTTCATAGGAGGCCTCCTGGCCTTGACCTTGCAGAGTCTGGGGAGGGAGACTTGGCGGGTCTGGGGAGGACCCAGGCAGGGAGAACCCCTCATCTCCACCCCCTCCACGTCCCTCGGTCTCTAGCCTTCACAAAGAAGCTGGACCCTGCTTACCAAGTGGACAGGGGCAACAAGGTCAAGCTGGTGGTGGAGATCAGCGACCCAGACCTTCCGCTCAAGTGGTACAAGAACGGCCAGGAGATCAAGCCGAGCAGCAAGTACGAGTGCCTCTGTCCCGTGGTCTTTTCCATTTTGAAGCCCAGGGCCAGTCGTAGGTTCGGACACCCACAGGGTTTGTGTCCGTGTCAGGGTCACGTGAGCTTCTGTGTCGCCCGGCCCCACCCGGGCTGTAAGTGTCCCGTCTTCTGATTGTCTTGCAACACGTCCTCTCCGGCCGGCCTGCCTGTCCGAACAGTCTCAGAACACACACGGAACACAGGCGGCGCTCGTGTGCACATGGGGCCGGAGGGGCGGTGTTCGCCGGCGGGTCGGCCCCGGTTCTTCTGGCCAGCTTTGTTGCCCACCTTTGGGATAGTCGTGGGTTTTCAGCCAGGTGGGGGCTTGGCACCCCAACCTCTGTGTGGCTGAGGATGATGCCGATGATGTCGAGGCTCCCCTAGGGGCAGACTCTTCCAAACGGTGCCCCTGAAGCACCTCCTGCTGCTGCAGGCTGCCTGGGCTGGCTCTCCTCACGGAGGTTTTGGGGCGACCCGGGTTCCGTATTTTGGGCTACCCCATTCCTTGTCCTCATGGGCCGGGTCTTGGGCATATCTGTGTCTGGTTGACAGGAGGGGGAAGGAGAGAAGCGCAGCTACTCGGAGTGGGAGAGGAAGCGGCCATTACAGACCCCATATCCACTCCCACCGCCCTGGCCCACGCTGAGTGCGTGACCACCCAGCTGCAAAGGAGGCTGGGAAATGTAGTTCTCTGGATGGGCGGCCGTGTGCCGCCGCCCAGTGGGGCAGGGTGGACACTCAGCATTTCCTCCGTGGTTACCAAAAGGTTAGCAATTGAAGCACCTCCTGCATAATGTTTTTCTTTTTAAAGATTTTATTTATTTATGCATACAAGAGCTGGGGTGCAGGCCAGAGGTGCGGGGGGCGGTGTGTGTGAGAGGATTCACCAGAGACAGAGTGGGGAGCAGAACAGGCAGATCCACTGAGTACACTGCTGAGGGGAGCAGCGGGGAGACAGGAGAGGTCTGCTGCGCCCTGTGGGTCCCCTCCCAGGTTGGGAATTGAACTCGCACTGCAGCAGCTGCGGAAGCCCCACAGTGCAACGCTCAACCCCTTGTGCCACGAGGGAGGCCCACCTCCTGCATAATTTGGCTCTGGAAGGAAGGGTTTTCCTGAAAATGCTGGGTAGGCCTGCCCCAGGGCCGACACGACCCCAGGGCCAGGGCCCACCCCAGGGCTGCATCCACCGTAGCCCGGGGTTGAGCTGAGACTTGTGCAACAGATACGTGTTTGAGAATGTTGGTAAGAAGCGGATTCTCACCATCAACAAGTGCACGCTGGCGGATGACTCTGCTTATGAGGTCGCCGTCAAGGATGAGAAGTGTTTCACTGAGCTCTTTGTCAAAGGTGAGGCCCGGGCTCGTTTGGACCTGAGCTTGAGGCACGGGGCTCTGGAGGGGGTTTCTGCAACTGCTCACCTTCCATCAACCCCCGCCACCCCGCAGAACCTCCAGTCCTGATTGTCAAACCCCTTGAGGACCAGCAAGTGTTTGTGGGTGACCGGGTAGAAATGGTGGTGGAGGTGTCCGAAGAGGGTGCCCAGGTCATGTGGTAAGTGACTCTGACCCCTGGGCTCCTGCGGGCTGGGCCTCGGCTCTTCGTGGCGTCTCTTAGGGATTTCTGCCCGTCCCAGCCAGGCACCAGGAGGCTGTAGCTTCTCCTTATAAACCCTGACCTTCACCTCTGAGCTCGCCCTAGAATTTCAGAAACATTTTTTTCCTCTTAAAGGTACTCATTTCTCTACAAATTTTTAAGACTTACATACTCTTCAGGGCCCTTTTCCAGGTCTCTGATATTTCAGATCTGTTAAATCATCTATACATCCGTCCACCCACCCACCCACCCATCATCCATCATCCACCCATCCATCCATCATCTATCCATCAGCCATCCATCCATCCATCCATCCATCCATCATCCATCTTCCATCCATTCATCCATCATACACCTGCCCATCCATCTTCTGTCCATCGTCCACCCACCCACCCACTCATCTGTCATCCGCTCATGATCCTGCATCTGTTCACTCACCCAACACTATTTCGAGCACCTGTTGTGTGGCTCTCCATGCGTGGTGTACTGGGGAGCTGTATCAGCGTGGTACTTCCTCTTGTGGAGTTTTAATGTGATACGTTGCTGGGGCTCATGAAGGACATGGGGACAGGCTCTAGCCACGTCAAATACAGAGGAACATTCTACTTTGACCAGTACTTCAGACGGGCAGTAACTAACGCAGCGACCACTTTTTATTTTTATTTATTTATTTATTTATTTTTTTAAAGATTTATTTATTTATGCGTACAAGCACTGGGGTACAGGCCAGAGGCGTGGGGGGTGAGAGGATTCACCACAGAGAGCGGGGAGCAGAACAGGCAGATCAACAGAAGTACACTGCTGA